>OZ021727.1:35882743-36482743 GCA_963978545.1 Linyphia triangularis | reverse complement strand
TATTTCATCGTTCCCCACAATTGTCACTTAACATTTATGTAACAAAGAATCTTTCGCTTAATGCAGATATATGTTAATAATGTAAGCGATACGGTAGTTATTTCCTGACGATTTAATGCAGGGAATAGCGTGACAATCAAATGAACAATTACAAACTTTGGTAAGGTATGAATATTTTAGCATTTTGAATAATATGAAAGGTAATTAGAATAGTATTATGATGCAGAGACCCACCACAAAATGGTGAATGCAGTATTCATTCATATTTAAACTAGATAATGATTGTAGATATGCTAAATATTAATTCTACTAAAATATAATATGCTGGGTATTGGCTGATAATTTATATTATTATTAATTTGTGGATATTAGGGAATTATATTTGAGAAAGTATATTCTTTCCAAAGTTTTATTTTTTTCCTTTTCATGTATTGACAAATATCTGAAACTTATTTTCTAGATAAAAACATTGACTGCTTACTAGAAATAATTTATTGTTAGTACAATGATTATCTTTTAAAAACATTCCACCCATTCAATTAATTATTATTTAAAACTTTAAATATACCTTTGATTTCAAACTAGTTTGGGAAATGTAGAGATTGCACAAATGAATTTGCATATAAAAGTGAAAAAAAAGCTAATATAATAGAAATGTGATACATACATTTAGGACTATACCTTTTCCAATTACTGTTTCCCTTTCTCTTTCACTTTAACAAATTATAAGTTTTTATGAATAGGTAGTTAATACTATTTTTGTCATACAAAACAAAATTTTACAGTTTAAGTAATTTTCTGTATATCAGACTCATTTTTTTTTAATCTATTGCGGGGATAAGTTTTATGGATTTATGTTAGTTATTTTTAACGAAATCAGCAAACCACACTAATATTGATTTTATCAATGCAATTAAATAAATCTGAGAATCAATTTTATTCTTGTTTTAATTTTTTTCGGCGTGTTTGACCTGATCAATTGTTCAACGTTTAATATTAAAGGAGCTTTTCATAGTCGAATAATTTTATTAAAATGCTTTTTATTTTGAGTAAAAAGTATTAAACATCCCATAAAATACCGCAGTGTGATGGTATAATTTAATAGTTGTTTTTTTATATTTATAATTATACAGTTATTTCAATATAGGTGGGATTAAGTTTTGCGCAATTTTTTACTGTATCTATATTACTCTGCATCCCATTCGGACATTGGTTTGATGCAAATAAAAGATGTGCGTATTTTAAATTGCGTAATTAGATTGTGAACTCTTCTAAATGTATGTTTCTAAATGTTAATTTAAAATTAAAATATTTGTTCAAAAAGGCTATCTAAAAACTAAATAAAAAGGGTACCTAATTGTAACAAAGTGTATTTTCAGTAGTAATTCAGGAAAATTAATGAACAGTTATTTTTTCAAACCATCAATGTTATTGTTAAAAATATCACATAAACCTTTTTATAATATTTTTTTTTTTTTTTTTTTTTTTTGCAAATCATAGGAGCTTAGTCGTAATGTCTCACGCAAAACACGTTAATTATTATATTATAATAATATTAAAAAAAGTATAGATTAAAAAAGATTTTACTTTCTAACTATAAGGAGATATACAAAAATTATGAAATGAGATTATCTTTTGAACAGAAATACCAATTTAAAAATTATGCTTACTTAAATGAATTTAAATTTAAAATGCACATACATCTAATTTTAAAAATTAAAGAATTTTCATGTAAAATGTAATGTAGAAGGTAATATCTAAATTAGGATAAATTATTACGAGAAACTATAATAAGGAATTTCTATCCAATCCTTATTTATAAAAATCAAAATAAAATACAATAAGCAAATAACAATACTTGCGGTTAGCCCTAAGAAATAAAATTTATTGAGAGTTTCATATAAATTTGTTCCTATTACAATTAAGATAAGTAAGCATCTTTTGAGTAAAAATAACTTTGGCTTCATTAAAAATCGAATTATTATTTATAAAATTTATGTAGTAAAAAGCTTTTTTAGAAAATTTGTCTATAAGAAAGTCAAGAATAAATTATTACCAAAAATAAAAGCAATTATTGTCAATGCTGATTGATATTGGAATTCATTGGAAATTGTTAATGAAATATTTAAACTTTTTAAGAATATCAATTATCTTAGAAATGCTTTCCCCCTTTGCAACTTTAAGTATATAAAGGTATTTTGTCTAGTTATCATTTCGTGTTTTTAAATATAATCTGTGCAACATTTGCATTAATGATCAGCCATTATTGGTGTGGTAAACAATCTCTCTGTCATTGATATTGAAAAATTGAAAATCAGAATAACAGATACTATGCCAAGCATTTTAGGGAAACTATTGAAGAATTCGTAGCGAGAACCATATAAATGCAAGGTAAATTTCACTAAGGTAATTAATGCTTATAAAAAATAAGTTCTACTACATAAAAAAAAAAAAAAAAACTATATATCAGTTAGTATATTAGTTTTCCTTCAATAATTCACTTAAATACATGCAAAACTTTCTGCTCACCCTGCATAATTATATAACATAGATCTTTTGAAAGATAAATTAATTTAAATTTTAGTTGATTTAAGAAATGTTTATAGGCGTATGTATGTTAGAATTTTATTTAGAATAGAAAAAGGAAAGAATTATATTCTACCGCAAGGTACTCTTTCAAGTTGCACTAAACTGAATATCAGGGATTTAATATCTAATATCAGGATACTAATACCAATTATTAGGGCTATATATATATTGAAATAAAAAAAAAAAAATGAAAATCATCTAAAAAAAAAAAAAAGAAGAAAAAAAAAAAAAAAAAAGAAGCTTTTCTTAGTAAAAACAATTTTAGAAGACATTTTTCTAATATTTACAATCATATTTCAGGTTATATAAAACTATCATACATATGTTTAATGATTATAGTTGTGTTAGAGTGTAAAGTTTTTTTAAATCTTGTGGGAATTTCATGTTTGGGTGAACGGATTATAATAAATTTCCTTTATCACTTTGGATATCAAAACTTTAGTATGCAAAACTAAATTTTCAATTAAAACTGTGAACATAAATTTCAACCAAATCTAATTTAAGAATATTAAATATATCATTGACTAAATGATTTCAAATCGCACAATGTTTTAGTAAAAAGGCAATCCTTCCCATAAGGTTTCTGGCAAATATTTAAATCTTTGCATGCAATCGTTAAATGATAGTATATAGGTTTTTAAACGGCCTGTACCTTACCTGTGGCATAAGGCTATTCTTCCTACTATACACAACAGATCTTCTTTCCCTGGTAGACACGCAATCGATGTCATCGAAAACAAGCTTCACTCCAGGCTTCCGGGGACTAGGGAGAGGTGTTTGTTGCGACTGGACATGATTTTTAGCTGGGGACTCCCGACCACCCTCTCCTTTTAAGCTCGATTTCAGACCCAAAGGTCGTTGACGAACTACAGGTGGGCAATCACCACTTTCCACATAGGACGGACACTTGGAATCGCTGTCCAAAGACATGCATTGTCTTTTCACTTTCTTGGGCACCTCTTCTTCTTCTTCGTGAGGACATGAGTAGCTCTTGATTGGTTTTTTGTCAGATGCAGAGAGCCAAGAAGCTAGCTTCCCCTTGACGCCTGATCTCTGGGGTAGGTTGGAAGTACCCTCTGTTTTGTTGTCTACAGGAGAACCAACTTCGATGTTGGGCTGCTTCTGCAAGATCCTCTTTCTGTTCGGTGGCGATCCAAACGATAGTGCTCCATTTCTTTCCACAATGTTGTCGTCCTTCACGTTGCTTTGCCGTCTTAAAGGAGGTCCTTTCGTTTCACTGCTGTCTTGGTCAGTATTACAGCCCAACAGAGGGTGGCCATTCTTGTTGGATTCTTCGTCATCCGTGGCTGGATCAATCTCTATGGACACACAAGCTATTCGGGTATTCTTTAGAAGTGCTTCGCTTTGCGGTCGATCTTCACTGGTCGCCAGACCAAACTCGTCTCGAACGCCTAACAGTACTTCTGAACGATTCTTTCTTATGGTCTTTTGCTGTTGTTGTTGTTGACCCCCACTGTTAGACCGGCTTTCTTTCGCTTCCTTTTCCTTCTTGTCGTCTTCTTCAAAGTCGTTCCTGTGCCCCATGGTGGTCCAGTCCAAGGTGGAATCTCCCATGTCCCCGGGCCTACAAATCTAGTAGTTTGTTCTTTTTAATCTATGGGGGCTGATCCATTTCCGATGTTGGTGGCATACATGCCGTATCGCGTCTTCCGCTCTCGAACTTCAGGTATGGAATAAGAATCGGGAGAAGAGAGCCGAAAGGAGAGAATAAAAAACAAAACCAGCAAACGTTAAGAATACCGTCCCATCACGTGACGGCAGCTTCTCCTGGTTTCCATGGAGACGCATTTCTCCACCCACAGGGTCACGTGACAACAACACGCCCTTTACGGGTTGCCCCTGACGACCATTGTGTCTTGGCGGTAGACCGGACCCTCTTTACTCACGAAGTGTCGATAGTCCGGAAGGCCGAAACAAACTTCTCAAACTATAATCGACTTCCAGACTTATTCCAATAACTCGGCAAAACTATTCCAATAACTTTAAGATCACTATGGGGAATTATATATATAGGATTTTAGAGTATTATCTAATACTATTAAATGAATAAAGTTAGATTTCTCTAAAGATGAGTTTTGACTAAGGAAATGTACTTTATGACGAATAAATATTTAAATGAGATGATGAGTATGGATACTGCAGCAAAATTACCGAACAATTATGGATCGTCATGCACATGAAAATAGCTGTTTTATATGTATCACAAGACATATGTATGACATGAAATAGGGAAATTTTTCTAAACCTTCAGCACGCCTAAGTATCATTATGTAATTGAAAATATTCATTACATATGTATTCATTATATATGTAGGCGCATATATATTCATTATAAATTTTAAAAAATTCGTCTAACAAATTCAAAGGAAATGTTTTTTCTGATAAATGTTTATCGAGTTTTTTTTTATAGTAGAAGGCAGTCGGAGAAATAAGCAACGTAACTGAAAATTCTTCCAAGAAACAGAAAAAGGGCTATACACGAACCTATATATTTCTAAAAATAATTTGTTTGATTGAAACTGAGAGCTTCGCTGTTTGTGATATGCAAACAAAACAAGGATTTGCCGTACAACTTAATGGTAGAAACACTCACAAAAGTGTGTATATTTTAACTTTGGATTCAAGCCAAGGCACATTTCGGCAATTTGAATCACGCTCACGTTTTCAATCGAAGTATTCGTTCTATCTCTCATGGCTTCGTGCCATATTCGGAACTACTATTATTTACCTTCTTAAACAACTGGAATTTAATAAGGTTTCAGCTGTCAATTTAGGGTAAGAGTTCTATAAGCTTGTGATTCATATGCATTCTCCTGTTTTAAAACTAAAGTGCAAATTAAACCAAAGCTCGAATACTGATTTGTTAAAAAAATTAAGATGTATTTTGTTTATTTTTAGAACAAAACAAAATGGTACAAAGGACTGTTGTTCATAATTGTAACTTTTCATTGGATGGCTTTATGCAAATAACAAGTAAACGATAGTATATTCGAAATTAAGTTTTTGGCACAGTTGAATTCAATTCGTCTGTTTTATTATAATCTGTATTTATTTTACTACAGTATATTGACTAATTCATGTATTTAAAGTTCGGGATTATTTCTGAAAGTGTACACATTGAAAACATACCGATTTATTTTGACGAAAATCAGGCAATCATTGTCTACCTAGTATTTACACGAAGTAGCCCAATCTTACATACTAATAATTTCACATTAGTGAGTAGTACAATAACAGTGCTTATGTATTTATTTCAATATATTGATGTATTGTATTATAATAAAAAATATTTATAGCTATACATTGAAATTTTTTCTATTAAAAATTATGAGTTTTAACTTTTAACACTGCCCCATTTCTTTCATATATGAACTATTTGTTTTTTCAGTTATCACCCCAAATTTAAATAAAGAATAAATTATAAATTTGAAGACAAAAACAATTTTAAATACAATCTCACATTTGTAGTAGTTGCAAAAGTTCCCTTAGTAGGAGTAATTGCAAATGGAGGAGATAAATATTATACAAAATTATAATAATATAATAGAAAAAACATTTTCTTTATTTTTTGAAAAATATAATTATTTCTGACCACAATTTATTTGAAATAAGTTTGATCAAAATTGGATGTAAACAGATCATCTCATTGATACAATTAACTGCTGAAGGCAAAAAGTTGTTAACTTGATCCAAAACTGTGAAATCGACCAACCTGCAAAATAAGGACTTGGAAAGTGGGTCAGCGGCTAAAAAAAGTGTTGAAAAGAAAGGGCTCGATTATCGAGAACTCTATCGATGCTTTAGAACCCACAAAAATAATTGCTCATTATCACGAAATTATGAGTAGAAAATAAACGGGAAAAAAATCGAGAAGCATATTAACTTGAATCGAAAAACGGAAAATATTCATGTTTCTGTAGAAAAAGCCAAGTAGCATAAAAAGTTTTGTTATTTTTTTTTTTTTTATAAATTAGGTGTGCTTGTTTTTTTGTTTTACTACAGAATAAAACAGTTTATAAATAATTTTTTTACATAGCTATAAAAATATATATATTTATTTAAAGCAAAAACATTTGTTTATATTTTAATGTAAACTTACTTATTTAGTCAGTATATAAAAATATTACTTCATATATACAGGGTAGTCATAAAGAAACTTTGACTATATATTGACCTCTAGCTGCCGTTTCGTTTAACAGATCGAGATAAGATTTCAGGTATAATTATTCTGAGGTATGAGCTCAAGATTTTGTGGATGACAACAAAAGGGAGCTCACGGTTACGGTTACAGGAATAGGAACTCGAAATTTCCGAATGGCAACGCCTACTTTTTCTTGTTGCAAAATTCTCAGCGCATGCGAAAACCCTAAAGAGCGTTAGAACGGTAGGTATTTCACAAAAAACGGACGCGTTATGCAAGCACAAAAAAACAGCTCTGAGAACAGTCAACGAGAATGGTACACGATCGACAGACATTCAGCGTGGCGAACCTATAAAATTACCTGTGATGGCACTCCTGTGGAAAATGTGTAATACCAATCTGTGTTGTCATCAATGATTGGTGTTTTTGGCCTCCACCGATTGTGTTTCTGTTGGCCGTTTGCAGAGCTGTTTTTGTGCTTGCATAACGCATCCGTTTTTTGTGGTACACGTACAGTTCCAAAGCTCTTTAAGGTTTTCACATGCGCTGAGCATCTTGCAACAAAAAAAAAGTGGGCGTTGCCATTCGAAAATTTCGAGTTCTTGTTCCTGTAACCGTAACCGTGTTAGCCCTTTTGTTGTCATCCACAGAATCTTGAGCTCATACCTCTGAATAATTATACCTGAAATCTCATCTTGATCCGTTGAATGAAACGGCCTCTAGAGGTCAATATACAGGCAATGTTTCTTTATGACCACCCTGTATTTTGTTTACATAGAACTAATTCGTTTATACCATGCATAATGATTTCAGAAAACCAAATACAGAAGTACTTAGTACTTGATAAATTTAATAGGTCAGTATTTTGTAGTTTTAAGCATGCAATGTTAGCAAATGGTAAAGTATCCAGGTAATTAGCGTATTTGAATTTTATATCAATGAAGAAACGAATTTTACTACGTTTTATAAAGACACTGATGATTGTGTTGTTACACAACTTTCGCTCTTTCTAAAAATTCTTACCCTCTACAGAATTTTCAAGCCAACCAACAAACAGGAAAACACATTCAAAATAAAGATATATATGTATATAGTTAAAATTAATCGATATTGTAACGATCCAAAAATTTGCAGACGGTGCTTTTTTCATGAATACCTTACGAGATTAGTGGTATTTATCTTTCAGTATGTCTGGAACATTCTCATTTTACTAAAAAGGACGATGTTTAATTACATGTACGAAACTACTGGCGACGCCCCAAATCACCTACAAACAGAACACTAGTAGACAAGTAAGGAGTGTGCGGGAATATTTATAGGCAGTTCCTATGCGCTTTAGATGGTAATAAAAAGCTTTTATTCCGGGAGTCAACGAAATTACTATTCCAAGGACAAGCAAATCAAGTAAAATTCTCAAATTAAATATTCATGAAATTCAAGATATCTTTTAAAAGAGCTTTTACTATTTTATGTGGGATTATTAAAGATCAATGCAATTTAAAAAGCATTAAAATATAAAGTATTAATAGTAAAAAATTCTCCTAAATGAATTTATAACTAGATCTATCAAATACTCTGTAATATCTGCCACAAATTGGGTGAAATTAATATTTACAAAATGACTTGCTCTTATGTGAGGAAATGAAATAGTTTATATTGAAATAGGATAATCTTTTGTTGAATATTCATCCTTAAAATGTGTGTGGTTGCTGTTGGGGTGGAATGAAATTGTAATATTGAAGTATTTTTCATCTTTTTTGTCATTTTTCTTGTAGAATTTCATTAAAAGTAACAAGGTATTAAACGTAAAAAATGCAAATTTTTAAACTTTAGAAGTTTGCTTTATTAAGTTACAGTTTATGGATGGTTAGAAAAATATAAAATTACTTCCTTTAATATAAATAATGTTTCTATTCGAATGCATCTCACCAAGACTAGAGAAGACTAGACAGGTTGACTAAATATCGAACAAAAAGTGACCCATACTCAATGTTAATGCAGCACAGAATACGACCCCATTGGACCAACAAAGTATTTGAAGTCCTAGGAGAGCACTTTGAAGAGTGCATTCTGGGTATAGGTATCCAGAGGCCGCTGGAATGAGAATCACTTGGCGTTGATCTCAATCCTTGTGATTCATTTTTCTGGTGCAATAGTAAAAGCAAAGTTTACGCAAGTAGTTTCAAAACCATCACTGAGCTTAAAACTGCCATTCAGGAGGTCATCGAAAGCCCCGATGTCCCGACACAGAATTTTGCTCTTTCGTTTGAGGCACATCATGGCCATTAATGGTAAGCATATTAAACATGCCATAAACTAAATAAACTAAGATAAACTCTGTAATAAATTTTTATAGAGTTTTCGCTAGTTTATTTTAGAATGTGTATAAAATCTTGGAACTCAGCAGTTTGTGAAATATTTTTTATTTTTTTTATTTCATACAGCTCAATAATTGTCATCCTGTATGTAAAAAAATTAAAGATGAATCTTGTGAAATAATGGAAAATGAACAATATCCATTTTGCTCCATGTAGATTGTACAAAGCATTAATAATAGTTTAATTCGCAAAAAGTATGTCACAAGTCTCAAGATATAAAAGCTGAACGTATCTCTATCTCTTAAACTTACTATACAGCCACAACATCTATATTTAGAATACATGTCAACAAGGACGAACATAGAAAAGATAAGTTGTTCCAATATCAATTATAAACTGTAAGGGGTCAAGAAGAGATCAAGTTACCCAACGTCCTACGTTCCGTAAAGACAGGAATGAAACAAATTTCTATTACTACCCTTACGGGTAGAAAAGATGTAATTCATTATAAATGTGCAATATGGCAATATCGTACTTCCCATAAAGCTAGAATTCTTAACATTGGTACCCATGTTTATAAAACTGTAAAAAGTTAAAAATAAACTTTCATGATTTCGACTAACCGACCTCAAGGATTAGAAAAGACTTAAAAGGTTCCAAATGTGGAATATTCCAACGCCAAAGTTGGTGTACATGTTCAAAATCTGTAAATAGTAAAATTAAGCTTTTACTATTTCGACTATCAACTCTTAAGGGATAAGAAAGAAGTAAAAGTTATATCCTAATTTACATAAATTGTTCTTTGATTATAAAAATTTCGTGGTGGGATATTAAGTGAGTTCTTTATATAACCAAACTTGCACTTTGGATGTTTGTTTAACTTCTAAGACTTAAAAGATTTTATTTACTGCTCTAATATAAATTAATTAAAACTGTTTGCATTAATTATATATTGCAATAAATTATATATCTGTAATAAATTTATAATATAAGGGCATTAAGTTTATAATGGGAACATAATATTTTAATTGTAAGTAGTGATATATTATGAAATGTTTATATTTTCTAACCAACAAAGTTGTTTTATTTCTGAATAAAAATACTTGCTGTAAACAAATGTGATTTCTTTTTTTATTATATTAATTAAAACACACACACACACACACACACACACACACACACACACACACACACACACACACACACACACACACACACACACACACACACACACACACACACACACACACACACACACACACACACACACACACACACACACACACACACACACACACACACACACACACACACACACACACACACACACACACACACACACACACACACACACACACACACACACACACACACACACACACACACACACACACACACACACACACACACACACACACACACACACACACACACACACACACACACACACACACACACACACACGCGCGCGCGCGCTATTGAACTCGTGTCTAGTCGTTATTGTATATTCTATTCATTCAGTATCCTGTACTGTCCTAATCAACTCTATATTGAAGATGGGCAATGAAAATTTAAATGACCTCTTTGTAATAAATTTTTACACTTAGAAAAATTAAACTGTTTGAGAAAGGTCTGTTTTTTTTTATGTGGATTGATTCAATTTATTTGTACAAAAGTTATGCTGTATATATTTTGGCAACCTAAAAATATAACCTCTCTACACCTTACGATCGAAATAGTTATTCCATTAACTCGTGGTGTAATAAATACAAAATTTCTTTCATAGATTTCTGAAACAATAGCTTTGAGGCAAGTTTAACTATTTAATTATTTAAAGACTTTAAACACAAAATCATGTGTTGCGGAAGATATACCTTGAGTAAAATGATTCTAATGCATTGTTGGGAAAGGAATGTGTTTAAAAAAAACCGGGGGAAGTTTAGGAGGTAATTAATTTTAGTTAATGCTTCATTGCTCATTTGTATAGTTCACACACTTTGTCTACCTAAGCGAATGATTAGTTATAAACGCGCATTTAAAAACCATTGCCGTTGTTTAAAAATTACTTAGTTTCTGGAATCATTCCCTGAAAGTCATCATTTATTTTAAAAGTCAGTCGTATATTACGTCCAAAGGTAACAAAAGAACTATTTTTTTAGAAATAAATATGAAAACCTCGTTCTTCATTTAATTTGTTTTTATTTAAGAACTACTAAATCAGCAATTTACTAACTGTTCAACAAATTGTTGAAATGGAAGCAGTTTCATCTAAATTTTAAAATACACTATGCCGCATCCTTTCTATTAGCTCGTTGATATCAAATTTCAGTATAAATTTACCAATTGATTAAGAAATATACATTGTATTAGTTAAACTAAATTTTGAAACATTTCGTTAACATTTGTTTTATAGTTTATTGCAATTGTATTAAAACCAGTCTTCGTTAGAAATTTTACAAAAGTAGGTCGCATTGTCTAAAACCTTTGAACATTAACTTTTAACAAACATACTTTTCTTCAAATATATTTATTAAGATATTAATTTTTGAAAAGGTAACCCAAAAGTTATGCTATTAAAGTTTACTGATATCGCTGTTTATGAGTATTTCCTTCGATTTAAGAATGACATAATTCCCTTACGTTATTACCGAGTAAATTTATTCTTTAAATACCTCTCTAAATACATACAATTTGATTACATACGACTTGGTATATTACTATAAATTAATTTCTATGTGATCTCAGAATGTCCAATGTATTGGACACATCAAATTATAAGTTTTAAGCTCATTGGAAAAATTAAAATCTCTCATTTCATGTCTAGATGAATTCGCCACTCTAATGAGTGCCAAATTCCTAGCGTAAGGGGTTTCATAATTTTTTAAGGTGGTGATTTAAGGTACACCTTCCAATGATATAACACCTGTTGTTTCCACTTAATAAGTTTACATGTATTTCCATAATTAGAAATATAGGGTTAAAGTTATCCTATTTAGAGCGTTCTGGAATCTGTACTAAAAATCTGTAATGTATGGTAACAATGTATATAGTATATGTGATATATGAAAGTAATAACAGATAATCTTTATATTACAACGAGGATGTTGAACTATAAACGCGGCGGACAAGAAAATGTTACAGGAGGTATATTTGGAAGCCTTTAATGGGTTAGTAAAATTTTGTATATTTACTACTAAGATCATAAAATAAATACTTTCTTAATTAAAAAAAAAATAATAATAATAAATAAATAAAATAAACCATAAAAAAAAAAAAAAAAAAAAAAAAAAAATTTGCAAATGACGTTTCAAAAGCAACTAAATCTAATTATCTAAACTTCCTTTGATAATTTTTTCTTACGCCTAAAACTTCATTTACAACTTTCAACATAAATTTCAAACCTTTAAACTTTCGTTCAAGTTCTTGAGGTTTTATATTTCTTTCTAATGATGAACATTTAAACTGATTATTTTGTTTCATAACATTCCATGATTTCATTGATACATACACAAAATAATATGCTCATCTGCAGATTAGTACAGACTGTAGGAGGCTCAGTTTACCACCTTTTTCTAACAATATTTTCAAGATCCCACTTTTTTTCAGTATCATATGTAGTTCATGATATCACGAGTGATGTAAGAAACTCATTCGAATGTGATAATAAGAAGAATGAGAAAGAGATGAAAAGACTGACCTGTGCAACCTTCTCCCCCATGTAGAGTTTGTGCGAGTGCATTTCTTTGAGGAGTAGCTTGGCCGAGTTGTTCTCTTTCTGTCGGGATTGTGATTCGGAGATGACATTGCTAAGGGAGGGGGACTTCCGTTGCTGTCGGACCCGCGACAGGTCAGAGTCCGAGGAGGCGTTCGGAAGGGACTTCGACAGATTGTTGGCCGCTATTGCTACACACAACATAAAAGAGAACGTGCATTGGAGACCATATAGCACTGAATCAATGAAGAAATAGTTATGCATGAAAATAGGTATTGAGGTACATATAATTTAGAAACAAGAACAGACTGTGTCAAGTATTAAATGTGATTCTCCTTCCTGTTCAGTCTTATTTATATACATTTTATGTATAAGTAATTTTTTTTCGATCTGTAATTTTTTTTTTTTTGAAAAGTTTCATGAAAGCTTTTGAAACTTGGTACTATACCTAGAACTTGAAAGGCATAATATAATGAAGCATTTCAACTATTGTCTTATCAAAAGAAGGTTCATGGCATTTTCTTTATGTATCAGTAACGCATCCTCTTTGTTGAAAAATAATCCCTATTCGAATTTTATTTTTGGAATTTAGAATTTTAATTGCTATTCAATTAGTATTGAGATTAAATGAACTCTTGTTTGTATGCCACAAAAAAATTTCATATCTTTTGATGCGATATTTCTGTTTTCGTGCTGTTCTAGGAATAGTTTCATCAATTCTATGGGGTGCAAAAAGGCTAACGAAATCCCTTGAGATTTAATAAACGATTCAGAAAAAATACGAGTGGTAATTTTAAATGACTTTAAATAATTTGAGAGTTTATAAATAACTCAGAAAATAATACCCTTCTAATTGGTTGTTCTTGCTTAAAATAATAATAATAATAATTAAAAAAAAAAGTGCTTTATAATTATTTAGATTACTACTATTAATACTTTACTCTAGTTGTTCTTGTTTAAAAATACAGTTCATAGATTATTAAACTGTTATTTCATATTAAGGTTTAAATGAATTAGTAACTTCGATATAATACTTAGATATAAGTTATGACAATAGGTATAAGTATAAGAAGGTTCTAAATGGTATGTGTTGAAAATATTGCAAAACTCTTTCTTAAAATTAATATTTAATGAAAATATTATTTTAAATATAAGTTAAATTGCTAATAGAATATAACTTTGTTTTTGATGGCAGAACATTTTATGCATTTGAAATAAACGTATTATTAGGTACTCGGTGTAATAATATTAGCAAACAAGGTTTGAAAATATAATTAAAGAAAGAGGTATCACTTTTATAATTTTAGAAAGGTACATATCTAAAAAATATATTATATATGTACCAAATAAATCATCATTTACCAGTGTAACATGAAAATGTTACGAGTGATTATCCTTCTAATTCGATAACTATCCATCTAAAGCAAGTTGGACCAAATGTCTATTAACTTTTTTCAAATGCTCCAAATTATGTGTCTACGTGCGGCTGTTTTCTTTTTGTTACTATCGAATTCATAGAGTATTCCTAAAATACATTTTTGTGTTTTTCAAATGACATTGAAATTTAGAAATAATTAGCAAATGGATAATTTAAGAAGAATCAAGGGGCATAGTAAAGTACTTACAGGTTAAAAATCACTTTCTTATAAGAAAACTAAAGAAAGAAGTCGTACTTAATTTTTACGAGAAAGTAAAAGCACTAAAGTAGAAATTAGTAGTAGTTTTAGACAAGTAAGTAGTAGTAGTAGTAGTTTTATAACTAAACGATGTTAGTTGAAACACTGTACGAGTTTGTGTAACCATTAAGCGACTTCAATCTAAATTTTACTTTAATGATATATTTTGATTTCTAGTGATTTGTAAGACAAATAACAAAACGTAAAACATGCAAAAAACTTGAAATGAGCAATTAACTTCTTGGTATATAGTCTAGAGTTTCCACTTAACTTTAAAATGTATAGTTCTATATCTATTATTTTATACAATAACATTTTAACTGTTTGCAATTTTATTCAAGTTTTATTGAGAAAATCAAAAGATAATTAAAAAAAAAAAAAAAAAAAAAAAAAAAAAACCTGTATTCATGCATAAATAACTGGGAATTATAATTTGCATGTATCAAATATATAATAATAATAATAAAAAAGGTAAACCAAATTAAAATTCTTAATTTAAGAATTATTACTATCTAGCAAACAAAATTAAAATAAAAGAAATATAAGCAATATAATGTTTTCCTAGTATAGGAATCATTGATATTTGTTTCTTACGAAATATATTTTATACAGAAAAATCGACTGCCCTAGCGAAAACTTTTCTTCAAGAAATTTAAAAAAGTTAAATCCTCAGTTTCCTTAGCCTTTTCTTTACAACTATCAGAAGGCACCTACTAATCAAAGTGATACTTTATACTTGTCAATCCCCTTTTACACTATAAAGATAGTCAAAACAAGCTATTTTGAAGTCATAACTAGCAACGAACATCCTTAGAAGCTTTTAGAAAATTTACTATTTTACTAAAAAAAAAAATACCAAAGGGTTAGAGATAAAGAAAAGAAAAAAAAAACAACTCAAACAGATTTATTACCAATAACGGTTATTTGCAGAGTTTCGTTGGAGATTTCGGCGAAATGGGGATATTTTTTTCTCTTACAAAAAGATCAAGAAAACAGGGATTGATATAATGGGTTGGGAAAACTTGTTTTCTTGGAGAAAGTAAGGGTTGATTTTCTATTTACATTAAGAGGACTTAACTTAAGGAAGACTCCGTTTAATCATGGGATGCAAGCTTCCATAAAGAGTTAAGGGGAAATATATTTTGATAAAATAATTAAAACTAATCGTTAAATCGATTTCGAGAATAGCAGCGTTTACTGGAATTGTCGGAAACGTGACTGCATCCTGCTTCCCGTTAATTTCATTTGTTTACTAGGAATTCTCATTAATATTAAGTTACAACAGTAAAATAATGTATGGATGTGCAAGTTACTATTCCGAGAAACAAGTTTCGATAATAATTTCAAATTTATTAAAACTGTCCTCCGGAGGTATTTTTGAATAAATATTAGTTTTACTTGTTATCTGTTGTTCTTAAAGAACGTCATATTAAAATGTATAAAAGGAATAGTTGAAATATTTTCTCTGAAAGATTAGGGAATTGACAATGCATTTATGCAGAAGTTAAGTTTTGTTAAAAATTTGCATGCTAACATGTATATTTATTTTCATTTGAAATAAATTATTTAATAGATTTAGATATTAATTGCATGGATAAAGAAGTAGAAAACAAATTAAAAATATTTCATTTAATATGGGTGATTAGAAAGAGTCACTACATTTTAAGCATAGACAATAAATAAATGGAACGATAGGTAGTAAGTTGGTAAAAAATCGAAAAAATTATAAATTATTATTAAAGTGCATATTTTCATTTAAAGTTATAAATTAAAGATTATTTTCTAAAGAAATTATAAGACAATAAATATTATAAATCATGTTAGCATGTTGTTTTCTTTTCGTATAATAAAGAAAATTTGATTGAATAGCAATGCATTTATATATTCCATTGATTTAATTAATTAATAATTATTTAACGCATTTTACTATAGTATTTCAAATGTTACTTGGCTTCCGTTTGTATGGTAAAATTTAGGATTATTCATTTACAATAAATAATCTTAATGAAAGCGAAATTTTTTATTTTGCTGCTTCGACTACTTAGGACATATATATTAATATGATAATAACCTATTTATTAAGTAAAAAAATAAAAGTAAATGCATTATATTTGAATAACATTTGTAGAAATGAAAAAAAACTTACTGTAAAATTTTTTTATAAAATAATTTGTCTAATCATACTTATTTTGCATTTAATTTAGTTTTGTAATGACAATATTAGTACTGCCTTTCATTAGCATGATTTCTTTCAACAAGTTTTTTTTTTATTTCTATTGCTTTTTATATCGCAATTATTTAATTCAGAGAAAAGCTTGGTCCTACAAAGAAAGGCTGACGTCTTTCCTGATTTAGCAATTTCCATTTATCAAGACTTATTTTCAAACTAATTAAGAAATTTTTTAAAGTCAACAGATACAGTGTGTCACATAAGTGAAGGAATTCTACTAAAACTCGATAATTATATCTTTAAAAGTAGCTTATATTTAGAAAATAGAACCAACTTTTTTTTTTATGTATTTTAAAATAGTATTTTACAATGTATAAAAAAAAAAACCAGTCCAGTAATAAAATTGACTTTGATGCTTTTTTGAAAAGTTATTACAAAAGATAAATAAAATTAAAATATAAAATTTTAATATCAGTCACAAATGTGATGGAATTCTTTAAAAGCATTAATTAGTAATTTATTAATAATAACTTAATGTCATTTATATATTTAAGTATAAATAGCGAGGCTTTAGTAATCAATTTTAATTCTTTTTAAAACTTTAATTGCCAATTTTTAGAAAATTTTATCAGAAATGATATTTTATTCTCTTGAAATCGTAAGTTTAAAATATTTCTTAGTATTAATACGTTTTCATATTTTTTTTGAAGAGTTATCCTCAAACGATTTTTGGATAATATTTCCGCAAACAATTACTAATAATATTTAGCGTGCAGGCTTAAATAAATTTTATAGTTATTCCGATGTTTTCACAATTTTTTTAATTAAGTTTCAATGCAAGACGTCCTAAATTTCATTTCGAAATTGAAAAATTACAGTTTATCAAGTTCAGCATCAGAAGCAAACAAAGTTTTTTTTTTTTAACATTGCTGTATTGCAAATTCGTCATTGTTATACAGTTTATTTGTAAATATTTAGATAATTTGTTGACTAAAATTTATACAATTTCATAATATACCTCTGTAATATAGCACCGTAGAAAATAATAGACTGGCTTACTATTTTATGCATAAACGGTTTATTTTATAATAACATAAATGAATATCAAATGATCTCTGCTCCAAATGTTTTAGATTCATATATATATATATATATATATATATATATATATATATATATATATATATATATATATATATATATATATATATATATATATATATATATATATATATATATATATATATATATATATATATATATATATATATATATATATATATATATATATATATATATATATAACAAAAAAGTCTGCTGTATATTTAACATAATCAATTATATAAATATTTTAAACAGATTTGACTTTTTTTAAAATGCAAAATATAATAAACTTTTTGATGTTATTTTAATGTTTCTGTTCTACAACAGTTTACATGTACATAAGAAAAATAGATCCTCAATTAAAAACTAATAATTTTTCAATTCTATGATCAATGAAAGCAGACGATACTCGAGCAATTGCCAAATTGAGTTTTAATTGTCAAAAAGAAAATCTGCTCTAATCTTCTAGATTACCCCCAAAGTTTTTAGTGTGTCATTTTTGAGAGAGTTTTGTAAATTCAAATATTATTTTTAAATATTTTCTCAAAAATAATAATAATAAATGTTTTAAACTAACTCGTGTGTTATTATTACTGATATAAAAACAATATATGTATCAAAATTTGTTTTTGTAAAGCGACATTTTTCTGTAATATTTAATAATTTATTATGCTTGCTTCGAAGAAGACTTATTTTGTGCAACTCTGTAAGTATAAATGGAATTTAAAAAGAAATATAGGCTTTTCCTGGATATTTTATTTCAGTATACTAAAGTGTTATTTTTAGATTCATTAAGAGACTGTATACATAATTTCTCGAACTAATATAAATATTTTAAAATCCCTAAATTTACATTACAAGCAATATTTTGTTCTTCTTTCAACTTCAGTAGGTTAGACTTATTATCTTTAAAACTCTTGTAAAAATTTAAAAACGGTATTATTATTAAAATCCTGTCAAATAATGAATGCTTAAAATTCATGAAAGCAATAAAATGTTGTTTTAATATTCTAAACCATCATGTTGACATAAATCTATTATTGTCACCATTTATGTATTATTAGTTTACATAATAGATACATAATAGATCGTCGCAAAACTCTGATTTATCCAGAATTTTTTTACTTAGTCCTTATTTAGTCTTTGATATAGATATATATTAAAGTAACAAGTTATTTAAAATACATTCTCAACTTTGTCTACTTTACAGTTGTCGGAATGCATTAAAGGTAAAGTAAATTTCACAACTATCTTCCTATTTCCGAAGAAATGCAAATTTCATGGCCTGCCTTTGGAGCGCAAATATTTCATAATTTGATTCAAGTGTAGTTTTTTTTTTTTTTTTTTTTTTTTTTTTATTTGTTTGTTTAGTTATCAATTTCTAAAAGAAACTTGAAGTTTTATTTTAAGGGATTTTTTCATTGGTAATAAGGCGTGGGAAGTGACATTATATGCATTTTTTTTTTTTTTTTTAAGTTCTGAATTTTATCTTAGCATACAAGACAAATAAAGAATTGGGAATATTACTATAAAGGAATTTTAAGTGTATTTACGAAGGATTTTCTGACATACTAAACCTTTTTGACAAAGAAAAAAGAAAATTATTTGTTTCTATCTATAAAAGTAAATCTTGTATATTGCTTTGACAATAATAATATTTAAAGTTTTGGTACAGTGCTTTAGTGCTGAATTCATAAGAAAAACTAAATGTACAACTAAACGAGCAAATATTTAACTAAATATAAAAGTAAAATAGAAAAGTAGTATACAGATTTTATATGATAAGTAAGATGCATGCAACATTTTAACATAATCACATCAAAGCTCTTCTAAATGTTATTACATATCGAAATTAATCATTTTTAATTTAATTTTTAAAACTTTTAACAAAATTCAATGGAAGTGAATCAACAGAATTATGGGGTTATAATTCATTTCTATGTAGAAATATTCCCAAACAATTAACTTTTTTTTAAAACTGTAAGTAAAGGATTAATGAATCAAATACATGTTACATAAATAGGACTGGGCATTTACCTAAAGATTGTTTCAAATTAATGAGTATCATATTGAAAACTTTTAAATTGATCACTTTTTAGAAATGAACTGTTTTGAAGCTTTTGTGTGTGCATTTTTTGCATAGTATTAAAACTTATTCTTAGTGAATGTGAATTACAATTACATTAACAAGGAACGACTCCAAAAGTGGTAGACTCTAAGAACTAGTTAAAAAATTACCAATTTTATATTTTATTAAATAACTATATTTAGATATAATATTTACTTCATTACATAGTCACTAGAGACGATTACTGGCATATGTATTTTCTAAAAGATGATATGGAAAAAAAATCCTCTTCTGGAGTAGGGGGAATGAATTTTTCAAAAGTGAATTTAAAAATATACTGAAAAAGTAACTTCCTGATTAAACTACACTATTCGGCATATTTTGAACCCACTGAAAAAATTGCGAGGTATTCTCATATTAAAATACATTGATTAATAAAATCATACAGCAACTCTTCGCCCCAACAGTCACAACTACAGTTAAGATAATTGCATGCTGGGGCAGTTAGACACTATTTGAGCTGCAGCGGTGTATCTACAAGGTAGTGCAAAGAAGTGCATTTTGTGCGTGGTGCCTTTTTGAGAAGTGTGCACCATGGTAGGAGTGCAGGGCACTTACCATTACCAAGATCAACGGTTAAGGCCCTTCTTCTGGAAGGTTCGCTCCTACACCAATACAGGTCAGGTTGGCTAACCGCTGCAGAGGGAGGTATACAACACAAGGTCATGCATCAACACATAGATCTAACATTGAAAAGTACCATAATACAAGACGCCCAAAGGTTTCTGCTTTAAGAGTTATGAATATTACAATAGGAAAAATAAAATATTACCAATTGTGAGTAATTGTGTAGTTCGTTAGTTTAAATACTTTCGTATTAATATAGTTTCTGTCAAAGTAGTGATATTAGTTATAGATTGTTTTTATTTTGATAAGAAATACAAATTTAGTTAATAATAAAACATCAAATTAATTTTTTGTGCAATATTATTAATACTTAAGTGGATTTTAGGAGTAATGAGAAATCGGTTTTGGACATTAGTAATTTTTGTTAAAAAACGTAATTCATGTGGTTTATAAAGTAGCTATATAATCTTGTGATATTCACATTTTATTTTAAAAATAACATTCTTAATCAAACATATAACGTACCAGGATACACCTTTATCCTGGTATGATAAATGTTTGATTAATAACGTAATTTATGCAATAAAATGCGAGTATCACAAGATTATATAGTTACTTTACAAACACCATGTATTATGTTTTTGTACAAAAATTACTAGTGTCCAAAATCGCGATTTCAAGTTACGAATAAAATTCTTTTAAGTATTAAGAATAATGCACAAAAAATTGATTTTGTGTTTATTATTCACTACATTTTAGTAGAACATTTCAGTGAGTCCCCCCCCCCCCCCTGCACATCTTTACACTGCACTCAGCGTTCCACCGTGGCCCGGAAGAAATAACGCAACATAGCCGGTATAATTTCAATTGTGGCTGTAATCCGTAGTTTAAGCTGTTCAATGTTGAGCATATTAACCTGGTACACTTTGGATTTTATAAATCTTCACGTAAAGAGATCTAGGGATGGTTTATTTTGATGACTGTGGAGCCCAACATTCTTGTTAAGCCCCGGTGAAAGGCGAGCATGATTTACCGAGATGTGCATAGGAGATACTGTAAAGTACTAAAGGTGTGTCCTGGTATGATGTATGCATGAATAATAATGTAATTTATATAGTAAAATTTGATTATCATAAGAATGTGTTGTTACTTTAAAAACATCTTGTATAAAGAGATGATGATTATGATGATAAGTATAATTTTTCCTTGAATTCAATTTAGGTATCAATTATTTTTTGGATAAATATAAATAATGAAAATATTGTTAGACCTTAATTTAATCATTTTCTTAATTTAATCAATTTCAACAATTTAACAAGTCGAATAATACTTTTTTTAAGTAACATAATTCACAATCGTTTCATTTCAATATTTTCCTAATTTAATACCTTTGGGAATATTGATTACGGTACAAAATGATACTTCACTATACAACCATGCAAAATACTACTAAATTGAGGGATACATAAACTAGAAGGTTATTCAAACAAAAAACAATTAGAATAATATCTCTAACACAATATAAATACTTAATAAGTTTAACAAGCAAAAGTGAAATAAACCACTTAGTAAAGTTTTTTAGACAAGAGATATGGGTTCTTTTGGTTGTATAAATTAATCTTTTTTGAGTTATGACTCTTGTCATTATCTGAGCGTATTATTAAGGAAATTTATTATTAACAATTTTAATATTCTAATGAAATAAAGTGTTTCGTAATTCATAGTTATTCATTCTATTTCTTGCAGTTTATACAATTTAAGTTATACAGATGTATAAACTGTTCGTAGTCCAAAAGGCTTTTAAAAAAATAATTATCCGAAACTTATATAGATTTAAATAAAAAAAAAACTTTATAATATAATTTACTGATTGAATATCTTATTTATTTAGAACATCAAAAATTATAACATTAATTTTTGAAAAATGAAATTAAATTTTTGATAGTTAATGATACATTGAATTCGCTTCTGTTGTATTGAGATGTATACAGTGTCAATAATATGGTTACAATTTATAAATTAATTTAACAAATGTTGCAAAAATAATCATTAACGTTTCTTAACTATTATTTAAAGGCATATGAATTGATTTATTATTACTCGTATTAACTTAAAACGATGAAAAGTTATTTTTTTAATTGTTAAGAAATAAGTAATATATTACAAAGATTTAAAAATAATAAATAAGATTTAGAAATTTTAAGTCATAAAACTAATTTCTGATAGCATATGCAAAATTCTGTATTTGTGTAACAAATTATTATTTAAGTTACAATTTCTTCATAGTGGGGAAAAAATATTTTTATTTGTAATATTTCTTCAACGAAATATTATCTCGAACACATAACATTACCAGTTTCAAAAGCCCAGTATAAATTTTTACCAATAAATTTATTGAATATTTTATTACTGCCAATTATATACTTGAATAATATTTTATGTTCGGCTTCTTAGCTTACAATGAAATTCATTTAAACATGAAATTAACTACGTAAATATAAGATGTGTTGAACATAGTATTTTGAAAATTGATAAAGCCTGATAAATGTGTTGAAAAAATTAACTGCTTATTAAATATATAAATCTGATTTCCTAAAAGCTAAATAATTCTTTTAAACATACAAAAAATATTTTATCAATATAATTACAATCGATTTACATTTATACAAAGTGTCCTCAAAAGATTGTTCCTGCTTTACTTCTTTCACTATTAGAGTTAGGGCAGTTAAATTACAATTTTTTTTAAAATAAAGTTAGGAATCATAAAATACATTATGGTTTACTTTGGAATTAATGACAGCTGATATAAATAAAATATTGTTGTATTAGTTTATTATAGTTATCTTGAAAATTATGTAATTTGATTTATTTTGCTATAATTTGAGCAAAAATTACTGTTATCCATTAACATTTTCCATGTATGTGAAAATATTGAATACAGTAGTTATTTCGTTTAAATTTTTTAATTTTTTTTTTCAAAAATAATCTCTTTTTAAGCATTTTGATGATAATAACGAACAAAATTAAAGAGATGGTTTTTTTTTAGTTTTGGTAAGTTTTTCTCAAATATATTCCACAGGCAAGGGGTTAAATTAAATTCACCAGTAAGACATATTTACTTTAATTTTTAATGTGCACTGATGGACATTTTCTACAATGAATAGCTTATTGTTTTCAAATTGTTCTTTAAATTAACACGTTTCTTAATTAAAGGATTAATAGAATGTGTAGTTTTTTTTATAATTTTTTGTTTGTTTGAAAGTAATTTTATTTTAACGTTTATTGAATACTCAAAATATGTGTACTTTTGACAGGTGAATTTTGTAGGCATAATTGCAATTGGAATTAGGTTATTGGTAAATGTTCCTTTTACTATGCGATTTTAATTTGTATTATAAACATAAAAACTAATTATAAACGAAATACTTTCAAGAATCCTATATATTATAATATTCTATACATTGAAACTCCAATTTTATTAGGTCTAAGATTTAAAACAGGCGTGACACTTTTATGATTCGAAGTACTTTGTTACTATAAAAATGCAGACCTATGACTGTACATTAAATTAATTTCCATTATGATTAAATTTAAAACTGAGTTTGACATTTAATATCTCTGAGTTATTTTTATGAACAATGAAATTTCTCACTTTAGCTATTGAATTTCGTAGTAAAGTTGGTTAACTTAATAAATACCTTTCAAATGTTTTCTTTTTAAGTACAATTTCCAAAGGAATTTGCTGTTTTATAAAATTAATGCTTTTAAAACTTTAAACAATTATAATAAATAATTTTTTTTAAATACATTTTTAAATGTTGAAAACATCATGTTTATTCAAATGCGTTGCGTCATAGTTAAGAAATTACTGTTTTCTTTTGAAAATATTAAAATAATTAATGTATGTAAGGAGAAAATAATAAATATATGATTCAGTTAAGTTTTAGATACGTATCAAAATATTTATAGTGGCAAAATGAGGATCTGTTATAATCGTTCTCCACTTAGGAAGAAAAAAAAGAATAATTCGTGGTAAGGAAAATAAATAAATGAAAGAGCACATTACTTTTTTAATTTATTATCGTAGACTGGTGCTTATGTGTGTAATATCTGTTAATATGGTAAATTTGATTAATCAAAACAATTTATAATATTTATTACTAGTAAGAGTGCATAATCACCAACAAAATATTATTTTTTAACAACGTGTCTTAAATAAATGTATTACATTTTCCAAAATAATTGGTGCTTACGCATTGCTATGCGCGGTTACATTTAATCAATGGATAACAATATTTATCGCAACATATATTCGTTTAAATGGGCTTTTTTGTTATAAAAATTTGTAATTGCATTTTTCTTTCATTATTTGATGCAAATTTTAAATTATTCTTAATATTTGACTAGTTTTTTTAATTTTGAGGTTATTTAAATATGTTTCTAGTTACTTTATTGAAAATTATTTGCTTTCTTTAAATTATTAAGTCTACTTATATTTTATTTAATATGTACATGAATTGAACATGAAATATCTCCTTCATATCCTATAATAGCGTATAAAAATTGCATTTATTTTTGTCTGTAAAGTTTAGCTGTGAAAACCTGTATGTATTATTAAAATACCATACCGGAAATGTATTTTTTTTTAAAAGCCTGGACGTTATCCTGCTCACTAATAAGAAGATAAGAGTAAGAAAGAAGATGAGAAGAAGACTATTAAGAAGAAGAGGTTGAATTGAAAAAAAGTTTCCAACTATAGATTGTATTTGGGAGAAAGGTACACATAATAAGATTATGTACTAATAAGCTGCTTGAGAATGAGGCAAAGTGTGAAGCATTATACTTAAGTTCCTAGAATATATTCTGGTACCAATTGAAGGTATATTGAGAGGACTTCATGCAGCGTGATGCAGAAGTTAGCGTCGAGAAAAGAACAAAAGCGTTACAAATATTTTGTTCAAATTTTTTTTTTTGCGTTTTTAAACTATTCTAAAATATACAAAATAAGTTGAAATGAATGCTAATGTGTTTCCTTTCGGACAAATTATCGAATATGGTTTGCTTAAAATACGTCCTTCAGTTACGTAAGGATAATAAGAATTATTAATCTGTCTATATTGTTACTCTCGTGACTGTAAAATATAAGGACAAGGGTAGTTTTTTTTTTTTTTTTTTTTTTTTTTTTTGTATTATAAGTGCAGACGAGAAATACCGTTGCAAAGGCATTGGCATTCCCTATTGTATACTTGTACTTCCACCAACATAAGCCAGTAACTTTTCAAAATATTGTTCAATGAAGACACACACAGATTCATTACCATTCCTTTTCAACAGAAAGCAAAATTCGAGTCACATTCATATTACTCATGCAAACACCAGAGTTATCGAACAAGTAGCTGAATAAGCATTGAAAATATGCAAGAAAGTATTGTGTAACCAAAATGGCATGCATTTCCGACAGACAACACAAGCCATTCACTTCACAAAATGTCTAAACTTTGGTTATTGACTCTTTTACGCCAATCCATTTAAAGCAGGAAGTCAAATCCAAAAACAATCTCATCAAATTTCTGTTTATCATGAAACGTGCTTTTGTGCTTTTTTTAGTTCTGACTATTTGGCTTCAGTGAACGTGTTATGTGAGGAGAGGATTGCTGGATCAGATTCATTGAACAGGAAAAATTCGTTTGCTAACTAAACTGGTCAAAATCCTCCTTCCCTGAGTCCAAATAGTCAGAGTATACACGATATTGTATCTATTCCACAGAATGTAGTGACATGTTATGCTATGCGTGCGTATAGGTACTAACCTGCGGACAGGGTTCCCTTCTCCTTGAAGGATGACGAGGTCCTCCACAGGGTGTCTTGTGTTGGCGGACACCCGGGTGGTGGAGGTGGCTGGGGAGGCGATTGTCCATAGTGATCCACCTCCACCAGGTCACTCTGCCTACGCAGTTGGAGCAGGTGGAGTCGGGGGTCGAAGGTGTCCAGCTGCATGGCCTCGGCGTCGGGGGGAGTGAGCATCATGTCCTCCGCGTCCCTGGACTCCGAACCACGACGGAGAAGGGAGGGAAGCCACAGGCGAAGGGACTTGCTCCTCGCCGCTGCAACATAGTGGAAGGTCAGTTTAGGAAGACTGGGATTAGTGGTGGCGATTAGGAGGGAAAGAGGCCCCTCACTTTTTGAAGTTATTCTATTTGATGGCAATTTAACTAACATTTAACATTGTCCCACTTTTAGAATTCATTCGTGACCAATGTCTGGGACATAATACTTTTAAACTTTTAATTCATGATGAAATTGATTTTTTTTCTCGTGAAATTGTGGTTTATGATTTGAAATTGTAATAACTACTTACAAAAAAACCATTAACATTTAATTTAATTGAAATTTTTTATTATTTTATTTATTGAATATTTTGATGAATCCAAGTATTATACTTAAGTTGAATTTCAAGGGTACTCTATGACAAGAAAAAATAAATAAGACATTGTATTGCTCCTATAATTAGAAATCTAAGGCGACTCTTTTTTAGACGAGATTTTTACTAGTTGAAAAAAGTTAAGCACGGTTAATTTTTCGGAAAAGGTATTTCACTCCCTCGGAGGAGGACGAATAGTAAGTCAATAATTGTTGATGCTCCCGTATTACCTGAATGGTTATCTATGGAAACTAATGAGTTGCCTCGGAGGGTTAAGGTAACTAAAATAATAATTGTATACTTCCTTTTGCAGTTTTAAGATAACGAGAATTTCGATATTTGCTACTCAATCAGCTACAATGTGAAAATGCACTTCATGTTATATGAACATTGTAATACCCCGATATGCATATAATAACATACGATATAAAATGTATACCCCCCCATATACCCTATGTACCTACGCATTTAGAGACATCAATGGAATTTTGTTCTTTCTAAAATATATAACTCTTATCTTGAGATAATTTCATAAGAAATGTAATATAACATGAAGTTAATTTAATAACATAAAGACATTTCCTTTTAAAATACTATATTTTATTGTCTTTAGAATAAAGAAATTGCAATTTAAAATCAATTTGTGATTAATTTGTAAAATAACACAATTTTTACATTAATTTTAAACTCTTACCATAATTCATATTACTGTTCAATTACTTGTATTTTTATAGTACTTTAGGAATTTGTAATTAGTTTTGCATAAATATTATCAGCAACGATTTTCATTTGTTTAATGAGCATGTTGTCAGTGAGGAAAGTGATTATTAAATATCTATTAAAAGAACTAAATATAGGTCACATTGTATATTTTATATTAAACTAAAATTTTTATCAATAAAAGTTAACAAAAACTAATCATGGCATTTAAATTTTAAACAAACTTTCAAATTCCTAGTTTTCTTTCTCTCTTGACTACAGACAACATTTAAAGTGCCATCATTTTAAAGATTTACTTCATTTTGACATAATATGATGAAAAATGTACTGAAAATAGAAAAGTTTTATAAAAGTTTAAAACTGTAATTATTAAAAGGTTACATTAACAGCACATCAAAAAGTAGTTCTAGCTAATAGCATTTTTAATGCATTCAAGCAAACTGCTTTGACGTAAGCAAAGCTATTGTGTGAAAGCGTCAGGTAAAAAAAAGCACGCTCATAATTAATGAAGAATGATATTTTTTAGAAACTAAACAAATTACGCGGATGATTTAAAACTCGACAGAAAGGCAATTAAGCTACTAAATTGGTAAATTTTTAAATTGCGATAAATTACTTGCTTCTAGGGATATTTGCTAAGCATGCCTCGCTGGTTTGGACAGGTTAGGATATGATACTTAACATGTTGAAGGTGAGATTTTCTCTTTCAAGAAATAAAAAACTTGATTTGAAATTACATTATGAATATTTTAAATACAAAAATTTAAATAAGCAGAGTATAAAAAAAAAAAAAAAAAAAAAAAAAAATAGACATAGAAGATTTTTCTTGAAGGATAAAAAATTCTACAGTTCTTTTGGACCTAGGTCTCAAAGTGCATGATTGGATTGTATGTGATTTACCACTAGCAAACGAAATGAATAAAAATTTACGTTATGCCGTAATTTATTGATTTTGCTTTGTTAATTTTGAAAATGATCAAAATAGATAAAAATTAATGAGACTGAAGTAGAGTATCTAACATTTCGGGAAAAGCTTTTGTGATGAAAAGATGATTTATCGTTACTTGTGAAAGTAGTTTCATACCAAATAAGATTTCTAGTTATGGTGTTCTTGCGAAAAAATAAGGCTGAACTCAGTATTTGGCAAAGGATATGAAGTCAGTAAGATAAAATAATTAAATGTAAAGTCCTAAGTTTATACTTTAATTGAAAATATGATGTGAAAAATTGGTATCGAAATAAAAATGCAAAGAAATTGCTATGAAAGGCTTCCAAATGGAAAAAAATATCAATATAAAGTAAACTAAATCATATAATATAAAATAAATGAAATATGGTATATGAAATATAAACATTTGTCTTATATTTTAACATTATCATTAACTATTAACGTAATCTTAGAAGCAGAACACAAAGATAAGTTAAAGAAAATTTCCAAGACGTTAATTACATAATCTAGTTGGACTAGCTGTTATCTGTTATCATTCTAGTACTATTCATCATTCTAGTATTGTGATCATATTAATACTATGTGGGCGTGTTTGAAAAAAATGCTGTGTAAATGTAAGTCGTTGTATACGTTGCATAATATAATTCAATATATTATGAAACTTGCAAGAAAACTATACAAATAAAAATAATAATTTAACATAATATGTAGATACAAAGAAATGTTAATATCTATAGTAATTATATTTTGTCAATTTTTAAGAATTAATAAAAAGTTTATTACAAGTTTTATGGTTTGGTATTGAAAATACATATAAATATATTATTTCAAACTCTATGTAGTTCTTTTCGTAATTTCAAGTTTCTCAATTGTACACAAGGCAACATACATACAGAGACTAACAGTATATTACTTCCTATTTTTAGAAATAATATGTATTATTTATCTAATACCTTAAGTTATAATTAGCAATTGAACATATTTCTATCTATCAGTTTTAACTTTTTAATTTGGGATTTTGAATGGAGTTTCTTTTATCAGTAATTGTAGCTGAGATTCGGATAGGTAAAATTTGAAGATCGATTAGGCATATAAAAAAATACTTACACCGGTTTACAAACCTATAAAAGAAGCTAGATAAATCAAATTATTTTTTACAGTTTAAATATTCTTTAAACCAACCATACAGTGACCAGTTTTTCAGAAGTAAATCCAAACTTTCAGCAAGAATACTTTACTTTGGTTTCAGGTGGAATGCTACTTTATCTTTTTAAAGCAAACATTATATATGTGCCAAATATCTGTACCTATCCTTTCAGATATTATTTTGCAGAAGCTTCACAATGTTGTGGCTAAAAAATCTTTTCGACCTGCTTGTTGGTGTGTTTTGAAATAGGTTTCCACGGTTTTCCATTTTAAAATGGAAATTTCCCCTAAAATTTGTTTTAGGGATACATCATTATTCCGATTTGTTATATTGTAGTATAGAATAGGCTGTTTGTTGCAGTAATTATCACAAATTGTCTCTTTAAAAAATTGCAAAAATTATATTATTTTTTAAAACTGAAGTAATTATATATATATATATATATATATATATATATATATATATATATATATATATATATATATATATATATATATATATATATTTAAGCTATAGCTCTTTTTTCCACATAAGTTAGGTAAGTGTAAAAAATAAGAACTGTATTAAAAGGGAATTAAATGGAAAAAGAATAAACAAATGAGAAAAGAACGGGATTTTAGCTTAATTTAAAATTAAAATACATTCATTATAATTAAATGTTGATTTAATTTGACATAAACTGAATTATTTTTGAAAGAGTAAAATTTTCTTTGAAAAAAATGTATATATATTTTCTTTTCTAACATTTGTCAATAAACTTTTGCTTCCAATGCTTATCCACTTTGAATAATCTAGTTTTATTCTTTCTAATTAGAATATTTTTCCGCCTAAAATATTCAATAAACAATTTTTCTACTTTGACTAATCGAATACTCATTTCGCCTCAGTTATGTTTCTCATAATATAAGTAAAACTGAAAATGTTTTTAAAAGGCGTGTTTCTATGCAAAAAGCTTCTTATATTATCTAATAAGAGTTGAGCAGTTTATGATCTTTTTATATGTCATATCAACAAAATATGAAATGAAGTCAAAAAGAAAACTTCTTATGGCTGTGAAATAGAACTATTGTTGTGTAAAATAGATAGAAGAAGAGATAGGTAAAAATGCTAAAACACAATGTTATTAATATAATGGTAAAACATACTTGTAAACTAATTTGTATAATTAATCCGAAAAGGTTAACCTTTTTTTACAGGATTACAAAATTTATTTCAAATTTCTTTCAGTTTTAGTCAAATAAAATCCTTCTGCGTTTGTGTCATTAAATTAAATTTTTAAAATCTTTTAAATATATATATATATAAAAAAAAATAGAATTTAGTGAGGAATTATATGAATCAGTTTAAAATGTTTTTAAGTGGAAGCTTATTTTGGTAATAAGAAAAATTTTTGAAATGATAATTAAAAAAAGACCGAAATGATGATTATAAAAAAAATATTGATTTAATGATAATTAAAAAAAGATCGAAATGATGATAATAAAAAAAATATTGATTTAATGATAATTAAAAGGAATATTGATTAAATAAAAATCAGAATATAAAGTATTAATAAACGCAGTAAATTATACATTAAAATTAAAAAAATATATGTACATGAAGCATATAACATAAAAAATATTAGTTTTAACTAAAATTTATGAATAATAGATTATTTGCCCATAAGTATCATACGTTTTTCCCTTCTAAATTATCAAAAAGTATTAAAATTATAAATATAATATAGCATGTTATATAAGTGTGAATTTCTGAACAAGACTTCAAATGGAGTGAAATGCTATTTGAACTCGATAAATAACTTTTATAAATTAAATCTTCCAAACTATAAGGCTGAAGTCCTGGTATTCAGCTACAGGATTTATTTGCTTTCATACTTGATTCATTTCTGTTTTAAGATAATTAGCATACAAAATAAAAAAATAAATTTTTTAACTGAGTTTAAAAAAAACACTGTTTGACACAATAAGTTTTAACGGTAAGCATCAAGACAGAATTTAATATAACTTTAAAATCGCTTTAAACTGGATGAATTTGTTTGCTGTTTCCCTTGGGTTCGTCGTAAGTTAAATTTTTTGGCCACTGTTAAAAATTTTGTTCTACCTTGCACCAAAAATTGGTTCAAATTTAGCTGCCACCAACATTTGGTGCTTAGTTTCACGATTTAATGGTGCAACCTCGGACCGTAAGCACCATTAAATTGCGAAACTAAGCACCAAATGTTGGTGGCAGCTAAATGGGAACCAAATTTTGGTGCATGGTGGACAATTTTTTTTAACAGTGTAGGTAACGAGCACAGGAACGTTAATTTCTATTATGTACAATAGTCCGACATACCAATGACATTTTTTATTTAATTCATATTATTTTCAGCACTCACTTACTTATTAACAATACCCAAATAATAAGTATCATTGGATAACCATTATTCTGTATTTTTCTACAGTACTGGAAAAAACGTTAGGGCCAAGCGAAAACTAATAATGTTTTCACAACTACATATATGAGTGCTATGTAAATGAATATCCAATGAAGACAATGGTAGTTACACCAATACAATAAAATTACAACACATTTAGTTGCTTTAAGTGGGGTCGGAAGGCAAGATTTTTTTTTCGGAATTCATTTTAAAGTTCTTAGCGCATCACAATATTTGGAACGTTATCTACAAAATGGTTAAACTTGGATGACAATGCGCTCATCCGAAGTATTAAAAAAAAAATTTCGAAAAAATAACACTGCTGAAAAAACCCATCTGTTTTGTACTTTAAACGCTGTTTTCTCAAAATGCTGTTTCTTCATACAAATGTACCTTTTCCCCAGGATCTACGCAATATTTTGCTTTTAAGTTTTTTTCCTGGCACATATTGTATTTCAATTATACATACAGACATATGCTTTTTCAGAATTGTTAATTATATTTTTTTGGGAAAATTTTATAAAAAAATTTCAAAGTATTATAAGTCCTAAAATTTTTTTTTGTTTTTACAAAAGCATATGTCAATCTATGTAAAAGTGTTTTAATATTGGCTAAACAAAATTTTAAAACAATGCTATGAGTAGTTTCTGAGAAAAAAGTATATAAAAAAGGCCTTTTTAACATGGACTAGATAGAGCCTTTCAACCCCCCCCTTAAAATTTAATTTTTGCTTTTTGTATGTACAACAACCTGGAAAATATAATAAGACCAAGTAAATTCCAAAACGTTTATCAATTTATTTAATTTTTGTAATATTTTTTGGTGATGTAGAAGAGATGCTCTAATAAATCACCCACGTGTTTAAGATACTTTTTTTTTTTTTTTTGTGAAAATGGAGTGGAGCAAAAAAGTAGCTGATTGAATTAAGGCAAGATATTTCATTTTAAAGTTTTAAATTCTCGCTAAAATGCTATAAGATTAAGCAGGTCTAAAGTTGCGAGATATAACTTTTTAAAAGTAGTGATAACTACTATGTGGAAAGATAAATGCCGTCGTTCTGCATTGTCACCGACAAACAAGAGGTTTTATTAGGCGAGCAACTTAAAAAGTTTTGTTCTTCACCAATTATGAAGGATTTAATCGTTCCTTATACCATTCGAAGTGTGAGCAATATAAACACTAAAATGTACGATTTAGTAAAAGATTGGACAATCATTGCTAATTAAGAGTCATGAAATGGTGCTGCTATGAATCGAAAACAATTTTTTTTTGTGGGTAAATGGAAAAATCGTTTTTTTTTTTTTTTTTTTTCTTTTTAAATTTTTTTTTTTTAATTTTTTTTTTTTAAAATCTTAACTCGATGAACCGGATTGTTTTAAGCACTACTGGCATGATCTTCGTAGTGATCCGTTCTATTTTTCGAGGCGTCAGATTAGTATTGGCATCGTGATGGTTTATGGTGGTTTCTCTGTTAAAGGAACTACAACAATTGTTTATCTGCAAACATTGAAAAGATTGCATTAAAAGCCTATCAAGACATCATTGCTGAAAAATAATTGAGGAAGACTCTTATTATAATATTTGAGAGAGCATATATGTTCCAGAAGAAAAAAGCTTTTATACACAATTCAAGCTCAAACAGATCCAGGCTCCAAGCTAATGATGTGCAAACTCTAGATTGGTCATCCAAAAGTCCTAACCTGAACCCAACAGAAAATTTATTATTCTATATTATTATTATTATTCTATTCTTTAGAATTATAATTCTGATGAGTGAAATTTATGGAAATGGCAAAACTTACAATATCAATTGAAAACATCTGGAAAAGTAAGCTTAGACATTCTTTTTTGTATTCTATGGCATGGAGAATCAATAAAAATATTAAAAAAAAAAGAGGACACTTTTTGGATTATTAGCTATTTTGTTAATGATATCTTATATCGCCTCAATATTTCTTCTAGCTCTCTGCATGTAAAAAAACAAAAAGGAAGTTAAAAAAAAAATGTTTTATTCTTCGTAATATTATAATAGATACATTTTTTAAATATATATATATATATATATATGTATTGTGATTTTTATAAAATTGTAATTATATAAATAAGGCAGTTTTTCAATTAACCTTAAACTTTTTTTTCCAGTACTATATGTAGTTTTAAATTTTCCAATGTAAAATAAAAAATATTCTAGCAATATTGCTTCATGTTTACCATCATTTTAATGTTCTTCAATGGTAATTTAAGAATCAGTCTTCCCTAGGTAGCAAGTTATTCCTTAGTATTTTATTTATAAATAATTTTTAGAAGACTATTTTAAATATACATTTCTACTATAATTAGAGTACAATTGTTTTAACTATAAACTTTTTTTAAAAACTATTTAGGGTAAACTATATATTAGAAATCAGTATTTCAAAGGAGGAATTTGAAACTACAATTTTAGATACTATTGGATATTTTAATTAAATTAATTTTTCTATTAGGAATATTAGGAAAGGAAGCATCTATCTTTTTCTGTGAACAGTGTTTTTCTAAACTATTGGAAAGTGATTATAGGAAAAGTTATTTCGGTAACTAAAATGAAATTGAAAAAAGAACTACAGGAACTGAACTAAAAGAGCAATCTTATCGTGAATATGTGATTACTTATTACAATGTGAGAAAAGGATGTGCTTTGAAGCTTTATTTCAAGCTGAAAAAAGCGTGAAAGTGATTACTGGTAGTGATGATAACTACCTGGTAGTGTCAAGCTAGCTAGTTGAAAAAGCATGAAGAAATGGAATGTATGTGCGCAGCATTCATAGACATAATTACAACACTAAGACTGTTGCATTTACAAAACTTTGTAAAATAAATTTCCAAATTTTTTTACATACTATCAGGTAAAAACCAGAAACGGTTTTGTCCCTTTGAAACAATGCAAAGCTTTATTTGAATTTTGAAGAAATGAAATTTTTATTCATATAAATTAATTCGAATGATATCTCGTTTATTCGTATTGCCTTTTCTGGTAAAGTTAATAATTATTCGAATATTATTTTGGAATTCAGAGTTTTATTATAATTATTCTAATGGCTTCAAATTATATTAATTACTTCGATAAAAACCATGATGTTTTAATCGAGAGTTAAAATATAACTTGAAGCTGTTTTTATTATTCGAATTTTCAACATAAAATGTCACTTTAGACGTTATGTAAGTCGTAATTTTAAGGATGGTTTTCATCGTTTGGTAATACTTGTTACATGCTTGTAACCACTAAAAATAAATCTTATTAAAAACAAATTCAAATTTTCATATTTCATTAGCCAATTATAATATACATATAATTTTTGAGGGAACACACAGTGGCGTCACCATATAATGGATTTTATGCATGATGAGGATTTTTCACATACATGACGAGAAAAAAATGCGCGTTTGTGATTAGCTGAAAATTCGAATTTTTAAATGTCTTTTGCGATTAGTTGAATTGATTGAAGGGATTTTTTGCCAGATGATATAACCCCACTCAAAATAACATCCCGAATGATAATTTAATTCTAATGGAACAGTTTAAACGTTGTAGCAGCAGTCTGGGTTGCGATTATGTCTATTACATCATACTATTAGCTTGATAATATTAGGTGCACCAATGAGCTAATAGCACCTCTTGGAGCGGCTTCATTATTGGTATAATCTTCGACGGATCGGATGCTGTTATGGAGCCTCGGCCGAATGCGTTGAATTTGGCGGGAAATTTGGGGGAATCTCTTGAAGACTGAAATAAAACATCTTAGAAGAATTCATTGTAAACATTTGTGTGCGATTCCGAACATTTGTGTGCACATATCTAAATATCTATTTCAATTAAGTGCAAATTACTTTTCTCATAAAAATTGCAAAGAAATATCGTAAATGATTAAAAAAAGTTGTTAATAATTAGAATTTTAAAGCTAAAAATGAATTCATTTAAAATATCAATTAAAAATTTTTAACTTAATTTGAAATCTTGTAAATAAAGTGTGGCTAATATTTTTATATGATTTTTTGATTTATTTAAATATAGGTTAATCGTTTGAAGATTTAACTCAGATAAATATGAACTGTTCAATTGTTTAATAAAAATTCCCATTGTTTAAGAATTAATAAAAAAATTATGAAAAATTTATGGAAGTAAAGGTTAGTAATTAACTAAAATATTCTTCAACATTTCAGAACAAAAAATTAAAAAACATTTTTATTGAAACGTCTAGAGTAAACATTTAAATTTTAAAGATCATCTTTAAATAATAAATATCACTATTTACAAAGATTTTGCAAATTTTGTATTTTCATTATAAAAGTTTTTGTTTCAATTATTTTAATTCAATTAGAATTAGAATTTGAATTATAATTCCAAAAGTTTTTATTTAAAATATCATAGAATTTTTTCTTTCAATGCGCACTAGATTATACTTTACTATGAAATTTAGTGATTTTCCTCCTCATTTTTCAAATTCACTATATCGTATCTGTTTTCTTTGAACACTAGTTAATCGATATTAAAATTACTTTCGTGGCGCCATCTATCATTCAAAATATAAATGAATTTCCACCACATTTCGATTACCACACTCACATTTTATTTATTATTAAAGAAATATTTACATTATCATATAAAACACTTACATAAATTTGTACAATATTATATGTTTATGAACAATATTCAGGCTGATTACATATTTTTTAGAAATTTAGAATATTTTATTTGAGTGACATTTTAAGAATAAAGTTTTGAAAAGTTCTCCACAACGATATACAACATATATATTTTCTTTAATTTTCTCTTGATAAGGTGACAAAATAAAATTTAAATTGGTGAAAAAAAAACTTAAATTATTCTAGTTATTAAAAGTTAGTAAAAAAATATATAGTTATCTAATTTTAATATTTGCAAGATTTTGTGAATACAGATTTAAAAAATTCTCATGACACTGTTATATGTAAGTAAATTTTACAATTAATAAACTTCAAACATAAATAAAAAAATAAACGCTTCTTTGACACAAATGTCCTATATAATATCGAATACACCATTAAAAAAACATGCAGTATATTTAAGTTTTCGATATATTATTAAATATAATTTCGATTAAAAGAATGACATGTTTAAAAAATACTTACACATTAAAGGGCTGGTACAAGGTGTGATGACTTCGTCTCTATAGGGGGCGTCCGTGATATCCTCAAAGTTCATAATAAACATGCTGATCTCTCCTTCCTCGTTCTTTATAGGTGCTGTCACCTGGCTGCACAAAAATTTGGTCCCTGTTTAAAAATAAAGTGATGTAAGTATTGACTGTAAAACAATCTTATTATTAAAATACCTAAAACAATTAAGTTTTAAAAAGATAAGTTAAATTTATTAAAAAAAATTCCGAAGTTTCAATGAGAATTGTAGCATTTGCAGCTACAGAAACGAGTATCAAAGTTTCATCACATTATCCTCATAATACCTTTACCCACACTTTTCACTTTGTTAAGGTATCGTCTTACACAATATTAAATAAAGTAACTCTAATCAAATTGGCAAATACCAATTTATAATTAATAAACCTTGAAAGTCTGATTGAATATTTTTTCTCAATCTTTATCGTCACTGATATCATTAAAAAAAAACGACACGAAATTAAATAAATTTCTTAAGGATTTGTATCATTTAATATAGTTATAAAAAAATTTGCTTATGCAATATTTTTAAAATGAACATCACATATTACATTATGCATTAAATTAGAGCATCTTTACAAGAAACTGGAGATGATGAAATTTAAATAGGGACATTTTCTTACTTTTTTTCTTTTTTTTTTGTTGCTGATAATAAATCTCTCCATATTAAAAAAAAGTATCTAATTAAAAGGAAACATTTAGGAGACATTTTTAGTGTCTGAAGGATGTTTAGGATGTTAAATTAAAACCGTCTGTTTTAAACGTTAAGGCAGAATAAAATATATGGAAAGGCATGCTTTTTCTTAAAATATTTTGAATCATAATTGTTCTTTGTTTACATAAAAACATTACGTAGGCAGTTCTTTCTTTAAATTTATATGTGACTCTGTAGACTGGCTGGAAAGTGCCTTTTTTTCAATCCAGTCTCCTGCATAAAAAGCATTCCAAAATTTGCAAAGGTTTCAACATTTCTTCTGCCCTGAAGAATAAAATATTCATTTTGGTTTGTTTCTCTCCTGAGGCTTTTTCCGTGAGTTAAGTAAAATTTATCTTTTTTAAGTTATCAGTTTTAATTATTTTTCATATACAGTTTGATAAAAAAAAAAACACACCTCTGAATTTGTATAAACGACCTAAATTTAATAATTAATATCTAAATTACTTTTGCTTTTTCACTAAGCACAATTGATACTGTTTTGAACCAAGATATTAATATTCCTTTATAAAAAATCTACTAACCCTTTTTTTTTTTTTAAATAAAAAAAAGTCATCAATGAGTCATCGTTTTTCGTGCATCCTAAGTCATCGCGTTTATTTCTTTGTTTCTTTGTTATTTGTTAATTATTTACTGTAACTTCTATAACTACTAATGTTGTCGTGCGGCTTTAGCACCGATAACTTAGTTGGTTTTTACTTAAATGTATTTACAGAGGTCAAGTTTATTTTTCATTTTCAATTTAAATTATTTGTCATCTGAAATCATCAAAAGTTATATAAAACTGCAACAGGTTAATATTTAAAATTAGTAGTTTCTTTTGAAATGTTCAAAAAATTTGTCGGTTTGTAGGCTCAACGACTATTTTTGTGTGCACAACGACGGTTAATCATGCCAGGATCTACAGTTTAGCTTAGACTACGATCTCCAATGAACATCCATACGCAACCCAGGATTTGAACCTTGTAACTTTGGCCTATGATACCAGAGTGTTAAATGTTGTAATAGTACAGTATGTTAGTTATTAAAATTCTACTTTTAAAAAAGTGTAAAAAAAGAAAAAGAAAAAAGGAACTCTGGTCAGAATATACGCAAAGAAATGGTATGCCATAAGGAAAAAAAAAAAAAAAAACTATTTTGAATCATTATTTTTTTATTTTTGTTTGTTATGCTACACTATTTCTCTTTCTTCGCGTATATTAAGAAAGATTTTCAGGTAATTCTGACACATGGATCTCTTTTACAACTCTTTGAAAATTGCACTTCAATTATAATCATCCTGTGTTTTGACAAAATAGAACGATCAAGTTCTTAATGTGTTTCTGAAGTTTAATTCAGTATGGATTTTCTGCACCCTGCTTTTAGGAGTCGGGCTTTTTTGTCTACTGAAACTTGAAACTAAAATAACATGACATCTTAAACTGGGGGTGTGGAACATCGCACAACTTTCAATTACTCTATAATACTGACGTGTATTTGTGTAATTTTCCGTTTTTATAATTTCATCATTCATTCAGAGAAAATGGACAGTTTGCGATATTTTTGGCGATAAAATTCCGTCAAAATGATAATTTTGGCGATATACTTTTCGATAATTCTTACACTATCCTTACTTATAAGTGAAACTGAGGAGATAAGGAAAAACGATCGTTAATGAGGTATGCTCAAGCAGGGCCTGATTTACCATTAGGCCCACTAGGCCCGGGCCTAGAGGCCCCCAAATATGGAGGCCTCCAAATTTTGAAAGTTTTCTAAAAATTTTAAATATAATGGTCTTTTTATGGGAAGTACTGACCAAAAATAATAAAAATTTTTTAGTTACACATCCGCAAATTGCATATTTTTTATAGTCGCAGAGAGTTAAGTTAGATAGAGGAAATTAAGATCATACTAATTATAACAAAAATAAAATCGTGTGAAAGTAAACTATGAGTTTTAATTGTAAAAAGCTAGTCTTAACGAATGTACCTTGATCTGGTGATATTGTGGCGTAAGGAAATAAATATTTGCTATTGTGGGGGGCCCCTCTCTGATTGTTGGGCCTACAATAAAAAAAATTCTAAATCGGGCCCTGTGCTCAAGGAAAGAAAGCTCAGTGTTAAAGATATTCGTTTTTCAACTTTTTACGGCATTAAAGCATTTTTATGAGAATTTTGGAGGTGGGGATGTTTAGAACACCTTAAGAGGCATTAGCACAGCATTTTTTTTTTTTTATCAAAATCCACTTTTAGCAATTATTGAAAAACATGATTTTTTCAATAGCGGCTACCGTATGCGCATGAGCGATTTTGACGGAAACTTCAATGGTAGGTTTCATGGTCACTACCAACCCGTATACTAAATTTGAACATCCTAGGTCAATTTGTTCGGGAGTTATGCTAACCCTATACACACTATACGCAGACAGACATTTTTTCTATATAGCTTTTTTGAAATCAGGTTGTTCGAAAACGTGAAACAATGCTAAAAAAAAAAAATCGAATTTTTTTTTGATCGAATGTTATACTTTTATTACTCTATGTATACATATGGATAGCTGAAAGTAAAAATACATTTAAGTTTTCATTGAATCAGAACTCTGCAAAGTCTGGGTCACATCTCGCATTTCGAGCATTGTAGTATACGACGTTGTCATCTATTTCCATTCAGAAAATAAATAAATAAATAAATAAATAAATAAATAAATAAATAAATAAATAAATAAATAAATAAATAAATAAATAAATAAATAAATAAATAAATAAATAAATAAATAAATAAATAAATAAATAAATAAATAAATAAATAAATAAATAAATAAATAAAAATAAATATTATTCTAATATTTATTAAAATCCAAGGGCTCTGCTTAGGAAGTGCAAAAGAGTGCTCTTGCAAACACTTAGATTTTGAAAAATAAATATAATATAGTGAAAAGTGGTATGATTTATTAGTGTTAGAAGTATAATATAGATTTTTAAATATTGAATGGATATACGAAATTTAATTCAAATTTTTTATCTAAAAATATATTAATATAGCCCATTGAAAATGCATGGTTAAAAAAATTAACTGCCTTTCACCCCTTTGCGATTACCATCTCTTCACTCCCTGAAAATTATTCTGCTGGTACCCATGTTACAATCGGTTAAGTTTTTCATGAGTACAATTCTTTAATGGTAAAATACAATTCTTTAATGGAAGATTGCAACCATCGGATTCAGTATAGAGTCATACTATACTAACAATTGATATTAAATTTTAAGCTTCACAGTTATTATCTGAAGGAAGGAAAAGTAAAATACCAACGTAGTCTAGAAAAAATGTTACAGAAATATCAAGATGAGAAAGAGATGGATATCTGTAAGAAAGAGATTATAGATATACCTCAGACATAAAGAAATTTTCAAAAGAATGTCTGAAACAGGACGTTACTAGATTAAAAAAGGATGTTTGCAATAAACTATTTCGTAGGCAATGTAAATAAACTAAAAAAATAAGCTTGGAACTGTTTGCTTTGTCACAAAGTCTATTCATTCTACTTCACGACAGATTTTGTACTTTGTTAACCTTATAAATCTTTAACACTGTAGAATTTGTTTCGTTATTTAGTGGTTTAGAAGATGAAAAAAGAATTTTTATTACGTTATGTTCTATGAGTCTTTCTAGAAAAAGTAAATGGTAAAACCAGGCTCTGGAACATCAAAATTCAAGTCTATTTTTTATTTGTTACAAAAGAAGAGCGTTTTTAGGATGCATTAAATTGAGTTATATACAATTGTAAAAAAGTTTTTTTTTTTTTTTTTTTTTTTTTTTTTAAATTTTCTGCCGCTTCCAGTGTAAGGAATGCTCGTCTTCTTGTAATATTTGATTGAAAATTTTGTTTTTAATTGTGTTTAAATTCATCTTGTAACTGCTATAACATAAGTAGACATAAGTAGAATAGCTTGGCAACTTAGTATTTTTTATAAGTTAATGAGTAACCATTAAAATTTGTATTTTTGGGATTATTATTAAGACAGATATTACTTAGAGAATTATGTGAATTTCTAGACTTTTTACTTTTGTAAATATTCTTTTTTTTTCTTTCTTTTTTTACTTTTGATAGTCCTATTCAATTCATTGCATCTATAAAATAGTCATTTTCATTTTTTTATATCATTACATACGTTCAAATTAAAAATCCTTTTACCAGTAGGTAAAATAGTTATTTGTAATAATCTTAAGAACAGACGACTTTCTAATTTAGTGAAAATAAAGTGTTTTTTTTATCTACTTTACTGAAATACCAATCACAGGGAATTAAAATATTTACATCATTTTTGCAAAATATTTAAATTGAAACAGTTAACTACTGCCTTCCATTTCATTGATCAAGCACTGTCAAAGCAATATATTTATAAGCATAACAGATTTGTCATTAATTTTTACAAATAAAATTGGATCCTAAAAATCTCATACATAAATAGATATGGCACAGTAATTGCATTAATAATTTATCGAAAGAAGCAATGATGAGTAATCGTATTATTTTATAACCGTATTTTCAGTCATGTTTTACAAGCTTCAATGATAAAGATGTGGATTTTTTAGGCAGTTCAATTTTGCTTTTTTATGGGAAGAGTTTATGGTGATAAATGTTATGGAAATATCACTAAGTAATTGCATCATTGAATCGTTAAGTAAGTCATTAGACCAGAATTTTATTGTATAGGTATAATGATTTAACTTCCTCTTATTATTTATACAATACTTTAAAATTTTTACCATCTCTACTTGGTTGATTATTCAAGTTTTAGTCATAAAAAGTACATAAAACTATTAAGTTTAGAAGCTTATAAACAATTGATAGTCAGGTTTAATAATATTACTACTCTTCCTCATTCACGAGAGGATTTGATATTATTGTGTTCAGAATTTTAAAGAAAAAAGTTAAAAGTTTTTATAAATAAAATGAAGCACGAAGTGATAAAAATTAAACTCTTTATCCAGAATTGTAAAGCTTTTCTATGTTTCCATAAAAATCCAGAAAAATTTCATTTCAATTCATTTTTAAAAAAAAAAAAAAAAAAAAAAAAGTATCTTAAATTTTGTTCAAATAGAAAATATAAGTATAATTTATTTTCAGCAACCTTAAAATAACGTTAAGTTATGTTGTATTTCATGATTTGAATAATCTACATAAGACTTTAAAAAAGTGTCACTTAAACTACCTATTTAAATCTCAAGCTTGTTCTAACCAACATATTGTCATTTAAATCTGAACACATGAGAATGAGATCGTCTGGGAAGAATATATTTCTTAAGAAATAATAGCGCATTAAATTTATCATTTTTGCCTTGTTGCCAAAAGTAAGAAAATATTTTTTCAGAAATATTACTTTCCAGAACCTAAAATAGCATGGAAATTAACTTTTATGAGTAAATAATTAAAAGAGTCTTCATAAACAAATATGTGTATTTTAATAACGTTAAACTAGGTTTCCTCTCCAAAATTTGTTTGTCAAAGGTATTTTGAAAAGTTTCTTCAACACTGAAATTCAGAAACCAGATATAAGGTATTAAGTTTTTTGTTGGGAACACAATTTTTTATAACTGCATTTGGGATGGAAATGTATTGTAAAAGACATGAATAAACTCATCAATATCTAGAGTCTTTGTTTTTTTAAATTTGCTTTCTTTGACAAATACAATTTGTCAAAATTCATCAAAGACAAGAGTAAAATGCCACAAATTTAGTACATCCATAAAAGACGCTATTGATTTATTATATTGCACAATATTTACTAAAGATTATGATTTTATATATTACTCCAAACAATTTTCTATGTAGAATTATCACGCTGTTCAGTGCATCAGTATTTTTTCAATTTTTTCTATACTTTTTTTCTAATTATGATGTATGAATCAAATTAACCTAGGCAAATCAATCAATCAATCAATTTTTTTAAAATTTACAATGTATGAAAAAATAGATGACCTTATACCACTTTTGGAGCGTATGTGTTAAATGAATCCTTGATTTGCTAATCTTTACATGCAGGCAGAAACAAACCTGCATGGAACTGTCTTTACAATAAAATGGATTGTGAGTACTCAACCAGTTCATGCAATCCAAATATAAAGGCATAATTTATGTCAAACTATAATTTATTTTTTTAACCCTCCTTTGGAAAGAGATCGTGCTCTTATAAAAAGGGCAGTATCGATCAAAAGATCAACCAAGTAAATCCGAATAGCTCACTAAAATGTGTAGCCCAATTTATATCTGTACCCAATAAAATTTACTTTCTGTGTGCAAAGAGAAAGGTATGAGTACTAAAGTACCTAATATTTATAAATAAACATACTTAACATTCATTTCATGATAGCAGTTATAATAAATGTCTCAGGTAGAAGTTGAAAAAAGAATATGTATGAGCTGGACCAGAAAGGAGGGCATGACCAGATGGTAGAAAATAAATTTATAGACCAAGTCATATCCAAATCTGCTTCAGTAACATCTTCTGTTTGTATGGGCATGAAGGTTCTAGATATAGGGATAGTGCCCATAGTGATGGAGTGAGAGTATTGAAAGTAGTATGGACGGGTGGAGTGAGAGTTGAGATGGGTGGACTGAGAGTATGAATGGATGAAGTGCGCGTATGGAGGAAGAGTAGTGGGAATATGGCTGGATGGAATGCGAATAAGGATGGGTGGAATGTGAGTATGGATGGATGGCGTGAAAGTATTTATAGATGAAGGAATATGGATAGATAGAGTGAGAATGTGTATGAAGTGAGAGTAGGCGTAGATAGAGTGAGAGTAAGGATGGATAGAGTGAGCGCATGGATGGATAGAGTATGAGTGTGGATGGATAGAGAAAGAGTATGGATTGAGTGATAATATGTATGAAGTGAGAGTATGGATAGATAGATGAGAGTACAAATGGATAGAGTGCGAGTATGGAGGGATAAAGTGAGAGTATGGGTGGATAGAGTGAGAGCAAAGATGGATAGAGAGAGAGCATGGATGGGTAGAGTGAGAGCATGGATGGGTAGAGTGAGAGAAAGGATGGATAGAGTAATAGTGTGGATAGAGTGAGAGTATGGATAGAGAGAGCGAGAATACAGATGAATAAAGTGAGTGAGAGTATGGATGAATAGAGTGAGAGAATGGATAGGTATAGGGAGGATATGGATAGAGTGTGAATATGGATAGAGTGTGAATATGGATAGAGTGTGAGTATGGATAGAGTAAGAGTATAAGTTAAGTAAGACTATGGATAGGATGAGAGTATGGATAGAGTGTGAGTATGGATGGATAAAGGTAAAATAACGATAGGTGGTATGAGATTACGACCGGAAGAAGTGAAGGCATAGGTGGAATTGGATGGGAGTCATAATATGGATGGGTAGAGTGAAAGCATGAATGGAATGAGAGCATAGATAGAGTGAGTGTACCGTCTTTCCTGTAGTAGATGATCTCCAGCTGCTTCTCGAGGCACGTATTGAGTGACTCCCTGATCTGCGCGGTGGCCTGCGTGCTGGTAAGGGGGCCGTGCAGGAAATCGCAGGTGGCCGGCCTCTGCATGAGCTCGGCCCGCGAATAACCGACCAGCTCGCAGAAACCGTCATTGGTGTAGATGATTGGGAAGTGCTCCACCTGCGCATTGGACAGCAGGAAGCGACGATCTGAAAACAACAAAAACATCCAATCATTCAGATGAAAAAACTACAAAAATCAGTATTTATGATGAACACAGTTCATTTCATGAGGAGAAGATAAAAGAAATCTTGAATACAATGCTTAAGTTGTAATGTTTGTTAAAAAGTTAACAAAAATTAATTAAAAAGTATGACTAATCCGTCAAATCAAAATTAGAAGTCAATGCTACTTATGTTTAAATTTCAGAACTTTCTGAGCAGTGGCAGATAATTACATTAGGCTGAGAATTATAGATAGACAAACTCTTTGTTTTATTAGTACATATGAATCTGGCTCACACTCATTTATTTCAGAAAAAAAAAGAGAAAAATTTACACCTGTTCAAACGACAACGACTCTAACATATTTGAAGAGTATCTCTGTTTTGTCCCTTCCAGTATCAACCGTATAAATTTAATGAATGTAAATGAAAACTTCCGAGATAAAATTTCAGTTTATTTTTAAAATAATCTTTGAAGATGATTTGTAAATACTGGAAGGAAAACAATGGCCTCTTAAAGTCCGAAATATACGCCTTCAGCAAGAAAAAAAAAAAGAGTATTTTTTCATTAAAATGTTCAACTCAACAAGCAGAGAGGACACACAATGAGCTATTTAATTAGCCAACAGGATCAGACCAGGTTCTTTTATTTATATAAGGAATACAGTATACACGTACTCTTCAAGGATATTTTGAAACAGTGTCAATGGCTAAGTTCCATGATGAGAGTTTTTCAGGTTTTTTTTTAAAATAAGTATTCAATTATTATCCTACAAATAGCTGGCTGAGACGATAAATTTATCTAAATAGTTTTGCATTTTTATCTTAAGAGTTCAACAAAAATATGTCCTTATCTGAAGAATTATAGAAAAAGTATATATGTTTAGAAAACTAAGTCCTCACTCACCTTAAATGCTAAGTAAAACCAGCACATCGATGGATGGCTTATTATAACACATACATTTAAAATAAATTATGCACAATTTGTACTGCATTTTATACAGAATATCATTACGTTAATTCCTAAGAAGAGTATCCGCATGAGCTGATAAGAATTAACATTATCAAAATACTCGAGATTCAAATACTGAACGTAAGGAATTCAGATATGTTCTTGAAGTTGAAGATCAATTGGGTCTACAATTTATTCACAAATTTGTAGTTGAAGGAGATTCAACAATTGAGCATGATGCACTCTAAAGATAATTAGTTTCCGAGGAAGAACAATCGACTTCAAATTGGAAAGTAAAGTTCGACCACTCTAAAATCCAGTGGATTAAAACTCTTCCTATAATTAAAGTGCTGAGTTTGAATCTAATATATGTGAGATATGCAGAGATTCATTTTAAGGTGTAGGCAGTGGACGTAGTAATTGTTACGGGGCATATTTGATGAGTGTTTGAAAATAAAATTAATGTCTTGTTAAGGGGAATGAAGTAGTTAGGTTTGAAATGTTACTCTTATAAATATGGATAATATAAAAAGTAAAGTATAAATCATAAATTTATTTCTTAATAATAAACATTTATATAAGTTAAGTTTTTTGCTATAGAAATTATGTTGGTAAAGTTTATAAGCAATAACGTCTAAAAAGTATTGAATAAAATGTATTAAAAACGACTTAGGATAAAATTTGGAAATTATTTAATAATTTCTGAAATAATAAAATCTTGCAGTTTATGAGCAATAAAACCTAGATATTAGTAATAAAATGTATTAAAAAAGTAGAATAAAATCCTGAAAATATTTAATAGTTTTTAAATAATAAAATCTTGAAATTACGTTAGCAGTTTGTAAGAAATAAGACATAGATATTAAGCAATAAAATGCATTAAAAACTTAAAATAAAATCTTGAAAATATGTAACAAGTATTAAGATAAATTCTAGAAATAATATTGAGAGTTTATACTGAAATCATTGTGATGGATATGCTATACAATGAGACTTTCAAGATCACAGAAGCGGAATTCATATTAAAAAATGTTTAATTGAACCAGATAAAAAGTAAATCTATCAACTTTTGTAGTTTTGATTAATAGCATCCATTCATCAAGACCGTAATCCAATTATTATTAAAATTTTACCTTTCATTATAAGTGTAAAATTATTTGAGTCTTTAAACTCACAATATAAAACTTTCTTTCCAACACAAAATCGATGTTGCAATTAAGAGTACCGGACAACACAAATTTTTCAATAAAAACAGTTTTAGTTTTTGAGTAGAAATTTCCGCTAATAAGTTACCTTCGGGGATATTATGGTGACCTCTAAGTTCGGGCAGAATGTATTTGATAGTCAGAAGTAAACAAACATTATGAACTCATAATTAAGTACTTATATACAACTGAAAGTGGGGTAAGGTGTGTCAAAAGATGAGAAAAAAATCTACATATATATTTGATATACAACCAGTTAGCAGAGAAGCAACAAAATCGCCTATTCCTGTCAAATCAAATGCTTCCGTAAATAAGATTACGTCAATTAAGAGGAAGATAATTTTTTAAGAAAATATTCTTTAGTCATACTAGTACTACAGAAAAACAAATACACTTTCCGTCCATTCACCTCCAATTAAAATCCGATCTCACCCATCACTCACCCAACAGCAAAAAAAAAAAAAAAAAAAAAAAAAAAAAACCTCTCAAGTCATTGTATGAATAATCCCAAACTTCTTTTCCAAGTTGCCACCCACACCGCAAATTAAGGTCGACACAAGCCGCAAATTAAAAAATTCGCAAGCCCAAAAACAACTTTGGTATTCTAGCAGAACCAGGATCAAGTGGCTTCAAGATTCGGTCGCTCTCAGCTTCCTCAATGTTTATTCCAGTTAATCCAATAACAGAAGGCACGTGGCCGGGTTTTTATTATTATTATCATCCGGATCGGAGCTCTCCAAACTATCAGGAACCGAATGCCTCAATCGCATTGATTAAAACCAATTTCTCTCAGCTACTCATACCACGATCGCCGAAGAACTATTTTAGGATTCTGTATAGTTACAAGGTCATTATGAAATTACCCTCGCTCCTGCAAGCTTCATTGGGAATAACACGATGTTTAGGGGAGTTAATAGGGAACGCCGGGGAATTGCGAAGCGGGTGAACTGGCTCTGCTATTTAGGTTCGAAAATATTCAGAAGTAATAAGGCATTGAAGGGGGCTGTTAGTGCTGCTTGGAGGTTTATGATATTGGTAAACAGTTCAGTATGTGTAAACAGTTTTGAAAGGTTATAAAATGGAAATTGAGGAGATCTGTTTTGGGGTTGGAAAGGATTATAAATTGTTTCTCGGATAGACCAATCAAATCAATACCATTCGAAATTTTTTTTTTTTTTTTTTTTTTTTGGATTGACAATTAAATTTTTATTAAAACCTTAAGGGTAGAGAAAAAGTTGTATTTTTTAAAAAAAATGTCCGTTTTTAAAATTTATAGTTATTCTTGTTAAGTTTGTTCAAAATCTTCTATGCATTAATTATTCTGTCGAATTAGGCTCGTAACTGTAAGGTTTAATCCTTTGAACATATTTTTTTCTTTTTACTAGAACTCTTAGTTATCATCCCTAATGTATGAAATGATTCCACTATGTACTGTATGGAACAAAAAAAAATATGATAATTATGAAGTTTATCAAGAAGAAGGTAATCTTTTTAAGACATTGTTGTAGAAACTACATAACTACAAAAAGTATAAATTTTGCATATATTTCCCTTGAAATATTTTTGTAAAACAATTTTTGAACCTATTGTTAATTTTTACGAGAAATAAATTTAAATAAAACTAAATGTGTGGAACATCGCACAACTTTCAATTACACTATAATACTGACGTGGATTTGTGTTATTTACCGTTTGTATACTTTCATCCTACATTTAGAATAAATGGTTTGGTTAATGAGATATGCTCAAGGAAAGAGAACTATGTGTTGAAGGCATTCATTTTTCAACTTTTTACGCCATTAAAACATTATTACGGTAATTTCGGAATTGGGATTGTTTAGAACACTTTAAAAGGCATTACTACAGCGATTTTTATCAAAATCGTTAGAGCCGTTTTTTAGCTATCATTGAAAAACATGATTTTTTCAATGTCAGTAACCTTATGCGCTTACGCGATATTGACGAAAACTTTTATGGTAAGTCCCATGGCCGCCACTAACCCTCATACCAAATTTGAACATCGTAGGTCAATTTTTTCGGGAGTTATTCTGACCTCAGGCACACATACATACAGACAGACATTTTTTCTAGATCACTTTTTTGAAATCAGGATGTTCCAAAACTTGGAAAATCTTTAAAAAAAAAAAAAAAAAAAAAAAAAAAAAAAAATTCGATTTTTTTTTTGTTGTTGACAGAATACTATACTTTCATAACCCTATGTATATATATACAAATGGGTAATTGAAAGTAATAATTGTTTCAATATGAATACTTAGCGCATAAATAGAACGGCTAAAAGAACTCCATCAAAACGGATAGCAAAAGGAAAACACATCCTCCTGATACCCACAACTGTTTGAAACATGATTTAAAGGTAATTTTTAAGTATATTATTCTTTTGGGGGGGGGTCTATGTAACGTACTTTAAAGTTATTGGGTTTCAACTATAAAGATGGGACAAAAAATGACTATCTTCTTAAGCTTGCAAAATTTCTGAAATTTAATTGTTCAGATGTGAAATTTAATCATGAAAGGCTGCAAAACAATTTCGTGAGGACGTGATGCATAAAAATACTGTACAGTTAGAGCAAAAATATTTTGTTCGAGCTGAGCATCCAGACATCCGACAACGTGAAGAAAAAGTCTTAGTGTCCATTGCTGGCATGTGCTTCGCACCAACTTTTCGTGACGCCTCTACAGGTAGAGGAACTGTTTTTTGCCGTTTATTTACAGGCTCTACTTCGTCACAATCGGTGGAACTATCATCAGCTGTAGGACTGAATTCGGCTATTTCATGCAAAGAAAAATTATGTGCCCAAAATCCGATGGGAATTTAAATGTACGCGGGGTCTTAGGAGGATATAACATCGTTTTTCGAAAAATCATATCTACTTTATTTTAAAAAGAAGCTACCTTTCACTTTGATAAATATTCTAAATTGCTGTATTTTAAACCTAAACTTGGGGGAGATAAGCCACTTTGATTCTAATGTGATAAGTAACTAAGTCAGATCTGTAGCAATTTCAAAGGGTTGCAATAGGCATTTTAACGACGATTTTCACCAAACCGCTAAAGTTATAGGGTTTAAAACTCGAGTTAAAAACCTCATCACCAAATAAAACAAAAAAAGATAATTTTCTTAGTTTTAGATACTAACTTTATATTAAAGCAAAAATTGGATAAATATGGAACTTTTGTTACTGCAATCACAATTTTTATATAATTCTATGAAATTATTTTAATATGACACAAAAGATTTTTACTAACCATATTACAGTAAATATTATTTCAAAATATGTGAAGTGCATCATTAATTTATTTTTAAAAACAGCTTTCAATAGAAATGAAATATATCAATGGTAAAATGAACAAGAATGTTTTAAGTATGAGCAAAATTTATTTTAATACGCTTGTTCAATTTTACACAATCAAACGCTATGGTATTTTAAAAAACAAAACGCAAGACCAATACCAGGCAATAAATATTAACAAACAAAAAAATTTAACGAGCAATAACCAGTCCTAACGAAGCGTTGCTTAATATTCGTAAGAATCACGATTTCTTATTCAAATAGATCTTATCATCGCTTTTTGGATCTTTTGAAGAAACGTAGTGCTGGTTCTTTATACTTTCCTCAACAAAATGTGACCTTGTTATCACGCGACGTAGCACCTTAATAAAAGCCTTATATTTTATTGAGGGAAGTGAAACGAGCAATTGTAATTCCTACTGCTGAATGAATGAAATATTCATAGTCCTTTTAAAAGCTATTCTGGTGAACTCTGCAAAGAGTTAAGAAAATAAAGAAACGTCGTGAATTTTCGTTGTCCAATAAGAATAGCTGACACTCCAATTTTTACTTAAAATTTAATGCGTTTCAGGAATAAATGTTGTGCTTGGGGACATTTTATCAAATATGTATAACTGCTGAAGTAACGATATAATAACGTGAGTTTTATTTTTTCAACTGCTTCGCTTTCGTCTTTCATTTGAAATAGATTATAAAACTTGTATGTAAAAATGCTAAAAATGTATATTCACGATGTTTTTATAGCATTAAAAAATCTGCACTGACATTCAGAGTAGGTAGTGTTTACACCGATCAGAAAGGTAAACAAATTAATAATGCAACATATTTCAGTAATTGTTATTTAGACATAAGCTTAGAAAAAAAAAAAAAAAAAAAAGAGGATTGGTTACATACTGTATGAGTTGAATTCTTGCGTAATTTAAAAATCAATATATATTTTTTGTTTAAAAAATACTTACCTTCTTTATTTATTAAAATAAATATTCAACAATCATACATCAAATATTTATTCATATTCTATAGTTTGTTGCTCAATTAAGTAATGCATTTTGTAAAAATATAAAAAATATTAAAATATATAAAATTTCAGCGTATATCAACCAGGACACCTTCATAAATTATTTATGGTTTTAAAACAATAGTTCTGTCAGCTAAAATTTCAAAAAATTGCAGGTTCACATTAAAATATTTGAAAAGTTTTTTACAATTTTCCTAATGAAATACATGTGGTTCTTCACTTACTTTAACTTTGAAAATAATAAATAAGCTTTTAAATAATATATTGTGAGTAGAAAGTCCTATTCTACATTTAATCTCATTTTAATACTTCGCTCTCTATAAAAAAAAAAAAAGTATAAATTGTATTTAATAAGAAGTATAGAAATATATAAAATAGTGAATAGATATACAAAATATATAGAGAAAAATAGAAATATATTGAGAAATATAAGACATATAGATAAACATAAACGTTTTAAAATATAGAAAAAAATACATGTAGAAATATAAACACTGTAATTGTTTATTTTACCGTTGGTATTTTTAATTAGTTTCTCGGATATTAATACATAAAATTTTTAATATTTAAAATTCTTGGTTAAGATTATGCTTATTTTGATACTTATTTTGCTTTCATTCAAATTCAAAGTAGAAATGAGGGTTTTACATACTAGTACTAGAATATAGACTATAATATAGTTATTAGCACCAAAATTAATTAATTTGTATTAGAATTTAGCTTATTATGTACTAGCACAAATTAAAAACAATGTTAAATAGAAAATATAGATAAATTTATGTATACAATTATCAATATGGCTTAAGCATAACTTGTGTTTTTTCCCCTTACATGTTTTCATTCCACTTAAATATGTCTCAATATTTTAACCATAATTATCGTTTAATTTAATAATACAATTATTATTTTACGACGAATATTTCTACTTTTAAAAATATTTATAGTTTAATACCAACAAGCTAAGTTACTTATAAAAGCGTTAACATAGATTGGTTATAATTTAATTAAATAAAAAAAAATGAAAAAAAAAGTAACCATCTTAGGAAGAACTATTCGATATTCAATTATTAGAAGTTATAGTTAAAAAGAAAGGAGTAAAAGCACTAAGATTTTTTTTAGTGAAAAGTTAATTGCATGACTTAGTATAAATCCAAATTTTCGATATGAAGCTTTTCTATTATTACTTCAATAAAAATTAATGAAGTTTAAACAGATATTAAAAATAAATTGGAAAATCCTAACTTTAATGCTAGAAGCGCATCATTACTATTGCAATATTTTTTCTCTCTTTTGTGTTATAGCTTAATAAAATTTGAATAAAGCTTAATAAAATAATACGCTCAATAAATAATATTTGAATCTAATTTAAAACACTATATGTAAAACTCTGAATAAAATTTTTGATTTAAATAATAACTTTTATATAATGCATCAGATGAAATATTTTACGTTGTTTCCATGTGCCCGTCATTTTTCTAAGTAGACCATCAATAATTTTCCCGCCTGTACATCATATTTATGCTAAACATTAATAATTACATTTATAAAAGAAGATAGTATATAAAAGTGTTTTAATCAGGCAATTTTATCTTAAAATTTCAGATTAAAACTTTCTAAAATAAACATTTGTGTTAAACATTTAAAAAAAAAAATTCTTTTCTTGAAACTTCTTATAAAGAAATTGAAATAGTTTACACAAACATTACTCAACCAAGCATTTTTAAAAACAAACAAATTCATTGGTAGTATTGTGACACCAGTGATACGCAAAACAAAATTTCAGAAAAAGTCACAAAGTCTAACTTTGATAAAAAATATATATAAATGAAACTTGACTAGTTTGAATTGAAATAAATAAATAAAAATTCGGATGTCCCCTCAGTTTCGACATTGATTTCGTTCATTTAACCTCCATTATCCTTAATCGCATCTTAAAGTAAACAAGATACTACAAGTAGAAGGACATAGATATTCGGAGAAACGAAGAATTCTGTCGCCGATTCCATCACAAGTGAAACCTAATTCGTCATGACCACATACATCATCGAAGGCGGATTTTGCTTAGATGGAACGGTCAAGATATCCTCAGGGGTATTTGTTGGATTAGGGGAGGGCGGGGGGAAGTGAATAAATAAAAGAATCGTGGAAAGGCATAATAATAAAATATACAGATCAATCAAAAAGTAGAGTTTGAAGAAAATGTGTTACTGATATCTTATTTTGAAGCTGTCGGAGATAACTCAGTCAGTCTGTCATTCTTTTTTTCTTTTTAATTGTTTTGGAGAAATAAAGTCCGATTATATAAACTCATCATTTTTCTTTCACATGATTATTTTTTAGATTTGAATTTTTTTTTTTTTTTTTTTTTTATTATAAACTGCTGAAATGGAAGGTCATTTATTAATTTTTGGTTTAATGAAAAAGTGTGGTATTTAAAAATTGATAATTTTATATGTAAAAATATTTCTTTGAAATATTTTTATACTCTCTTTGCAGAGTGAAAACTTAGGAATAAAATTGTGAATAGTGATGTAGTCAGTCTGAGTTTGGAGACATGTACACCGTATTTCAAAAGTATAAATTGATTTATTATCGATACAAGTATTTCATTAATATCAAGAGAAAATACAACAAGGTGAATTTTTAAAACAATTTGAAAAATTTGTAGAACTGTTTTATGACACATATTAGAATATTGAATATGTTTAGGTTAATTATAATAATAATTAATTTATAAATAAAATATATCTGAAATTCATAGAGCTTTGCATGAAGTAATTTTTTTTAAAACACATACAACATTTTTAAATATCAGTTACACTGAAGAAACTAATAATGATTTTTTTAAATTTTATTCCGATAGTAAAATTTTATGATAACCAAAATTTGAAATATGCTTTTTTAAAAAAGCGTTTACTGTGTATGCTTATAGTAAGAAATTAACGCATTTAAAAATATTTTAAGGGGAATCAATTAATAAATATTACATGGAAATATCTTTTCTCAATTATTTTATGTATATTTTTAGAACTGTTCAAAAGTTTTTTGACAGCTCGAAAATAAAAGTTGTGCGAGTTTTAGCTGCAGACAAATGTTTTAAGTATTTCCCGCTTCTTTTATCTACCTCAATTTAACGTATATTTTAGTTTTATGTATAACAGCAAATTATCAAGAACACGTGGCCTTCAAAAATAACAATCTCTGCCTTGATATTTAAGCTCGGTTTCTACGTTCTAAAAAGTGTTTCGGAATGTAAAACAATCTATAGTATTTAAGAGCAAACACGTAATTTTTATTGGAGTCACGAATCAAAAATAGGATAGAATTTAACATTTCCATTTTTACTATAAGTAGTTTATTGCCTTATAAATTATTTAAGCACGTAAAATGCGCAGTATTTACTTCTATGCCAGGTTCTATGCAATTTTAGACTAACTCAAGTTAAATTCTAAGTGTAAATTAATCTATAAATTGCGAAGTTCCTTGCATATAAGACCACGTTTATATTTTTAAATATTCTACAACCGTATAGTCTTCATTGTAAAACATCATTTACATTCAAAATATTCTTCATTACCATTGTTTTGACTTTATAAATCATCATTGATACTTTAAAATGTTCTTTAATCTTGTACTTTTAACTGTAAACCATGATTAAAAATTTTCAATCGCATGGATTTCATTGCCAAACATCACTTCAATTTTCAAATATTATCGGATTGCCTTGTTTCTACCTTGAAATATCTTACACATTTAAAATACTCTCTGTCCATACTTATTTTTCCTTGTGAAACATCATTCAGTGTTTAAAATACATATATTTCCAGAGTTTCAATTATGAATATTACTTACAGTTAAAAATATTCTTCATTTATGCATACATTTCATAACCCGAAACGCTCTGGTTATTTTAACAATAATAATAATATTTATTATTATTATTATTATTATTATTATTATTATTATTATTATTATTATTATTATTATTATTATTATTATTATTATTATTATTATTATTATTATTATTATTATTATTATTATTATTATTATTATTATTATTATTATTATTATTATTATTATTATTATTATTATTATTATTATTATTATTATTATTATTATTATTATTATTATTATTATTATTATTATTATTATTATTATTATTATTATTATTATTATTATTATTATTATTATTATTATTATTATTATTATAAGCTGTAGCAGTAGTATTAATGTTGTTTGTAATTATTGATATTGCTGTTAGTATTAATATTTTTGAGGTGGTTTTTCATGAAATAAATTTTTATTGTGAATTATCCTTCTTATTTTGCTATCACTGAAAGTCTCACAAGCTTAAAAAAGTTAAGATACAAAGTACAGGAAGATTTTATACTAAAAAGTTTTTGTGTTTAAAGTCAACCGAAAAATGGTGACCCACTTGGCACTTAATTCGATTTAATTCGAAGGTTCAGTGCAGTAAAATTGTATTTGGAGATAGCTGATAATTTTCAGTCGTTTATTTATCTTCAGTTAAAAATCAAATAAGTTCAAATGTTTTTTTCTTAAAAATTACTAAACTATTCTGTTACAAAAGAGTATGTGGATTAGCATCATTTTAAACAACGAAAAATTCTCAAATTTTGTAAAGCTATTTTCAATTTTTTTCATAGATCCCAAAAATTGGCATTTAAAGAATTATATCAGCTTAACTTACAGTAATGAAATTAAAGAATAACAAACTTGAGAATATAGTATTAAGTTCTCTATTTAACCTCGAGCCATTTTGACGTCGAAACATGTTTTTCTTATTTTAATTTCTGTAATGCATGCTATTATTTTTCAACATACATTTTTTTTATTTTTATTTAAGGGTGAGCGACAATATTTGTTTGTTAAATGAATTGAATTGAAAAATATTTTCAAGGTAGGAAACTAAGGAAACAAACATCCTCTGTCGTCGCAATTCAACAACACTTCCAAACGTTTTTCATAATTATGCAATTTATAAATAATAATATTCTTTCTGCAAGATTTTTTTTTTTTTTTTGTGAAAAACGTTTACAAATTATGAAATTTTTATTTGTATTTTTTACTAAAAGATATAAAAAGTTTTCGTTGCTGATAAGTGCAATCAGTGTCATTGACTTTCAATTAAAAAATCTATACTTTGACTATAAAAGAATAAACTATGATATAAAATTAAATTTTTATTTTCATTTATAAGAACTATTATGTAAAGTTAATTGTTTATATTAGTTGCCCTAACATTCACATCAAGTACAATTTTTTAAATTGATATTAACTATAAAATTAATTAGTGTTAACTGTCAAAAACATAAGCCATAAAATTATAATAAATAATTAAGGTATCATTAGTAACACTTTGTAAAATATATTTCTGTTTTGCAAATATTTTAAATTGTAGTATTTTTGTAAATTAAATACTATAATGTACTGTATTTTTAATATTTATGGTATCAAAATGCAGCGAGATAAAGCAATCATTTCATTTACAACACACCTTAATACAAATACCAATGCATAGTAAAAGTTTGTATGGTAGGAGTACAAGTAAACTGTTACATAATTTTTTGTGAGTTGACATTAGATATTTCAATGATGTTGTAGTGTTTCTCAAAGCAAATTTTACGAAAATTATAAATGCAAATTAAAACCGAAAAAGCTTTGAAATACATTTTAACAATCCTTCATACTTATAATGAATGTACTTAAAATTATATCATAGAGTGCAGTAGAGAAACCTATCAAGGAGATTTAGAAAAACCTATTTTACCGCCACAGGATTCACAAAGAAATAGAGAAAGAAAAAGTGTCCAATCTGAAAAGACTTTTTGGTGAAAGGGTCTTTATATGAGTTGCATGTGCTTTTCATTCTCTATTCCTTTTACGACACGAGAAACAAGACAGTATATTTTCATTAGACATAGTGTTTGCTGATTCCTATGAAACAAAGCAGAGAAGCAAACCATGTAAAACAAATCCAATCACATACTGTACTGCTTGTTCAAGGTAAATGATTTCTACGAACAAAGATAAAAAAAAAAAAAAGTACTTTTCGTTTAACTTCCTTTCATTTTAGAGCCAATCAGCTTAATTATTATTTTAAAAAGTGTTAAAAATTCTTGAATCCTTTCTTTATCATTGATAAAATACTTTTTACTTTATGTAAATAAAAACAAAGTGATATAAATTAATATTGACGTTATTTTATGTATTTTTATTTAAATTACGATATGATTGAATTCTAAATGTTTGATACTCAAGTATTTGATTTAAATATATTTACACTCATAATCTATTGAAATATCCCACTTTCATAGTCATATTACAAAATTCCCCTTCTAAAAATTTACAAATTGAAGTTACTGCAAACCTATATCTACAATTATTGATAGTTGATTATAATTTGATCAAAAACACTTTTGCGGAAAATGTTGGTTTCATTAAAATTCTTGAATGTTTGAAATTATTATATACTATAACCTTACAGTAATAATAATTAAATAATATAACTTAATTAAAAATATCACCATTGAACAGTTATCACTGAGTATTCTTTTTTTCTCTCTTTCTCTCTCTTTCCGCAAGTGTAAATATTATTATTTTTTTTATCCTAATATACTTCAAAAAGCAATCAACCTTTTTTTATATTCAGCTTTTATTGCATTTTTATGGTTTAAAACAATCGTAGAAAACAATGATGCAATTCATAATTGTAACTGTAAACTCCTCAAATAAACAGTTTTTAAATTAAATCCTCTACCCCCTCTCCCTAAAAACCTAGTCTCAAGAAGATCAATGAAACTTCCAATTAACCAAAAGTACCGTCATGATATTGACTTGAAAAAGAAAACACATGAAAAATCCCATATTATTAGAGAGTTTCATAATAAGGGACAATTTAATTTTAAACCACTTAGATTTTTTATGGAATTATCAATCGTTTTCAAGTGCTTTTCTTTATGAAGAAATCGTATTTTACTTTAATCTTCGTAAAAGAAGAAAGTAAATAACCGGACAATCAAGCTGTTATTAAAGGAGAAAACCTCTTCGAATTATCCTCGATTTTAATCAAATGAAGACATGCTTTAAGGAGGATACGGGAGAGGGTGCTATAATAAGTAGACATGAATTCATAAATTAGCTTAAAATTACCATTAAGCAAATTGATTCCTCTTACCATTATGTGTTATTAATTTCAAAATTGTTTATTATACAATAGCAAGTTTTCTATTGCAATTTCATTAAATAATGAAATAATGATATACTTTCACTAAAATCAGGTTGAAGGGTATATTGTCTCAATTAAAATCGTTTAAGTAGTTATTGTTTAGAAATTATTCGTTTGATTGTTAATATTATAAATGAAATATATAAACTTAAGATAATAAATATTAAAAAATGGCTTCTTTATTAATTTTTTTTAAAAAATTAATTAGACTGAAATAACTGTACTGAAATAATAAAATACTTATACTAAAACCAGTTTAAAGGTCACATAGTCTCAATTAAAATTATGTAAGTGTTTAGAAATGTGTTTATAAAGTATTCAATCGATTGTTGATTATATTAAGTAAATATATAAACTTGTGATAGTAAATATTCAAAATAATTAATTTTTGATTAAGAAACTTAAATTGAAAGAAGATTGCTGAAGAAATTTTTATTATTCTAAATAGTAATGAAACGAGTTTTTGAATTTTAGTTGTAATAAAACTTGCATATTTGATAATTATTGTATACTAACGTATTTATAATAAACTTAATATTTATTATCCAGAGTATAAATTTTGTATCTACAAAACCGATACAGTCAAATCCCGTTAAGATGAAATAGCTTAACATGAAATTCTGTTTAATGCGAAGTAAAAGCAGTTAAAACTTAACGTTAAGTTATTCGTTTAACCCGAAATTCGGTTAGCGGGAACAATTTCAGCGGCCCCATAGACTTCGCGTTAACGGAGTTTGATTATATCTTTATAAGAGTTAATAACGTATAAATCAAACAATTAAGTTAAGATATACATGTATATTCTATTTCTTTATTAGTAGTCATTTAAGGGCAGTTAGTACCCTCTATACTAGAGGTTGGCGATATATCGATCTGACGATATTTTTATTTATATTTATAAAAAAAAATATCGATAGTAATAATATCGATACAAGTCACCGATATATCGATATTTTCAAACATTTTGAGTTTTTTGATGGTTGTTTTGTAGTTCCACGTGTTTTTTAGATTTTCTTTATTTCCTTCTCAAAAACTTCAAAATTAAAGTTAGGACTTAGCTGAGAGACAGTTAAAATGGCACCCTAACCAAAAAGAAAACAATGTTATGGAAAGATGAGATAATTTATCAGCAGTCATTAACACAGCTCCGTTTCTGTTGTCTACGTTTGCCTGGAATTTGCATGTAATTTTAAATATTAAAAACATCTCTATCGGCAAAATATGGAGTAAACTACTTTTCAAAATTTCTTTAAAAATAAATGTGAATTTATGCATTGACATCCAAATGTATTTTATTTATTCTGATTGATAATATAATTTATTTATAATAAAAATTTTTATAGTTTATTTATAAAAACAATTTTAATAATTTATCTATAATTTTTTTTTTTATAATTTATTCATTAAAACAATTTTGGCATGAATTCATGAAAAGTAGAAATTTGCCCCGAAAAACTTCGTTTCTGGCAAAATTGAAAAACAAAAAATAAAAAATTTAAAAAAATCATGTATCGATATATCGATATTTTATCGATATTTTTTTCTATGCAACTATATAGTGTCGATAATTATTTTTATCGATATTTCCGACCTCTACTCTTTACCAGTAATGTTAATTTGGCATAGAAAGTATTTGTTTAAACCTTGTTTATTTTATTTACCTTTTCCTTAGAAAGTATTTGACATAAAAGCCCAATTTTTTTCAGTGCATTTAGCAGACTCTTGTAATTCTACTGAAGTTATCTTTTGACAGGGATTCATTTACTTTAAAAAAATAATAATAATAATAATAATTTTTGTAAAAGTCACTCAAATTTGTTTAAAATCACAAGTATTTTTCGTCGAAAAAAGCCCGATCAAAAAGTATTTAAAAAATAACAAAATCTCACTTCAGTATATACATATGCATGCATAAAAGGAATTTGTGGTAAAAATTTCAGGAAGATAGTTGGCGCAGTTTCTGAGAAAAATAAAAAAAGGTAACAGGTACATGAATAATGAAAAATGTAGTTTTGAGAAAAACGCATTTTAAAGAAAACTTTACTTACTCTAATAGTTACCAATTTTGTTTTTAAAAAATTATCAAAAATACTTCTTGTTGAGGTATTATTACAAATGAGGTATCTTTTTAAAGGGTAGAATTTATATTTTAATAGACAATAATAAACTCAAAATCAACTATTTATAAATTTTTTGGGGAACCAACTCCCCTTAAAGATGAGACCAATTTAATGAAGTAGTAAATTTAGAGAAATATATACCTAAATATTGGACCTGAAAAAAGTTATGAAAGTGTGAAAAAATTATATGAAAGTCAGAAAATAGAATATGCAAAAATCTAATGTTATATTTCAATTAGTGTATAGTACTTTTAGATAGATAATAGTATTTCAAATTTTATGCATGTATACAAATTGTCTCATTTATTTTAGTAAAGTTGCTTGCTTTTGTTTTTTAAGAATGCCTTGACCTGCTCATAATAGAAATTCTTTATTTGAAAAACTTTTCTTGATGTAACTACAATCATCTGACAGCTGGTCTACTACCACACTTCAAAACCCATAAAAATTAAAAAAAAAAAAAAAAACTATTACTCACGAAAACTTTTTTCTCATATCATACATCACCCTGCATTAACAATAAAAACAAGAATATTTTCGAAAACATAAAGTCCATCACAAAATTGAAAACACTATTTCTACTTCATTTTTTTTCCATTCCCTTCCTGATATAATTTCTTAAAAAAAATAAAACATTCCAAAAATAGTACGACCCCAAAAAGAAATTGTTTGGAGTACAGAGAAACGAGTATTAAAACTGTAGCTGCAATTACACTGAAAGAGAGAGAGAGAAAGAGCATGGGATTTGAAGGAGCGTTGAAATTCCTATCGAACCATTTCGATCCGTCATTCATCACTTTGCCACCACGAGTCGCTCCGGTCGTGTCACTTTGGAAAATTGGAATGGACGAGTTAAAGTGAGAGTTTGTAGCTACTCGTTTTTCGATTCGACTAGATAGGGGGGGGGGGGGGCAATGGGACGAAAGGTATCGACTTAGCTATTGTTGAGGTATGTTAGTGGGACAAAGTGAAAGTAAAGAGTTATTTCTGTTGGAGTTTTTGGGGGGTTTGTGTAAAAATGATTTTTTTTTTTAAAGTTGATAGTTATTGAAACCCGTTGGTTTGTAAAGGTTATTTTGCTGTTTAGTCGATCTGAAATCAGGGTTGTATTTTTGTGTTTTGGGGTATTTTTTTTTTTTTTTAATTTGGTTTTAGGCGAAAAGTATAGTTTCAATTAATAAAGCTTGAGTAAAACAACTTTTTATAATATTATTTTTTTTTTAGTTAATGCTATAAAAAAATTTATTATAAATTACCTTTGTAGAACTCTTTAAAATTTGTTTGGAGAATAAGTACAGCATTATTAAGCAAATATTTTAACTATAACAAACTTCCTGGTTTTTTTTCTCTACTTTGTTGTATAAAAATTAACGAAAACGTGTTCAGTTTGAAAAATTTTTTAGTAAAATTTTTTATTGAATTGGAAATGTTCAGTAGCTTTGATATTGATAACAAATTTGAAATAAAACTTAAAATTACGTAAAAAAAGGACACATTTATGATGATGGTTCTTATTGAAAATAAATTTAAATACAGAAATTTTTTATCTTAAATATTACTTATATCTTAAAAATTCTTTGGTACTTTGGTTGGTTTTTTCAAAGTTGTGAATTATTATATTAAAATATTTTCTGCATCTCATTAAAAAAGTTATAATGTTTTTAAATTGCATCTTCCATTATATTATATTTTTGCTTTCAGAAGTACATTACAATATTAAATTAACACCAAACTTGTATTATTTACAACTGAAAAATGTTTGAATGGATAATAAAAAAAAACTATATATTTAAAAAATATATATAAACTATAAAAATGGAGAGTTTTAAATCACTCTTTATCCAGTCGAATTTGATACAATTTCTTTCCAGTGTAACAACTTTAGTTGCATAAAAGGAAAATCCTTTGTGATATAACAAACAAGTACATTTGAACATACGCCAAATAAAATGAGGGAACTTGCCAAGTCACGGTATAAAAATACTCATTACTTAATAACTAACAAGAAATATTGGAAAATATCAATTTAAGTCAAGTGAGATTGAGTTAGTTGAAAGAAAAATTAAACATGGGAAAAAATACTAAATGAAACAAAAAGTTAATGTATAATTAATCAATCCTCAAATCGAAATTTAATCAAATTCTTCCTACCTCAATAAACTAAAATATTCCTTGTCAAAGTTTATTTTACATGTATTGATAAATTTATTAAAAATTTATGCAAGTTTTTTTTATAAATTCATCAGATTAAGTATCTTTTACTTGAGTAGAGTACTTTGTATTTGAACTAATCTTTGTATTAGTTTAGAGGTGATAAAGGTGCTTTCCTGAATGTAGTATCTAAATCCTAATTTACTAAATAATGTAAGGTGCACTAAACATGACAAAATAAAATTTGAACTTAAAAGTTTTATGTTTTAATAAAATGGTCAACAATAGGATATTATTGTTCAGCAAGATGAAAAACGTTCAAATATTTGTTGTGAATTATTTTCAATAAGGTGTATTTTAACAAAAAAGAAAATTAAACATTTTTTTTTTTTATTTTATTCTTGAACAATTTCTAAGCTGCATTTTTAAAATTACTTTATTTAGAAAAAAATTATTTTATTGAAATTTTTTTTTAATTTTTTTTTTTTTTTTTTTTTAAAGGTACAATTCAACATAATAAAAGCTTTGAGATTTCATTAAAACTTTTTGTTAAAACCAAGTAAATCATATTTTTAAACTACAGAAAGGAAGTGTGTTAATTTTTATATAAAAAAAATAGTGTCTTTTGAGAGCTTTCATTTTGATTATATAATGCATTTGTAGAAGATGGCAAATCATATTGAAATTAAAATTTGAAAATTTTTAAAAAATTAATTCATAAAGATAACTAGAGCAATGATGATATTTTCTTATACAAATTCATGCATTAACTGTAAAGTTTTATTACGGTACTACTGATACATTTGTATAAAACATATATTTACAGTTTTAGAAAGAAATGGATTTAGGCAATGTTTTCAATTTTGGAGTTTTTATTTATGTGAATAAAACACATTTTTTAAATACTCATCATTCTGTATTATTATTATCATAACTTACAAAATAAAACTGTATGATTACTTATGAGTCTAATAAAAAAGTACTGTAATTCATTTAGATTTGAAATTCACTTTATTAATAGATTGAAATTGCATTTTTGACATTATAAAGTGTCTGAATAATTTTCGACATAAAGTGTGATTTTTGAAATGCCCAACATGCATACATAATTAATTAAAAATGGAAAAAAAAGTACAAAACTAGTAAATAGTTTGGATAATATTCTGTTAATGTTTTTTAAATGCAATATATATATGGAAGTTATTCAAAATTTGAAACCTGTAAAAAGTTCTCCAAACTTTTTTTTAAATATAAATGCACCATGAAATATATTTTCAATAGGGTCAAACTCATTTTTCTTAGATTCGATGTGACTGTTATGACATTTCAAACCTGTTCTCTATATTAGAATAAAAGTGAATTTAAATTCAAACCCTTTGTCTTGCCTCATCTTTGAAAGAGATATGAGATATTTTATTTAAAATTATTCAACTGTAATACTTTTCTACTGCAAATAATAAACATTATACGGCAACTTAAGAGAAAATATATATATATATATATATATATATATATATATATATATATATATATATATATATATATATATATATATATATATATATATATATATATATATATATATATATATATATATATATATATATATATATATATATATATATATATATATATATATATATATATATATATATATATATATATTTTAAAAAAAAAGAAGGGTAAACTTTCCAAAATCAATTTCTTTGCATCTTGTCTGAAATGGAAGCAACATACATTTATTTGTCTAGACTTGATATTCAGTTGGAACTATTGTTTTTGAGACTGAAAAATAATTTAATTGAAAGACGGTTCCTCATATAAAATAACAATTCGAAAATCAATAAAATGGCCGAGGTGCATTTGTTAATCAACCTTTCTTCTCTTGAACTTGATAGTAAAATTTTGTCATTTGGTTTTGATTTAAATTCGAAGTTTGTAAGAATATTTAATACCAGAGGCTAAAATGTATGATTTATAAGTTTTAATCAAAATTTACAAGTAAGAAATATGTATTTTTTTTTATAATTACCTCTAAAGGGATTAAGTTTTTGTTTACATCAAACTAAAAAAAATCTTTATGGAAGATATGAAATACTGGAGAACTTTTTCTGTTATCGCACAGTCATTCAGTATAACTTAAAGCCAAGGGGGAACTCTGAGCCGCCTCCTACTGGCAAGATTGTGAAACAGGTTTTTTGTTTTGTATTTTAGAAAATAACTTGGCAACATGGTACATAATTTATTCGGCCATTCAGCTGTTTTTCTGAAGTACTGTTTGCATTCTTCCTTTTAATGCTAATTTGAATTTTATGCAAATAAATTAATTTCCGCAAGTAAGTATCAACTTATCACTTTATCAAATAGATTATTTTCTGAAATTGGTGAACTTGTTAGTGGATAATGGTTATTTATTCCAGCTAGTAGTCGAAGAGTGTTCCATATGAACGATTTAATATTTAGTGCAAAACTATTAAGCCAAAGAATAACAAAGTGAAAGCTTTGTGAAGTTAGTGTGTTGCTTTTATTTTGTCATACTTTTTCTAACAATAAAAGTATGTATGTGTAAGTAAATATGTATGTATTAAAAGTATATATGTATGTGCTCTACATTGTGACTTTTAAGCTAATAACATAAGGACGGCATGTCAGTTATTTTTTATATTCCATTTCGTTTTTCAATTCTTAATTGATAAAATGAGTTCATTTTCCAGTGAATTATCTGTAAATTGTTTTTTCACTATAGTTCTTCACTGAATAATAGTTTATTGCAGTATATTCATGTTATTCTTCTTCCCCTGTTTCTACCTAATATATTTTTATATACTCGTGTGCAAAATTAACCAAAAATCAGTTTTTCTCTAATATGATTTTAATAAAACAATAAAGACACCCGATATTCACATTAAAAACATCTTTATGTAAGATAGCAATAAGTAAAATAACAGTCACAAAATGAAATACAAAGTGTATAGTGATGCAGTATTATTAGTAAGTAGTAGTATAAATGCATTCGTATTGAAAATCAAAAAATCGAAGAGTTTAATTTTAGTTGAAGTCATCAGTGTATTAACTTTGCATTACATTCTCATACTTAACATGGTGTTCATTATGTGCTCTAGTAGTCTAGTCTCTCTCATCTCACATTTAGAGTTCTTTTCAAGTGAGACCAATATTTCACCATTATATACTAGAATGGAAATAGGAAACATAATTATAGTAAAAAAGATTAGCTTAATTGTATTTTACATTCCAGAAGAGCTCTATACAACATTCCAAGACCAATACTCTCAACATCAGATATTCTTCACTGACATTAATGTATTCAGTGTTACGAATAATATTGGTCGTCAGAGGATCTACAAAAAGGTGGGAACATGATCTTTTGTTGTAAATTCCACTTAAAGATAATGGTTTGTTGGTAAAAATTTTGGTCTTGGGATACAATGTATTCCATATTTTTATTGAGCTCACCAGAAGCGCAAGAGATAAACTCAACTTTTTGTAATGTAATTGCACTTCCGGTCCTCATGTAAGTCTATATTTGTTTCTAAATCGTAGGTATTGATATCGATGATTGATATTATTTCACTGTTGTTTTGGATTAACGATTAATGTGAACATCACTATTATACATATGCCAGATCACTTTTCTAATCTAAATTTTATCAACCACAGGGGAAATGCTTCGACGAGATGCACTGTGGAATAATTCAATGTATTGAGAACTTTCTATCACTTGAAAACAGTTCTAAAGGAGGAGGGAGGATGTCATGAGTAATTTATCACTAAAGCTCATAAAGAACCTCATGTTAAATAAGAGAATGAAGTGTAAAAGTAACATTGGTTAGCACTTTGAATTTTATGATTTTTAGTATGGATGCATTTGTACTACTGCTCACTAATGGTACTCTTAATCTTTTGCATAAGCCCCCCACTGTACACTTTTCATTTCATTTGTGTATGTGTTGTTTTATTTATCGTTATGTTACATAAGCATAACTCTTTGATGTGAATCTTTGTGTGCCCATGCAGCTCTAGTAAAATTATATTTCAGAAATCTTATATTATATGAATTATACACGTGTGTACAATTCATCTTTTAATTACTGTCAAATAATTCTGATACCAAAATTTTCAAAGTGGAAACTATACATAAAAAGTTGGAATGCAGATATGATCTCTGGGAAATAATTCTAATAAATTTCTGACTGAAAATGTCGTCTGTCCAGACTTTAAATTTCGAATGTTGAAGGGCTTCTAACCAATTGATAGCTCGCTTTGAATTCCAAACTATCGATGCGATAAAAACTTCTACCACTTGCAAGGAAGAGGAGGAATTTCTCAGATGTTTTTATCAATGAAGAATTTCTTGACAATATATTTGGCCATAAAAATGCCCAGAGCAAGCAACTTAGCTTTTAAAGTCCACTCTTATCAAGTCTACTTTGAGTGGGGATTGAATACACGAGAAACGCAAACACGAAGTGATAAGTAAAGTTATTGAATTTAATTGTAGCTCGATCGTTTCGAACGGGAATATTGCGTGCTCGAATAAAGTACCAAAGGAAATAAATCGTTCTGATTTTTGGAAAAAAAAATGGGTGAGACGAAACGATTTATTCGAAAGAGTTAGTTTTGGAAGTGTATCCAAATTGTAGTTTCTGATAACTTTTGATACATTTTATCACTTTATGCTTTCGTGAATCAGGTTTTCATAGTAAATTATCTTTTTGTGTTGAAATGATTTCACATGCAGTTGTTGCTTTAAGGTTACAAGTATTGACGTTTTTTCAATTTTCTAGAATATTTTACGTCTGTTGCATCGAACAGTTTTGATTATATATGAGGCATTTCAGATACGATGGGCAAACTCTATATCGGGTAAAAGATGTTTTTTTCGCCATCCAAATCTAGACCCTTCACAGATTCTATAGGTATATTTTTCATATTGAGTTTGCCCTTCTGTCTCTCTCAAAATATGCACAGAATGATATTAAGCTTTTCAAACGCTTTTTATTTAAAACCTCCTTTTATTGATTTAGACTTTCATATCCGCAACGCTTCATATACAAAAAGGATGACAAAATAGAGACTCAATGAATTGTAAAGTTTCTCAACTTTGATCCTTATATAAGTTAAAGTTATTTCGTGACTTAATTTATACAATAACTTACTTTGTCATGTAGATGGTTGTTATATATTTTAATCCAATGCAATGTAAGAAAATATAGTTTCTTTTCTCTGCAATTAACTGAAATTTAAAGAATCTGCCTATAACCATATGTCTTACCATCTACAGTTAATTCCCGGACCCTTAGTAAATGTAAATCCTGTAAATTTTAATAGCTGAATTATGTACCTTACATTCACCTTATCCTGAAAAATATGAATATTTTATTCTACAAGTATATCTTATTATCATATGTGCGAGATTCTTTATATTAAATATTATATACTCTAAATTATTCATTGCTGTTTTGTTCTGTAAAATATTTTACGCACCTATACTAGGTTTGATGCCAAAGATACGAAATAAAAAGAAATATTTTATTGTTTTGAAATGTATCTAACCAATATGTGAAAGTTTCATTTTCAGCCATGCAAAATTAGGAAAATTTCGCATTAAGAATTTGTCTGAATCATAATTCTGCTAATAGGGGTTTCGTATTTCTAGTTTTTAAGTCAAAGTAAAATTATTTTATGTTCATTAAGGTTATTTTGATGATGGACACTAAACAGAAATGTTAAATATTAAGTATTAGTAACTTTCAGAGCGTTACATATAATTTCTTTTACGGTTAATTTTTTAAAAATACTAGAGATAGAGGACATCAGTGTAAATTGCAAACACATATATAATAAGATTATAAATCATATAACGATTTATTTTTAAGAAAATATAATTTTAGTTCCTATATAATCTGAGTAAGAGAAAAAAGGTAAATTACAAATGTGTTTCAGAGGTTAAATCTCATTAATGAAATATAATATAAAAATTCTACCTGTAAAATTGAACGAATTAGAATGATTTTAAACTTGAGTGGGTCATATCTTAATTTTGAAAAGTAAAATTACGTTTTGTTGATGGTAATGTTTTAAAATCTGTTTTGATATAATCTGTTAGAAATGTTTTGTTAAAACTTTATCTTGAATAAGAGAATGATTTTACACATTAATTCTTAGATGCAAATAATTGATGATCTTTTGAATACATAGATCTGAAAATTAAAATAACCAATTTGGTTAAACTCCCAAATTTTTTTTATTCCACATCTTTATGAAAGTTGTGTAAATCATTTTATTGAATGAGCTCTATTTTGTTCAATTTAAAAGATAGAATGTTATTATTTTTTTGCAAAAATGAGTTTTGAAGTCAGGAACAATTTAATAATTGATATTTTCTTCTTCATTTTCTATTTTTGTACAGGGTTTTGAAGGAAAAAAAAAACCTAGGGATGTGGAACATCGCACAACTTTCAATTACACTATGATACTGGCCATTGCATTAAAATTTATGATGTTATTTACCGTTTTAATATTTTCACTTATTTAAAAAAAAAGACTAGTTTTGATATGTTTTTTTCAATTATTTTTACATGGGCTAAAAAAATGCCAAGATAGCAAAATTGCGATGTATTCGATAGATATTATACCGTCTTTTCTTGTGCTTGTAACAGAAAAAAAATCAATCATTGATGGGCGATGCTTAAAGGTAGAGAGCTTTGTGTTAAATCTCACTTTTTTCAACTTTTTAAGCTTTTAAAGCATTTCTACGGGAATTTCGGAGATGGGAATGTTTAGAACACCTTAAGTGACATTACCACAGAGATTTTGATCAAAATCCCTAGAGCTTTTTTTAACAATAATTAAAAAGCATGATTTTTTCAAAGGCAGCTAACTTATACGCAAGCGCGATTTTGACGAAAAATTTATTGGTAGATTTCATGGTCACCACTAACCCGCACGCCAAATTTGAACATCCTGGGCTAATATTTTCGGGAGTTATGCTGACCGCAGACACACAGACAAACATTTTTTCTTGACAACATTTTTGAAATCAGGATGTTCTACAACACGGACATGCAAAGAAATCGAATTTTTTTTCCTACTGTATAATCGTATATATTTTTTTTTAATGTGCGATGAAAATATAAAAACGGTAAATGGCACAAATCCACTCCATTATTACAGTATAATTGAAAGTTGGGCGATGCTCCCCACCTCTTGTTGTATAAATTTTATCGAAATAAAGTCCTCATGGCATATCTGTTTGAATTTTAAGCTCTTTCCATGTACAAAATAAAATTATATTTTAATATATATTCATAATTCAATCAGTTTGTGAATTGTAATTAATATCTATAATTTTACTCTGTTTGTATTGGTTATGAGTCTGTAACTTATAGTCTTAGAAAAACATCAATTTACAATATTCTTAAAGTGAAATTTCTTATAAAAATTTTCAATACCTATAGCTTTAAATTTTTTTAATTCACTTCCTTAATGTTTTAAAACTGTTGATCATAAAAATTAAGAAAATATATATATATTTATTAAATGTGGATGTAGAAATATTGTAAAAACCTCCTAAATAAAAAAAATATATATATATAATTATTAAGAATTATAAATTTTAGAAACATTTGAACTAATGATGTAATTCCCTTTAATGTTATATTGAAAGCTGAACTGTGAAAAAAAAAATGTGTCGTTCCATAAATCAAATAATTTATAGCTTTTTTTTTTTTTTTTTAATAGCTTGTTTTTTCTAGACTTTCTCTTTTTTTATGTTTTGTTTTCGATTGTTTGTGAGATTTGTTGTTCTGATTTTTCACTATAAATTTTATCTGGACGATCATGTGTCCTTTGACATGAATGTTTCAAAAAGTTTTGGTTCTTGTTCAATATTTTACTAAAAAAATATAATAATTCAGGCCCATTCTAATTTTACCAATTCCTACTAACTACAAAAATGTCTTAGCCATTTACCACCATGCCTATCCCAATAATCCACATGTACCATAGTGCCATATTTTTAAATAAACATTCTATAATTAACTCTCTAGCAACGAACCAATCCCAAAACAACAAACGCAGAAGTCCAAGTCACGTGTTGGCAGCTATTTAAAGCCATGCCATTAACAGAACTAGAATACACTCTTGGTGAAGAAACGCTTTGAAGTGATTAACCTAGCACAACTATTGTGCTCTCCTTTTCTTATAGCAAACTGACACGAACTAAGAAAAGAAAATGATCTGCAAGTCTAAGAAGCGTGACAGTGGGGAACTCAGCTGTTAAGAACATTGATTCCGATGTCAAGGCACATTTGGCCACTTCTAAAGAACCCATTCTTTATTTAAAGGTTTTAGTTTAATGTGAAGACGATTCTGTAAATTGTCTTCTGGTCTTTAATTAAATATAAAGGCTTGCGTTTAGAATGGAAAGCATCTTCTTCATTATTTTTTTTATATCAAGTATTTGTTTTAAAGTTTATAGATATGTCATATACAAGCTACAGGATAATGGTGACATCTATAAATTACTTGCGGGTGACTTTGTGATTTTATGGTACCAGTTTTTATAAAAACATCAAGATTTAAAATTAAGTTAAAAATTAATTATTTCATGTTTATATTTTATTCTAGCAAGATTCCTGCACTGCATTACATCCTTTTAATTACCTTAAACTTATTTTGGTAAATTCAAACTGAAGTTATGGCTGGTGAAAAAAAGTTTTACACTAACAAAAACGAGGTTCCTCACAAATTGATTATAAAGTTTGCAGTACTGATCTTTTAACACTGTACACCTTCATAAAAATGTACATAGTTTTAAAAGTAATGTGAATACCATTAAGAACATAGTACCATTTTAAAGCTTCCAAGTTCTAGAATATTTTAGATTTAAAAAAAAATTAGATATTTTCACCAAGTTTCTCAATTTCAAATATGTACTGTTTCCTTAAAATGTAATTTTTTTTTTTACTTTAAACTACCCGATTGGTAATGTATGGTTATGAAAGTACTGCATTATGGTAAAAAAAATTGATTTTGGTATTAGGGAGAAGGGATAGAGGAAATCCAGAAAAAAAAAAAAAATTTAACACGCTTTTATTAGTTTCACCTGTTTGTTTGTAACCGACTCTTTTGGGCTCGATTTCGCCCTACTTTGAGCGATCAGATTTAATTCAAACTTTGCACACTTGTCAAAGACCGGTGACAATACAATAATTCAATAAGTTTGTCCCTTTATCACAAGGATTAGCTCGTGTTGCCCTTGCGCCGTTAAATTCCAACCAACCAACCTTCTCCGGAATCGAACCCTGGTGTGCCGTTACCCGATACAATCTCAGTAATCACAGAACCTATCATCGACAATTGATAAGGCAGACATTTGAAGATTTGTCGTGTGCACGACGGTTATACAAAGCGTGTTTTTTAAGTCGCATTATCCTTACCAGGATCTTCAGGATTAGTGATTTTTCATATTCAGAGACACTGTAGTGTTTTGTGCCAAGTAATACGGCGTGTACTAAGGCATACACATGACTTAAATTTGAGACACGCATGTGAATATTGGCAGGAACAACTGGAGAGTTTTTTTACACTTAACTAAAAAAATTAACTAAAAAAAATTTATAGTTTACAGAAAAAATAATTTATAGTTTAAAGAACTAAAAAACACGCTTTAATAGAAAACCAAACTAAAAAGTAGAAAATAATTAATAGTTTAAAAAACTAAAAATCTCGCTTTAATAAAAAACCAAACTAAATAGTAGAAAATAATTAATAGTTTAAAAACTAAAAAAACAAGCTTTAATAGAAAAGTGAACTAAAAAGTAGAAAATAATTTTAAATAAGTTTGAAATAAGAATAGAGTGATTAACAAGAAATATTTATTTTATCGTAAAAAAGCGTGGGGTGCTTGATGTCAATTATTGCAAATATTTAATGACAGATATTGGTAAAAGTAGAGCCATTATGAAAATATCTTTAAAAAAAAAAAAAAAAAAAAAAAAAAAAAAAAAACACGCTTTTTTACGATAAAATAAATATTTCTTGTTAATCACTCTATTCTTATTTCAAACTTATTTAAAATTATTTTCTACTTTTTAGTTCACTTTTCTGTTAAAGCGTGTTTTATAGTTATTTAAACAATTTTTTTTTTTTTTTATAGAAAATAGTCTTTACCTGTATGTCTGTGGCATACTTCCAAAGCGCACTGTGTTACATTGCCGAAATTTAGGGCAAGTCAGTAACATTCATGGTACGCTACAACGATGATTTCGAAATTTTTTCTCATAAACCGAAAGTACCTGCCTTAAAAGTATTTTTTTTTTTTTATGAATTAAAAAAAAAAAAAAAAAAAAAAACGGTTATAACAATTTTGTATAAAATCGTTCTGATTATGCCTTTTTAAGTGTTTTCAACCTGAAATTAACTTAGAAAGCGAAAAACGAACGTCATTTATTAATAAAAACTGTCTTATCAACCATCGATATAGATAAACAACTGGAGAGACTGCTTAAAGCTGGGAAAATGAAGCAGTTGCCAGATGCCGTTGGTGGGATAAAAAATAAGGATTGCCGAGGATTGAAAATAAAATTTTGGGTTGTAAACTACAGAAATGTTAATAGTAGATTTTAATTCTTAATAATGTGTAAAGAAATATCTACTCTATCACTTTACAAAGTTTTTCTCATTCCCATCCAACTATAAAAGTGAACTGTGATTGGTTAATCATCCCACCAGTGTCATCAACCACCGGCGCGTTTTTCTCCTTGCATTGACATCATAGCAGTTTATCCAGTTGTTTATCTATATCGATGATCGCAACCTTCTTCCGTCATTATATTAACGAAGTTTTTATTAAATGAAAACATCCATGCGCATCAATCTATTTAGAAATACTATGGACCTTAAGAAATCGATAATATCTGGCTAATACATCCGATCAAGGCAGCGAATCACAGTTACATTTTTAAATGGATTTTATGAATGTAATTATTAGTTCAACCAAAAACAAACGCGTATTGCAATTTTCGCGCTTGTAGCAATTGATTGGAACTTAGCCATGCATTTAATACATACAATTTTCGTTTAGTTCACCTTTCATAGTCATCAGCTAAAAAAAAATAATAAAAAAAAAAAAAAAAAAAAATACTAGAGAGCTCCGCCTCTGTTCACTAACACTCGCTAACCTCCAACTCTGTGGTTTCGCCCTATTATCAGGTTTTCCTAAAAGTATTTAATGATGTATAATATTATTCCCTTCAACAATGCACACAAACAATGATTCGTTATAATAATTTGAAGGAAAAGGATACTTCTTCGTTAGCCGGGTACAAGTTGGCGCAGTTGGGGCCAGACTTAAATGTTTACATGTTTAAATGTCATGTAAATGTATCGCCAAGACTAAATGTTTATGGTTTGTTATATAGTTGCCATAGAAACCTTATAACGGTTTGTTATAGGAATTATAAACGATTTAAAGATAGTTAGTTTCAATGAGTTAGGTATACAGTAGACAATTACCACATTAAAAAAAAAAAAAAAAAAAATTATTCAATTCTATATGTTTCGGAAAGGCCATAAACACAAAAGTTTCTGCTCAATGCGCTTTTTCTTTCTTTCTTTTTTTTTATTTGCAATCGAAGCTTCTCTGTTAGACTTTGGCGAGAAAACGATTCATTCAACTCGAATTGAATGTGACGTCCCTTGATCTCAAACAAGATGGCTTGAAATAAAGCAGAGTCATTGCCAAACCAACGCCAACTATTTGACAGAAACCTCACGATAACCATAGACACGGAAGGAAGTTTTGACTTCACAGTTGTAGTTGAGTGTTTTGATCGGACTGGTTTTGACTCGGTTTGGAGGCTTTTTCTTTTCTTAATATTTAAATAACTAATTTTTATAAAGAACTTTTGTTTAAATATTTGGAATCAGAAATAAATCCTTTATAAATATAAGCTAATTTCACTCGTTTTTTAAAAAAATGCGGGAATCGTCCACCCGGCTAACAGAATAGTACCAGAAAAGTATTTGAAACCAACTTCCCTTTAACATAAATCAATAAACTGGTGAGTTACTCTTTATGACCGACAAAAAATATGCATCATTATATTATTTGCTATCCTTTCAATTTTCAATCAATCAAGATTGTGATAGTAAATGTAAATTTACTGATAGTAAGTTAATTAATATGTTATTTTTGTAGTTTTGGGACGTTTTGGAAAATTTTCAATTAAATCTTTTTCAAATGACGCCTTAATCATAAAAATAGTTGAGTAGTTTAGAAGAAGACCACAAAAAAAAAAAAAAAATATCTCTTATTAATATATATAGATGGTTCAGTTATATAAAAAAAAAAATACAGGTAAAATGACTTTGAAATGACACATGGAGTCTAAATTTTGATTTAGGTAATGATTTTCGGGTTCTGGGTTGTAAAGTTATTTATATTTTCATTGATTAAATTAAAAAATTAACATCTATTAGTGAATCTAATGTTCATGAAACATCGGATATGACACATGCACAAACTTTTTTTAAATCTTTAATATTTTAACATCCAAAAGATTTTCCATCACTGATATATAAACAATTAGACTAAAAATATTAATAGATAACTTTTGTATAACAAGTACAAATACTTGCCTCGCATTTAATTTGAACTCTAATAATGTTATGAAAGTTAAGTAAATACTATTTTATTGAATTACTACTTATGAGATTATTTCTACACCACTGAAAATAAACTTAATACGCAAAATTTTGAGTGAAAAGATTAAGCAATCAATTAATCACATTGATTATAACCAAAAGGAGAATACACTACAGACATCATTTTCTAGAAAGTCAACAAAAATAGTTGTCTAAATATCTCATATGATTTATATTATAACAAAGCAGTAATTTTAATGGAAAGAAAATAGAAAATCTCAATCTATAAGATGTGGTTGAAAATAATTCACGTTTTACACATTTTGATACCTAAAATTAAAATAATTAAAGTTTTAAAAATGTTTTTAAAATAAAGGCACAGAAAAGGTAGCAGGAAAATTGTCAATTGCAATTCAATTAGTATTTAATCAGGGATATTAAGCTTAAAGTAATCTGTTAATTTTCTCAGTCGCAACATGAATTGGACAACTACTTTTATCACCAAAAATGTCACCATGTTCATCAACCTGACGAATTTTGTCGAAAACTTTATCTCCAAACTTCGCCTATTCAACAGATTTGGCGAGTGTTTTTTTAATTTAAAAGAAAATATGACAGTAATCAAATTGTATTACATGCCAATCCATTTCATAACAGGGAAATTACTATAATGTAAATTTGGGAAAGCTTCATATACCTATAGATTAGTTATATACATCTAATAATCAATATGGCTTAAATTATCTAACCATATCGTGAATAAATTGAACATAAAATTGTGAAATAGTAAGAGTTCCTAGAACGAGATTGTACGTGTTTGTAGTATATTGTACGAAAATATAAATATATATTTCAAATTACAAAAATTTGAGCATGGAGAAAAACTTATGTTTTTAATTTTAGTAAAAGTTCAAGAGAATCTAAATTGAGGAAACGTAAATTTTTTTTTTTATTAAATTGACATCTTGATAATGAGAAACAAATTTTCAATAAAAAAATACTTTTATTTCGTTTTTCTAACTGTGTTGTCCAAACAACATTAGTTCATGTAAGTATAGAATTCAAGAAGTTTTAATTAGTTAATGAGGCTGAAGACATACAATTATTATCACCAGAGTAGGAAGAGAAGAAAAATCCGAACTCTGGCTATATTTTTCGTTGAAATTGATAAAAGGAAAAAAAAAAAAAAAAAAAAAAATGGGGGAAAACCATTATACCTCATGGGAGGTTTCTTTTAAAGAAGTATACAATTTGCTTTTGTCATAAGGGGTTATGTACATATCAAAACAGTATCAAACTTTAAACATTGCAAAGCTAATCTTACAATTTTATTCCATACTTGGATTTGGTACCCCCTCTTCATAAAAAATTGACGGAATAGAAAATCCATAAATCATCAATGAATGGCCAGTATTTTATGTGATGACGAGGAAATGCTTAACTTATGTAGTTGTTTTGAATCTATATCAAACACGTATTTTGAATAAAAAAATTTCAAATTATTAATAATTGATTGAAAAACAGTATAAAAATTTCAAAAACGAAAAAGGTTTTTCTGCTACAGTCAACATTATTTACCATAGTTGACAACCTCCAAAAATACTTTCTTTCTAATTGGACTTTGGTAACTAAATATTAAGCACGTAATGAAATTAGTTCTTGGTTCTTCATTTCCTTCTCTACCTGTGTACTATTCTTCCTAACATTGATAAAAACCGAAATTATGTTTGCTAATACATGCCATGTTGTTATATATACGGAAATTGAATAGTGGATTATTATCAGGGTATTTTAAGTTTGTATTAATGTTTTAGAAATTTTACATACATTCTCAAGTAGATTTAATAAATAAACTTAAAAAATAAAGGAGCAATGGAAGTAATTCGATTTTTTAAACTTTTTTTTAACAAAACTATAGAAATTGTACGAGACAAATGGATGTTAAAGGTTTTAGGACCAAAACATAGGCATCGTTAGAGATTTTTTGTGTGCAGAATGTACCTGTTTTCAGCTTATACCTGAAACAAATCTTGTGATGAGAAATAAATATAAAGGATTTGCTCGCCTGAGCTTAGAAATATAATGCAAAAATACAAATGCAGCTAACACGTGTTATAAGTCAGAAAGATATCTTTGAGATGACTTCCCATACTAAATGTAATCAGAAATTTTGACTAGATTGATTGATAGTTTGATACCTTTTTAAAATTTAAATGCATATTATTTTTATAAAAATTACCATCAGAACATAATCCTTATTATCTTTAATATCAAAAGCAAATAAACTAAAAAAAAAAAAAACTTGCTTCTTTTAATCCAAATTTATAAGTTCTGTCTTTCGTATACTTTGTAAAACCAAATGTTTCTTATTAAATCAAATGCTTCTAATCTCTACCCTACAGTAATATAAATATTGCTACAAAATGCTTAAACATAAAATAGCACTTCGCAAAAAAAAATTAAGAAAAGAAGACATTCCAGGGGTGAAGTTTTTGGGTTTTCTGTAAAACAGTTTTCCCTACGTATCTAGTATAATAGGGAGCAAGCGAGGAAAACGTCCAATTGTGTCTAAGTATCTGTTGCAATATCAGCTAAAACCGAATTTTTTTTTGCCAGTTAAAAGGATAACTAAACATTTTAATGTCAACTACGTCTTGCATTTAATATAATTTCTTATTTTAAAATGCACTTGTAACGGCGTTATTAATCATAATGTATCGATCAATCAGAGATAAAGTTACTGCAATATAGTTTTAATGTTTATATTTAACATTTTAAAGGTATTAATTGCAAATATGAGTTTCAGATTATAGAAAAAATACGGAAGGCAATTTCATTTTTGTACATATTTTTAATGTCACAAATTGATCATACGGAGTACGAAAATCTAGTAACCGTAGTATTTACTGAATAACCTTCAACGTATATAGTGGTGTTAAGAATTTTAAGGATAGATAATAAAAAAAATTCTGAAAGATATTTTTGAATGAATTACTTTCGAAACTTTATCGGTATTGCAAGAAAGGCCATTTGATATGATCTTTGGAGAGACAAAATTTGTGTCAATTTTTATTTAAAATATAAATAATTATTTTCAAAAATACTTGTAGATATGATACTTGTTATACAACTGTGCATTGAGATTTAAATAATTAAGCTTGCTCATGTAAACTTACGTCAATGAATTTGCTATTCATTGAAGAGTTACTATTTAAATTTTCAGGTGTGCAATTTTATTTGTAAAGTTAGTTTCTTACATACTCCTTGGGCGTTTGGTAGAGTTAATGTTATACTTTTATTATACTAGAGTTACTGTAATACTAGAGTTAATGTAAGTACTTTTGTCAAATTAAGTATGCAGAACATGATAAACAATATGAAATAAGTATTGGCGAATTTTGAAATCAACTTTTAGATACCAGATATATCTTATTATATGACATCAAAGACCGTGTAGTTTCTGTGTAAATAACATATTAAATCATGAATTACATTGTGTTAGATGATACATTTGCTCCAGACTAGATAGGTTGAGGTCTGGAGATACAATTATTATATCTTAGGGTAAGGCAGCCGTTACAACAGAGATCGTGTATATAAATTAGGATTTGCATACATGATATCTCAAAGAGGTTGTTATATGGTTTACTCCTTTAACGGGGTAAGAACTCAGTAGGAATTAAAAAATGTTTAACATTTTTGTGTAACAATCGTAAAAATAAAAATGGGTGGTTTATTTTTAAAAAAATTCCATTTTATACAGCCCCTGTATGTAAGAGAATCAGTTACAAATATGTTTCTGAGATAAAATCCCATCAAGTTAACACTTAGTCTTTAAAATTAATCGAAATAAGACTCATTCGAAAATTGACTTACAAAAACTTTAGAAAAGTAATAAAAAAATAAGCATTAAAACAAAAATGTATTGTTTTAAAGGTTTAAGTCATAAACAATTTCTCTTTATCTTATTTATTAACATAGAATGTTAATTTTTGCTGAAATGTAAATTGACCTAAGGAACACTTTTGTGCTTATAACCCAAAATTCATAAACTTTCAGATTGCACTTCGAAATAAAATAAAATCTTTTTATGGCTCTTTTCCTTATATTGAGGACTTTCGCAATTTATACTGATGACCCACTTCTAATAATTTAACGAATAAACCATGTAACAACCTTTTGAGACACTTTCTATAACAGGAAAACGCATTATTCAAGGTTACTATTCAATAATGAATGGTCAATGTAGAAACATGCGTTAGAATTGATTAGTTAAAGCCTCTCCATTTGAACTGAATTATGTACCAGATTATAGAAAAAGATTTAGGACGTGAAAACAGTTGAACAAGTGAAGTAAGATAAAAAAAATGGGAAACATTACTTGTAACAAAAAAGGATGAACATTTCTCTAGATTAATTTAAATGATATTGCAGTAATTTGTTTATGAATATTCAGATAAGTTAAGTCATTTTTTAAAATTAAGTAAGTTTAATATGAAATGAGAACTTCTCTATCTTTAACATTTTATATTTAATAAGAAGATCATTTCTTTTTCCTTCTCTAATGAACATAGCCCTTAGCTATTACTTATGAAATTGTGTGGGTGTCAAAAATACTTATTATTACCTTATCAACCTTACAAGTGAAGCATTTACTGCATTAAATGCATTAGTTCTCAATGTGTAGTTTGTTTTGAGTCTAATGCATTCCATAACAACTTCTAGCTTACATTTTATATTATCTTAATATCATTTGGTTCCAATGTTAAATTTCAAATTTTATTTCAATACAGTGTAAATCAGTTTTGATATATGTACATCGTTCCAAGTCCAACCTCATTTTCTAACCTATAAAGAATAAATAATGATCATGAGATGACTGGTAGATCAAATAGAGAAATCCAAATATATTTTGCAAATGAAAGAAATAATTTTAAAAATACGTGTTTTCTAGTTTGAAATAAAAGTTTTAGTATATACTCTTAATCTTATATTATTCCTAAACTATAAGTCATATGGTTTTCCTCAGCAACACTACTATAGAAATTCACAGTAATAATTTTGTAAAAACTATTTTAACCTATTCATTTTCAATGCTGATACGAAAGGAAAAACTATTTCTAGAAGTTTTTCCCACTCTAGGAAAACACATTCCGCAGATATTTCAGTGAATAAATCTAAGAATAAAACCCTTTCATCAACCCAAATAAAATTGTAAAGCGGGAAACTTAAATCAATACCAGGCACTAGGTCACCATATCAATTCAGAGAAATCTCCTCAATCATCCCAGAAAGTATATCTTCAAATTCTACCCCTCACACGCATGGAAAAAGGGGGAATAAACATAAAATGTTTTTCGCAGACAAGAACCAGGAGTGCTTTTACCGAATTAGATTTAACGCTCAATTCGGGCATACAGAAACATTACTCAATAGAAGAGAGAAAGGCCCAAAAAGCGTGGAAATCAGATCGTCTTCTCCTCCCCTTTTCAAAAGAAGATGGGAACTGCCGGATCGTTTCCATGGCAACGAATGCCAACAAACAATCATCGAGATACCACTTGAAACCGCGTTTCGTATAAATGCCGAGACAGCGTCATTAATTTCGTGGAAACTTTGTGACGTAGTTAGGAATGTAATTTTTAAGCCAATCATTAGCCACGTGGGTTCTGACGTTTTCTTTTTTTGTGTGTGGAGCTGTCAATAAATACGACATTTTGGTTTTAAAAATGATCGAATTGCTGTTTGGTGATCGTAATGGTATTTTAAAAGTTCAGTTAAGTTAGTTATTGCTAGTCTTAAGTAAATAAATGATTGGACAATTTGGGGCTGGAATGTTGCTAATTAACTGAATGCATAAACATATTTAAAAATATGGTTTAAAAGGTATGACATATTCAAGTTATTAGGAATAGTTTAAATTAATTAAATTATACATAATTGTACTGATCAAATGATAAAAATGCTGATAACTATAAAAATATAAAAGTTTACTCTTCATGAAACAGAAAATAATACATTTATAATTGTGTTTAAATTTTTTTTTCAAGCCCTTTGAAACTTATGTGTGAAAAGCTATAACCATTCGCATTTGATTGATTAAAGTAAAGGAAATTGGAGAAAATATAGTAGTTGAGTTAAAACAGAAGTGGTGATTAAATATTTTTAAAATGCAGTGTAGTATTAATGAAATCTTATCATTTAGACAGAATTATATAAAATCGCAGACCAATATATTTTTAAAAAGGCTAAGTATACTAAAGTAAAATTTAAGCAAAGGGTACAAATTTACACGTCTAGTAACTTTCTGTTAGTAAAAATGTGAGTGGAACAATACAAAAGTAACCACTTCATTCCATCTGTTCAAATTAAGCAAAAGTAACATATAATATAAAATAACCTTAACACATGGAGAAAAAAAATGACGATACATGAATGAATATTTCATTCGAATATTTGAATATATTAGTTTCTATATTTTATATACAATACATGCTAATATAATCCATTTTAAAATCTGATACTTTAGTGTAAAATGTGAAAATTTTTCACTAACTTAAATTTTAGTTTCATCCCAAATGATAAGCTGAAGTGATTGCTCTAAAATATAGACTTTGTTAGTTTCCTTATAAATGTATTCAGAAATCTCGGTCCGTATGAAAGAATCCCTGAATTTTTTTCTTTACTGGCTGAGATTTCTAGGTACATTCACAAAGACCTATTCCACATTTACAAGAACTTATATTGACCTATTTGACATCTTGCGTTTATACGGTTTTTTACATAAATATTGATTGTATTGATTAAAATTATTACAGTTTTTAAATTTTGAGAGTTTCTAGAGCCAGAATGTTCTAGAACTTTTTTAGAATTTAAAATATCAAAAAATTTACTCTATAACAAAATTAAATATAAATAAATTTTGACTGATCTACTTGTTATAGGGTTATAATTTTTTTTTTTAAATGTTTCATCATTTTTTTAAACTAAAATTCATTTGTGATCAATTTTTCATCATTTTTATTCAAACATTTCCTATTTCATTTAATTTACATTATTAAGGATTAAAATTTGTATTACTAACACGTTCACTATGGATTATGTTTAAAATAAGTTTGAAATAATGTAAAGCAGTAAAAATGTACTCTATGCTTCAAGGATTACGTTTTTTTTAATGAATAATGGATTGAAGTTATTTTTGTATCACATTTGTAAACTTTTCCTTAAAGGACCATGGGACACTTTTTCCGAAATTCTTTATTTTTCCGCAGAATTAATTAAAATTTGGCACAAACATAGAAGATACGACTTATAAGACAACAACAAAATTCGAGCAGATAATATAACAATATAAAATAGATTGTAAATTATTGAGAAAAATGTATTAAAATAACACTAAATTTGAACTTTTTTCAAAATGCTCCTTGCGACACAATATTTTCACGAACATGAAAGAAAAATGTGAAGCTGTTTATCAATATATTATAAACATTTTCACGCATGCTTTTATCTTTAGGTGCTACAGTTGAACAGAAATAAAATTTGAAACTTGGTGCTAGTGATTTTTCATTAAAAAATACACATATTTCAAACTCCCAACATGTAAAAAAAAAAAAAAAAAAAAATAGAAAAAAATTATGTGTCATAAAAAAGCATGAAAGTATTACTTTATAATAAAATTAAAAATTATTTCTACAAAAAGTTAGGTGGATTTATCAAAAAATGAATTGCAAGGATCTTTTCGAACGTACTAAAATATATATATATATATATATATATATAAAAAAAAAAACGAAGCTGAGTATTATGCATTTTTAACTTTTGCCAACAACTGTGCAATAAGTTAAAATGATTAGTTCAAATAAATACTATACCACTTAAAATCATCGGATTTAAAAAATTCAAATGAAAAATTAAAGCTAGTGACTTCAGCAATTTCTATAGACGAAAATAAAAAACATCATTTTTGTTGGTATTTTTGTAGCTTCAGTGTCCCCTGTCCCCTTAAATACTGCTTTTTTTTTTCTCTTTCAACTGTGTTAAATAAAAATTGTTTTAATCTGAAGTAACATATTTTATTTTAACAATGTAAACTTGTAAAGAATACTGGATGCTTTTTCTGAAAGATTGAAGGGGAACATGATAAAAAAATATTTTAATAAAATTCATTTTTCTTCCTCGTTTTAAAACTATATTTCACGAAAGAGTTATATACAATGGACGTTAACGAAACAGTTATCCTCTCCTACTGAAATACTAAGCATTGTCTCAAATATTCTAATTTAAAGTATATAATTCTTTCCTTTCCTAATTAGGATCGAAAGACTGTCATCTACCTTATTAAAATATAATTTATCAATAAAAATAGTATTTATCTAAATAAAAATTTCGAAAAAGACAAAAGACCTTTTTAACCCACTGATGGTTATGCACGTATATATGCGTCATTTGATCACAGGTTTATCCAGCAATACACAAATTTTTTAAATTTATAAATAAAATTTAAAAAAATAAATAAATATTTTTCTTAGGAAGATATTTTATAACCTGACTAAAACAAAGTGAATAAAAAATAATTCTAAAAAACTATATATTTGAATTAGAAATATAATTTATAAATTTATTGCAGGGAAAAAAATTGTAGAATTTCATCAATTTCTTGAACCGTCCGTGGGAGATTTCTCCTAAACAAAATTGCTTTTTATTTAACAATCATGAATGACAAACATTGCATCTTTTTTTTTATGCACTGTTCATTGTAAAAATATTACAGTAAAAAAATGCATAAGTTTTTAGCTAAATACAAAGACTTATAGTTTCTTTGATTGCTCTGAAATATACTCGTATTCAATCTTAATTGTAATTTTATTACTTCACTCTAAATGTAAAAAATATTTTCTTTCGAGAATACAAAAGAAATTTATTATTATTATTGCTATTATTATTATTATTGTTGTTGTTGTTGTTGTTATTATTATTATATTTATTGTTATAGTTGTTATTATTATTATTGTTATTGTTATTATTATTATTATTATTATTATTATTATTATTATTATTATTATTATTATTATTATTATTATTATTATTATTATTATTATTATTATTATTATTATTATTATTATTATTATTATTATTATTATTATTATTATTATTATTATTATTATTATTATTATTATTATTATTATTATAATATTTATTGTTGTTGTTGTTATTATTATTATTATTATTGTTATTGTTATTATTATTATTATTATTATTATTATTATTATATTTTTTAATTACCTAGTCATTATTAAAAATTGCTAAAACTTTGATACAATAAATTATGTCAGTGCCTGAATCTAATAATTGCAACCGTTAACACCCAAAAGCCCCACATCCAATCAAATGACAACCTTCCTTCGAAAAGACCTCCCTTCCAAATGCAACCTCAAATGATTCGGGGCTCCCATCCTTTTAAACTGCTTTGAACTTGACATACTTTCTATCTCCCTCTTTTCCACATACGCATTAGCATTTCATGAGTCCAAATGACTCCTCCTCTATCGACGAAATAAGAACTTCTTGCAGTGGCTACAAAGTGGCAGACAGAGATACGCCCTGGCCATTTGCATAGTAATTGGTCTCGGATAAATATTATTTTTCAGTGTCTTGTTAAGTTAAAGTAATTGAGGGCAAGGCAATGTTAAGTAAAATTTTTCTTAAATTTACGCTCTCTGTACTGAAAGCATAATAAAAATGTTTTGAACGAAAGTTCTATCTATGAGGCATTTTTAAATAAGTTATTAAGAATATTTTAGCAAATGAATACTATCTTCCTTTTTAGATTTAAATCACATAAGCTTAAGTTTTATGGAATAGATATATAGAATTGAAATGCAGCAAATTTAAAGTTGTGAAATAAAGAAGATTTCAAAATTGAATTAATGTTATTATACCTATTTATTAATGGTACAAAACATTAAATAATGTTTGAAACATTTCCTTTTATCTTTGTATAAGGAAAAATGAGCAAGAGTTTCTTTAAAAGATTTGAACCTAGAAAATTCTACTCCTACGTTTAGCTGAGATTACTAATTTAATCTTGATCCTCCCAAAAAATTTGAAAGGATTTTTTTCTTCTTGGAATGAATTTTAATTTTTTTAATTCTCCGTCATCCAAAATTGACATACAAAAAAGCCTTAATTCTTTTTCTTTTAAATTGTTCAATCACAAAATACTTTATTTCTTTTACAAAAAGCAACACTAGCAAAGGCTTATTTCTCAAACTCTGACGTCATAAAAATCGAAAATGGTTTCATAGATCGGGATATTTATATTCATCTTGTAAAAAGACTTTTTCTCTACTATCACTTTAAAAGTAATAATCAAATAATGATTTCTTAAAAATATTTTTCTCAGATTTCATCTGAATATCTAATTTGTCTCATTCTCCAATCTTTTAAAAGGTTGTTCACTTAGTTTATACATTAATATATAAGAGTAGTTTTTTTTTTAATTTATAAATATTATATTCAGTCAGAGCTTAACATTTAAAATGTGATATTTAGTAGGCCACTTATTGTGTGCTAAAGACTGGTATACAACCTCTCTTGCTGTAACATGGTAAAACTTTATATCATGGTAGAATATATACCTGTCTTAAGAATAAATACAACTATATATATTTTTTTTAATCTTTAATTGGTGTAGATTTGTACAAATTTCCATGATTATATTTAATTTATATCTTTTGAAATGTTATATTTTTGAAACATTTAAATTGGTAATTATTTATGGCTAACTCTAGAAGGTTAATTGCTTTGACATAAAACTTTACACTAAAAATAGCTTAAACTTTATTTTTAAATCCCGCCACCACTAATTCTTATACAAAAACAGAACATCGTAGATCAATGCACTTGGGAGTGATGGTAGCCTCAGACAGATACAAACTCATTTTTTCTTTACCACTTTTTCGAATTTAAGACGTTGAAAAATGTATAGAAATTCAAAGAAATCAATTTTTTGACGAATTGAATGCTTTCATTTATCCTTATTACATATAGAATAATTTAAAAGAAAAATCATTAAAATATACAATCTTCCTCAAACAAATATATGAAAGGTAACAAAAACATTTAAAATCTTTCTCTAATAACACGTCAGCGACCAATCTACGTAACAAGCCAGCAATTTTTTTTTTAAACTATGACTTTCGGTGCTCATTATTTCGCTATTCGTCATTTGAAAAGGATCAGATAAGGTCAATGCTTTTGGGATTTTCACAGCAGTAAAAAAATAGCCCGGTTGCCCGGGGAAACTAAAAGAACCGTGACAAGATTACGTCTGTCACTGTCCGCAGGATTTGTATGTGTATGCGCGAAGTGACTGCATTTTGACTGCATTCCTCGTGTGCTGTTGTGCATCTTAAAGGAATTGATAGTCTGCCAAATGGGCGTTGTACGTCTCTTTATGCGCCACTCTTTTTACCATAGGCGACACGTCCACAGATGTAAAAATTCCTTTCTTAAATGAGACGGACACGTGATATATTGCAGTCAAGATTGCGTCACGTCTTTTCTCCGTAAGTGGCTTTCTAAGGGTTAAATTCCCAGTTGGTGAAACGTTGCTTGAAAACAATATGGATAAGGTTTAATCAATTCTTCGGTGTTCGTTGCGGTTTTTGAAAATATCTTCTGTTTAAGGATCCGTGTTGATTGTGGAGAAGGCGAGAGATGATTAAAGTTAAATTAAATTTTGAAATTCAGTATGTGGGTTTGAGATTTCCTCACTAATTATGAAAGAATTTCTTTCGATTAAATGTTATCCAACGCTAAAGAATTAAAAGAATTTTACAATTGTACTGGAATTCCTAGATTAAAATTACTTAGATTTAAATTCCCAGATATAAATTACTTAGGTTGAATTTCCCAGATAAAAACTGCTTGATCATTATTTTTTTTTTAACTTGACCTTTGTTGTTGGACATTTGAAGAGAATTTTATAAAAGATTATCTTTTTAGCTTGAACATATGATAATTAACAATATATGTTTATTGAAAACTATTTGCACTATAATTCAAATTGTAAATTTTATCTTAAAACAGGTAAATAAGGAAAATGGTAGAAAAATAAACTCTACAAAATCATGCTCTTTACAAAAAATTTAAAATTATTACGTAAAAAATGAAAATATAACTTCCAAACCTAAACAGGGTATTGAAATGTATTAATTCTAAACAATTATTTGCAAATCCACCATTGATTTTAAATAACACAGTTCATATTATTACAGAATATTCTCCAGTGATTAGTAAAAGGCACTACATTACGCTCTCTAAGGTAAAGTTATGCAATTTTATTTTAATGATTTCAACTCCCCAGTTTACTTGATGAGTGTTGTATACCAGGCATAACATTATAACATTCTTCACATTGCCCTATTTACTTGAAACTTAAAAATACGTAGGTAACATGCATTACAATATAATATAAAACAAATTTTTAAATAATTAATAATTAAGTATCAACTCATAATGATTAATAAAATTACTGCCCAAAAAAATTGTAAAAAGATTTTAAAGATGAAGGATTCAATTCAGAAATAAAGATTCAATTGTCACCAAATATCTTTGAGTTCTAGACACTATAAGGATACAAGCTTTAATCTATTTTTTTTGTATAATATCACAGAATATTCTAGTTCAAATTATATCTGATGGTTTAACTCATGGTTTAACTTTTCCATAGCCATGTTTCAGTGAAATTTTATTTTAAAGTGCAATCTAAGAGAAAAAAAAAAAAAAAGAAACAACATCATATTTTTGCAGATGGTAAACAGCATTCCCTTTAAAACCCCCTCATGAGCAAACAAATGCCCAAAGTGGGTTAAAAATCACCATTTTACACTGTATCATATTCTCCACAACCTTATCAAAAGAATTAAGTAAACAATATTACCCTTTTATAAACTTCTAAAAATCCCGATTTGTCCGGAACCCAAAGGAGAAAGACAAAGTTAATCGTCTTTCCAGCAATATCGATTGAAGTCCAGAAAGTCCGTAATGCTTGTATAAACACAGAAAGAATGTGCAGGTACCCCAATTCACTCCTCACCATAAATCTACAAAAGTATTGCGCACTTAATTCCAGGGACGTTAATTCAATCTTCACATCCTCCACACGAAAAAAGCTCTCTCTGCATCAAGGAAGATAAAATTGAAAAAAAAAAAAATGTCATGGGGACAAAAGGGGGATAAAATTTCTATTTTCGCTACGCACATTTCAGGCAGCCACTCACGGAAATTACCTTCCACTGTAACTCTACACTGAAATAAGAAATGTAGTGTTAGCACCCGCAGGCGCACACACACAGTCCAGATACCGATTGCTATAAATATCCAAATGAACATGGAAAGAGTTTTTGACGGAAAGGAGAAGAACCTTAATAAATGCCATTAAAATCGGGTCCCGAAATCTTTATGGATGTTGGTGAAAAAATATTTTTTGTTAGTATACCAGGGAGACGCGTTTCAGTGGGAATCGATAAGTTAATAATAAAATCTCCGAGTCCACGGAACTGGAATTTTTTTATTATTATTATTATTTTTTTAATTTTTTTATTTGTTGGTTAGTTAGGAATATATTTGGGAGGGTGCATTAAGTTGCGTTTGAGGGAAGTGGTGAATAATTATTGGACAATTTTCTTTTTGGTTGTTTTGGTGAAAGTGTTCGAATTCACGATGTGTTGATAAAATCAAATTTATAGTCGCGCATTGCTGAAGGAAAATGCAACACTTTTATAACATCGCTTTTATTCCTGTTTAATGTTCTGTAAGTCTGTACAAATTATATAGTGCTTTCCAGAAAAGACTTTTTTATTTTGAAATGAAGTAACTGCGAAGCAGTGAGCGACAAAAAAAAAAAAAAAAAAAAAAATGACAAGTGGTATGTTGGGCAGAAAGGTATGGAATTTTAAATACATTGCTTTGCAAAATTAGTGATAATGTTGAAATGTGGTATTAAATTGTAAAATCAAAATATAGTGGAATCATTTCATCTCTTCCCTCATGAAAAAAGTCCTTACGAACCTATTACAAGATAATGCAGCCCAAAGCGACACTTTTGCACTTTGTTTCGTAAGACACACAGATGGGTTTTTAGTACCTTTGATTCACCAGTTTTATTTATTGACTAATTAGTCCAAATGAAAATGAACTTTTCGATAAATCCTTTGCAGCCATCATAAAATTTACCCCAGTCAACCAATTTTTCAAATCAGTGTATTTAAATTTACTTACCTGTCAACACAAAGTAACACTTGCAATACTTAATCGCTGACTTAGAATTTTTTGGAGACGTAAGATACAATTAAAGTTACAGCTACTCACACTGGTTAATGAATTTGAAAAAAGTACATTTTCAATCAAATTTTGGTGACGTGGGTGGTTGGTCAAAATTCAGTATTTCTAGAGGGATATGTAATCAAAAGGTTGGTGTAATATTTTGTAAATTCTTATTTCTCTAGGAACGAAGCATTTTGAGGAAATTAACATAAAAAAATGAACTCATTCTGGGGACTTATTTTTCCTTAGACAGGATTACAAAGATAGAAAGACTGGGATCTCAAAAGCTGGAAATCCGAAATTATGTCAATGACTGAAACCGAAAACATAGTACCTGTAAAAAAAATGTATAGTGAATTCCATTAAAAAGACTGTTATAAGAAGTATTTTAAAGGGATTATACAGAAGAAAGAAAAAAAAAAAAAGAATTAAAAATTGATACAAGACGAACCAGAACTTTGTAAAATAACTTAATAACTCTGAGACTGAGACAGTGGCAGATAGTCAATTATGGTTAACTGCATACATATATAAAAAGTGAAACTTTACAAAAGTTAACGGAAACTGAGTATTTCTTAGCAGGGATTTATCAGGATTCGGAAGCAAGCCTTGTCGGTGATCTGCCTTCTTTAATTTCAGAGTAAATAGAGGTGAAGACGATCTTGCGTCAGATGTTGTATTACTTGGGAAAAGTTTTCTGGTTTTTATTCTAATTCGACGCAAATGTAGGCCAGTTTTTTCATTGAAAAAACTCTCACTTAATCCATCCCTCCCCCCCTACACCTTAAGACCATGACCACTCTTACTAATACCAAGATTCTGATTTAATTGTAAAGCATTTTTCTGTCATTCTTACTAAAAGATTGCTTTTACACACGTTTCTTTAAAAGATTGCTTTTACACACGTTTCTTTAATCGTTTCGGAATACTAATAAATCCCATTTGACCGATCATTACAGAAACGTTTTCCTGCTGACAAAATTATTTTCATCAAATCATCATTTTCATTCACAATTCATCATTCAAAATAAATAATAGAAAATTGGATGTGAATGCATAAATTCCTTATGAAGTGAAATCAAATCCATTCAATTTTGTGTTGAGTAGCTACCCTATAAGTGAAATAATATTACTTTGTTTTTAGTAGTCGAACATTATGAAAACTCTACCTAAACTCAAGAAGTTGCAATTGTACATAAAAATTGGAGATGCATATTAAGGATTTATATTAAAAACTTTGTTTCTATGGGTTATATTATTTACAGATTAACTCTTTTGAAAATTATTCTTTCAAATATCTTTTATCGTTAAAACAACTTTATTTACAATTAATTCCAAAACATTTATTATTGCATAGTTATTAAATCAATACATCACAGTGAACAGCATGTTTTTAGCAAAATAATCATAGTAGCATTTAATAAAAATTAACCCATAAAAATTAAATTTTAATGTAACCGAGGCAGCACAGCGGTATTGGTCAATATCAGAAACAGAGTTTCTAGAACATTAGTCAATTCTGGTTAAAAATCTAGCATTGTTCCAAAATACGCGATTTTTTATAATAAAGATGTTAATAACATTAAAAAAAAATTTCTCTCCGTACTTCCTTATCCATAAATTATTTCAGTTTTAAAACTGTACATTAAAACTTAAAAATGCACACTTGATTTTACCCAGAATCGACCGAGATTAGACGATATCCGTCACACCAGACCCCTTACAGCGTTCCACATCGGCATTGAATAATGTCGAACGTATAATGTTTATAGAAGCGAACATTGTTTATAGAGTTTGACCATTACGAAGAAAACCATTGATTCCGCGCCATAAGCTAACACTACCGCCTTTGATAAAATACTTGGGATTGACAACAAGTCCATCTGTCAAGTTTCAGTAGTTTGAATGATGGATGATTGGAGAGTATTAAAAAATTGTAATAGAAGCGTGTGTAAAAGCGACCTTTTATTAACAGCCCTCAAAACTTGATAGAAGTCAATATCATCAACATCGAGCCTATTTTCCAAGTTTCTGCTCGATTAGATGACGGCGGCAATAGGGTAAATCAGTCCTCCGAAGATTTACCACCCCATAAACACACACTTACACAAACACACAAAATCAAAGTTAATGAAAGGAGTTTAAAAATGCATAAAACGCAGAACCCCTTACAGCTAAACAAAAAAAGTTGAGAAAAAGCGCTTTGCAACCATTTAGTCCAAACTCTTACAAAAAAAAAAATGCATTTCTTTACAGAATCCAATATAATAGATATCCATCACTAAAATTAGCAGCAAATTACCATTTCTTGCCATCTTCGAAGAAAATGACAGATTCAAGCGCGGGAGAACGGCGGAAGATGGTCCCTACGACGTCAAACCTAATTACAGATCTAATCAATCTGCTCCGATAAACCAAAAGCCCGAGGGTAAAAAATATTGCAAATGCGGGCAATGTGGTATGCTTCGCTCCCAAATCGAGTTAGCATACGCCAAACTGCAGTCTTCACTTTGCAGTATACAGAAGGGGGGGGGGGGGATCTTGCATCTATTATGCAAATTATCCATATCATTAGGGGCTATCTCTATGCTAAAGCGAAAACGGGAAAAGAAAATTATTTCAAAGCATTTGTCTGCACCTCCAAGAGTATTTAGCGATGTTTATTCCTACTTTGTATTGTGCTTAATCGATGGTAGACTTAAAGAAGGAAGAAAAATTCTTATGTACAGCTTGTGTTTTAGTTAGATGTTGGTTTTTCACTTGCCTGTAATTTAAAATTTACAGGGTGTTTAAATTCTCTTGTTTAGATTCTTCTGCAGCCTGCAGTAATCCATATATTTTTATAAAATTTTGTATACGTATTACTAATGTTATAGGTAAAATGGTCTCTAAATACTTTTTAATAAAAAATTAAATAAAAATTTTATTACGTAGTTCAAATTTTTTCAAATGAAATCAAAAAATTTGCATACGTACTACTAATATTATGCGAAAAAGTTCTTTAAATATAAAAGGACTTAATATTCTTTTGTTAGAAAATGAAATAAAATTTTATCATGTAAAATTGTGTGCGAATTGTGTTTGTAAAATGCATTCTAAAACAAAATTTTATAATACATTTCGCAAATTAATACTTTCACTGACAACAAGAATACGACAGATTTTTAAAATTTATTGGATTTTTTTTGTTTAAACTTAATTTACATCTTTTCCGTTAAGATATATGCAAACTTAATTTTTTTTAATACAAAATGTGTATCTAGTGAGGGAAATTTGTACTTATATTTAAATTTTAATTTTATGATTTTTTTTATTTTTTATTATTATTTACAGATTGCCTTAGACAACTAAAATACAAACTTTAATTATGAACAGCTTTTATTGAATCACTAAATGTAAAAAAAAAGAAAAAAAAGATCATAATCTTCAGGTATCCAGTGAGATATGATCCCTTTATACATTTAGATATTCAAATATTATAAGAACAATTTATTTGATAATTTCATCAACATATATGAATGCAACAAAATAATTGTGGTAACAAACAAAAGTTAAAATCATTTTAGAAAACATTACGAAAACGAAAAATGGAAGTTTAAGCATTAGTTCTATGGGGAAAAACAGAATATTACCAGCATATCAAACGACAAAGTAATTTGAACAACACTAAAATGGATATTGCTTTCTATTTACCAAATTAATTTTTAGATCTTGAAATTTTACTTCATTTTTCTACTAGTTTTTTAATTACAAATATTTTTAAAATTAGAAACTTTTTGAAATAAATTTTTGAAGATTATTGTTTATTTGATACACAAACTTAAAATGTATGAATGAAAATTACTAGCTCTACTCGTTTACTATTGTCTAAATTTCTTATGACAGGTATTTGAAATAGTTCTTTTTAATTTAATTTTTTACTCGCAGTTTGTTTAAAATATTAAAAAAATTTAAATTAATATGCTTTTATTATATTTAAAGATTATTTAAGTAATCTTAATAAACTTTAGTCTAAAATCTTTCCATTGGTAAATTAGAGCCTGAATTAGAAATTTATTTTCGATCTAAAAGAAATTATAGTAACATTTGGGGGGTATGTTTAATTTTCGATATTCACAAAGGTGGTTTTGTGTGTGTTTCTTGTTCAGGCATCCTTATGTTATTTGTGTTTTCTTTTGTTGTTTTTGTTTTAAATACTTTACAATATTTTGAATTACTGTCATAAATTCATTACAAGTATACACTGAGTGGTTTACAAATATGTAAAACACTAGGAACCTCTCTTTCCTAAATATTTCCATAAACATATGGCCTAATTATTACATTATTATTATTATTATTATTATTATTATTATTATTATTATTATTATTATTATTATTATTATTATTATTATTATTATTATTATTATTATTATTATTATTATTATTATTATTATTATTATTATTATTATTATTATTATTATTATTATTATTATTATTATTATTAATATTATTATTATTATTAATATTATTATTATTATTATTATTATTATTATTATTATTATTATTATTATTATTATTATTATTATTATTATTATTATTATTATTATTATTATTATTATTATTATTATTATTATTATTATTATTATTATTATTATTATTACTACTACTACTACTTGTAAAAACAACTAGAAATCATTGAATTATACTGATCTTGTCATTATGAATAACTTAAGTTAAGAAAAGATTTATCATTAATATGTTGAAAACGAGCTAGTAGTATTTACATCCTCTAATAACAACGCATTTTTAAGTACAGTGGCCTCTTTTCCTGCTAAAAGTATAAACGCTCTATCCACGTTAAACCACGAACATTTTATTTATATCAAATTACTCTCCCACTGCCAAGACATTAAAAGCTCAACGAAGAAACTGCAAACGAGTATACTTTTCATCACAACAACTGTTAAAATATAATTTTCATCCCCATAACCATAAATAACGTACAACCACCCGACTTTTCCTCCAACGTTAAAAGGCCATTCCGCCAAAGTCTTCAACATTCTATCCGAGCACTTCAGAAAGAAACACTCGATTTCAAATGATTTTCGGAAGCAAATTAAAACCCAGCTCCCATCCTAAACATGGAAAAGTCTTGGGGACAAATTTATAAAACTGGCGCCGAAGTCTAGTCAATGTCTGGGGTTCCCAACTAAATGACCTTATCCTACAATTCGGCCTTGAAATGGTTCATTCAAAACAGGAAACTATTTGGAACCCTGGGCAGCGAATGGGTATGCTAAAACAGATCAGATGGCTTGGTGTCTCCAAGATTATGGGAGATGGTAGAAGGTATTATGGTTAAGAAGTGATTTTATTCCGGGATATGCTGGGGACTTTTCAATGTGCCGATTTTTTGTGTGAAAATGAATTTTAATTCGGGTTTGGGAATGGCTGTTGCTCTTTGCTTGAAAAACGTTGCATTTCGTACTGTATGTGTATCACAGAAATAGCTCAAGCGATGTTGTCTAGCATTGTTTTTAGTATTGTATGTCTAATACAAAAACAGCTCCTGCCTTGTTATCTAACATTGTTTATAGTACTGTACATCTAAACAAAAATAGCTCCCACCATGTTGTCTAGCATTTTTTTTCCCGTTTTAGTTTGCATGGTTCCGGCTGTCTATTTCTGCCACTATGAAGTGATTATCACAGCCAAATATGCCTCTTAATTTTGAGCTACGGTAATATTGCGAGGTCGAAACCTTATCGCTTAAACCTGTATCTCCAACCCCACCACACCAACTAGAGAACATTGAGGTCATGATCTAATCTGGAATTGTCTGTATCGTGGAAACAAGACAAACCTAATTTAACACAGGGCATTCCAGAAGAAAGATATCTACATTTCTGCTATCTTCACCTATTTGGGTGCCAGTTTCCTCCATGCATCATCCCTATTCTAAATAGATGTGCCTTATTTCTATTGCGAAATACACAATACATTCTACCTGTCGGGAGCTAGTATTTTGATTGATAGACTGGGGTAACATATCGTGGAATATACAGAGACGGTGTTAAGGTATTTTGTTTTAAAGGTGAGGGAAGGTACGGATTTTTGGAGGGCGGGAAGGGAACGTTGTTCATTGATTCGTAAATTCACAATTGCTATTTTATTAAATACATCAAGTGATTTATTTGAATTTTTAAAAATATATTTATGATATATCGCACTACGTTTGACTTTCATTGATATTCGAGGCCAGTTGTCTAACTTTTCGTCCCGCAATGCGATATCGGTTGATAAAAGGAATAATTGATTTTTAATCAATTATATATCATGACTTTATTAAAAGTCTGTCAAAATGTCTTAGCAGTAGACAAAAAGATTGAATGATTACACTAAAAAGTAACTCAGGTTTCATTTTTGTATAATTAAAAATTTATTTCCGATAAATATTTAATTTAACAAACTGAAATAGTCTGCATTATGTTGATGTATATTCCGTTATTGTAGACATTTACATTATTCTGACGGTCATTTTTATCAAAGGTCATTTCACCAATATAATAGCCGAGATTTCCATCTTTATGAAGGGTAATACTTTTTTCCCCTAAAAGTGTAAGAGACCAATATTAGTCTAACTATATTTGTGAAATTCAATCTTAATTTAAAATTGTTAGTTCAGCGGAGGTATCAGCAACCCACATGCATTTTTGGTAAGTCAATAAACTATCACTCTATAACTAATCTATAATTGCTATTATTAATAATTATTATTATCTAACTCTATAATTACATCTACTAATTTTCAATTTTTTATGCTCAGGTCATTTTGAATCCTTATACCAAAAGGTTACTTGCATATCCCCTTTAATGCAAGATTTCAATTTTTGGCAACATCATAACTCAAATACTTGTTTTTGAAAGAATTTTGTATAGGTAGCGTGTTTGTAAATTCCTGTTAGCAAATTTTTTTTCCATTAGAGTTTTTTATTTTATTATTTATATTGGCATGAAAATGATTTTAACCTCTTTAATTTGATCACAAATGGGAAAACTCTTTATATAAGATGTGTAGATAATTAATAAAATTTAATGGGATGTAGATAGTTTTCCAAAATGAATCGAAGATAATTTCATAAGAAAAAATATAGTATAATTCCTACGCTATTTCTTTATGAGTTCATTGCATTCATAGGCGAAGGTCCCTTACATCAAAATTTTTTTGCTTGGCACTTGTCTTTTATTGTTTTATATACTAGAACATATTATTGCAAACATTTTTCATCAAAATGTTGAAAGCGCATCATCAAACAGGATTTTTGTTTTCTCTTTTATATTTAGGGTTTTACTTTAATTGCGCATAAAGGTCTTTCTTTTGTTTGTAACTTCTTCAAAATCTATCAAAATGCTTTTCTATGTAGTTGATACTACTTATAAAAACCCCTATTCTGAATATATGATCCATAGTTGAAACCGTTAGTTAGTAAGAATAGTAAGTAATAAATTTTTTATAAAAGAAAACGTTCATCTACATATCATTTCTACTTTGGTTTTTAAAACCAGCATATTTTTATTCTCTCAACGTTATAGTACAATATTTAATTTAAAAATGTATTTTACTGCTACAGGTACAATTTATTTATTTCTAGAAACAACACAAAATCTACACAGTATATTTCATTTTTTCAAGGAAGTCGTGACGAAAGAGTTCAAATATATTATAATGATATTGATTCAAGGGAGAAGTTAAATACACAATAAAAAGTTACTCTTCAAAAAAATAAAATTATGCGTTTTCATTGAATGGGTAATCAATCGCCAACGAATCCGATGAACCTATTCAAAGTTCCCGTAGAAAAATATTTATATACTGCTTTTCTGGTTGAGTGCTTAAGGCTTTTGCTTGGTAGAATATTTTTACACTTATCTTGTTTTTGTTAGATATCAATACTTTCTAAAGAATAAATTAGATAAAAAAAATCTTGTTAATTCTTTTTTAGAAATTTTAAATTAATCGAAATAATAAACTTTGGTTTACATGACTTTAAAAAAAAATTACATGTTGAAGTAGCTTGATAAGAAGTTATTTCAAATACAATAATAATTGACACCATTTATTTAGTAGTTTTATTATGCTATTAAAATTCAAACTTGCCCAATAAAAAGAAGTATAAATATCTTGTCAATCTAAAAAAAAAAAAAAAAAACTTTTTTCCAGAATTGTAAAATACCAGTATTTGTTTATATTACAAACCACCATGGTTTTTAAATCTAAATATCTTAATTAAAAAGATTTTTTTCAAAATCCGCAGGAAAAATTTAATAGTATTTTAGACCCCAGAATTGAGAAGATATGCTGAAATTTTCGAACAAACCATGTAATTTATTTAATAAATGTTCCAAAATGTTTAATGTAATAAATGTTTTGAAATCAAAATAAAACCTCATGAACTGAAAGCTGCAACGAAATAGACCCAATATGAAATTCCAATCAAATAATTTATTTTTGCTTTTCTTAATAAAATATTGCGCAATTATTTAAAACTAAAGTAAAGAGCAATATTGTATAAAAACTCACACGAAAATCTATTGTTTCGTTTAAGTAATAAAACCAACCAATTTTAAGAATTTAGTAAACCATCCCATAAAAAAGAATGAATTTGTCGAACGACAATAAGTAATATCAAACAATAAAAAAAATGGATATTTTACTAACACCTGCTTTAAAATTTATTCACAATTTTAGCTATAAAGACAAGCTTTAAAAAAAAAAAAAAAAAAAAAAAAAAAAAAACCTATAGAACAAGCAGCGGAACATCTTGGAAAGTAAAAATGTTGAGATAAAACACAATTCTGGAATTTTTTTCCCCCATATTTCTATATATTCAATGTATTTTATTCTTAAAAATGAAAAGAAAGAGAGTATTCCTAAAAAAGAGTTACACATCTACAATGTCTAAAGATAGATTATAAATGTGTCAAAAACTTTTTAGTACATTTGTGTAAATGAAATTTGACAAAGTTCAATTTTTATATTTTGGTTTTTAAATTTTGTTCTTCTTTTGGCGAAATTAAGCTGTTAATTGTTAATTTGTCTTTAGATTTTTAATAACTAATTTGTTGTTGAATTGTAAGCTTTCTTTACTTTTTATTTCTTAGACGGATGTTTCATTTATTCTTATTAATTTGAAATACAATTTTATATTTTTATTCGGTATTATTTTTTGTTTTGTTTGGCGGAATGGAATTCACTTTCCACGCTTTTCTCTCGAGAAAAGATTTAGTGAATTTTTTTTTAAAGTGTTTCACTTATACCGAATAAATCTGAAATCTTGTTAAAAGCAATGAAATCTTATTAGAAGAAACCCAAAGGAAATATAAAAACCAAAACCAACCATTAGCAACTCATTGCTCTTTCGTAAACTTTACTTCGATAATTGCAGTTAAAAACCAACATTCCTAGTTAAAGACGCGATAGCAATGGCTCAACATTTTCTTTCTTTTCTGCTATCTTTGTTGAGTTAAAACTCACTATCAAGAAAATCAAATCAACGCTTTAGAAAACTTTCTTTATTAGTCAATTAGTTCTTCTAAATTAGGAATCTATTTGCGAAAGAGGACAAATTAGCAAAAGCTAAGAAAAGTTTTCTATGACAAAAAAGGATTCGGTTTACGATTAGATTAGAACGGTTATTCAGAATGTCAAAGTGGCAATGTATAACCGAATTCAGACAAAGCCATTTTAATAATTGTATAATGATATTATTCACAGTTAATAAGTTATTTAAATGTATAGATATAATGAAATATTTCTGATGAAAAATTAACGAAAAACAGCGTTTTAAAATATTTGCTTCTTTTTTTTTTTTGGAATTATATTAACTTATAGTTATCGATTTTATTAAATACTTGAAAAATTAATTTATTTGTACATCTATTGTTTATAATTATAATTATACAATGTTGATCTCACAACGATAGACTTTCTTTGTATAAGCATTTATAAAATAAAATTTTATAATAACTGCTTTTACGGACCATTGTTTTAGCGACCATCAACTTTTTTACCATTTTAAAAAGATCACAAATTTCTATTTTTGAGCATCCAGACCATTATAAATACCTGAATTTTTTTAAGAGCCCTGCCACTTTCCAGTTTCATTGAAATTGATTCAGTTGTTTCCGACATAGGAAAGGTGTAATTTCTAGCATTAGAGATGGACTGATATACAGACAAACAGACATCATCCAAATTTTTTAATCTTTGAATCAATGTATCAAGTTATGACATTATAGTTATAAAAAAAAAACTCGGGTTGCTTTTTTGACGATTGCTATGCTTTCGACATCTGATCGATAAGAAAATAAAAAAACCCTGAAAAACTCGATTATTTGTATCAAATTAAACTATATATATTTTACCAAAAGGTATGTTTATTGTCTCTGCGCAGATTTTTGCGTGTATCTGAACTTGCGTTTTAGATTAGTCATAAAGAAATCACAGTTGCATTATTCGATTTATATCAAATCATTGCAAAAAAATAAACTCACTACAAAGGTATGTATAAACAATTAAATATTCAATACCTTTGCGTGCGAACCTGTCGTTTTGCAGAAAAATTTGAATTTCTAATCCTTATTTGAAAATACATTAACTGTTCGTTTATACAGAAGCTAAAAACTTGGCTTTGAATCGATAGAAATAAAAATTTACATTAGTTTTACTTTCATTAGAAAGTAGTGGCTTTAAATATTGCGTGCAATAGTTATTATTGAAGCCAATCGAAAAATCTCAATTTTAAAATCCGATCTGAAAATAAAAAGATATAATTACTGCAAAAAAATATCTAATTTAGTTTTTTATTAGAATTTATATCGATTTAAGCTCAAATTCATACCATTGAAATTAAATTTACTAAACGGTTATCCATTAGTAGAATAAAGTACAATAAGATTTTCTTTTCAAAACTACTATAGACCAAGAGGCGGCTGCAAGTAACTGATGGCGTAACATTTGCTGTCAACTTGGCTCATTTTTAATAGATGCATTTGGTTCTAGAGAAGTCGAATCGTCTATTTCCTTTCTTACTGAAAATTAAAGAGAGGTGGATTATCAAATGAAAAAGAATGTTCATTATTTAGAAAGTTTCGACATATTTAGCCATCGGATTTTGTTCAAATTATTCAAAGTCAATTTTACCACAGTTCCCATATAGCACACATTGTTGCAGGGAAGTCCCTAGAATGCCATTTGGAGTCCCAGGAATAAATGGGGACATCCTAGGGACCTCCATGGAAGGAAAATTGCTATATAGGTCAAGACCATTTTATCTCCAAAAGTAGTCTACTAGCATTTCTCTACGTTATACAAAAAATTCAGAATAAATTTTGATGAGATACTACCAAAACTTGCTCTTTTTTTTTTTTTTTTTTTTTATTATTATTATTATTATTATTTTTTTTTTTTTTTTGCATACCTAATTTTTTAACAAAATAAGTAAAAATTATACATTGTAGAATGGGGTTATTCTTGGGTAATAATAATCCTATAAAAGAAAATTAGGAAAAATGTAAGAGAGCTTGAAACTAATAAAAACCTACTTTGAACATTTGATACTGTTAGTAAATTAAAGAACAACAGATATAAGGCATATTATCATCAAATGATATTAAACAGCTCATCAAGGCAAGTTTTCATATTTTTTTCTTTCTTTTTTTTTAAAGTAGCGAAGTTATTTGGTTTATGAAATGACTCGATGACTCACTGTGAAAAAAGTATTGTAGTTTAAAATTCAGGATATTTAGTATCAGATAATTTTATAAAAATTGTATTATTTTCATTTAAATATTTAATGTTGCACAATAATACATGATATATTTATAATTAGAGCTGATAAATACTGATTTAGACACCTTTTTGTTTCAAACATTAAATGATTTTTCTTAAAATATTTAAAAAAATGTAACATTCTTATCGAAGTCTAGCGAATTTTACCAACCCTCTAATATTAAAGAAGTATCATTTTATTAGAAATCTATATTTGTTGGGCTGTGTTAAGAACGTGTTAGAAAATATAAGGTTAAAGCCAAGTTGTTATTTTACCTTGTCATTACATGCTTCGTTTTCCTAAAACTTTCTAGATTAAATAAAAAAAAAATAAAAAAAAAAAAAAATATTCTGCACTTTACTCTTTATGTGAGAGAGGGTATTTTCATTTTCTTTAGGACATGATAAGGAAAAGGAAATGTTTAATGCCATAAATTTAAACAGGATTTTTATAAAACAAATTGAATAAAATGAGTTTTATTCTTATGCTAAAAATAGTTAAATGAGTTGGTTAGGAGTAAAATAAAAGATATAACTCAATATATCCTCCTGTCTATTCTCTTTCAAAATATTGCTACAAAACATCCAATTTTTACCAGATACATATCAGTGCTTAATGCTCAGTAGCGAAAATTAAAGGAATGATTTTGTGAGGTTGCTTTATATTAAAACGTCTAAGAATTCTCCGAATCGTTGTGAAACAAAATTTTGAAATGTTTAATTCGTTAAAAAAAACACAAACTTATCTCCGTCAAATATTTTTAATAAAATTTAATCGAATATGTCAGATATGGTGAAATTCTGGAAAATTTGGTCAAATTCTGAAGAGAATGTGCAACGAAATTATCATATTAGTTCTATGGAGACAGGAAAATAGATGCGATCATATTTACTCAAACACTTCTCTACTACAGTATATTATACGTAAGAAAAACTGTTTTACAGAACCACTTTTCCAGGTTAAACTGGGTGGCCGTACACAGGTAGCACAGCTGTATTGGTCAATGTCGGAGACAGGAGTTCTGGGAAGATTTGTCTTTGCCGACCTCAAGCATCGTTACCGACCTCAAGCAAAATACATATATATTTCTCTTAATTAAGCGTGTCAAAACCATTGAAAACGTATTTTTTACCCTTCCATCCTTTCAATTTTTTCAAGTTCTGCATCAATATTTCAAAACTTTCAGTATATTTTATCGAGCACTGGGTGAGATTGGACAAGGTCTTCCTAGCAATGGCCAACCAACATCGGTACACATCGATATTAGCCACTGTCAAGCCGATATTAGCCAGCAGATTTATGGCTATTGGGGTATTTAAACTGAAGTTGTTATGGCCCAACTCTGAAAAATCTGGTAAAATTAAGAAGAAAATATGGGGTAACGGAACTATTGTATTAGACCCATGGGGGCATGAAAATATTTTCGATAATTTTTAAGCATACTTACAAACTAATAATACTGTAGCTCATACGTAGGAAAACCATTTTACAGAACTGTTCCATGAGATGAACAGGGTGACAGTAATTAAACTAAACCTGTAACGTTTAAATTCTAAAAAATTCTGGTCAAATTTTGGAGTGAATGTGCAACGGAACAATTGCATCAGATCCATGAGGGCAGGAAAATATATGCCGTAATTCCTTAAGCATGCCTTTAAACTAACACTTCTCTACTACTATACTTTATGCGTAAGAAAACCCGTTTTACAGAACCATTCTATGGGATACACAGAATTGCCTTATTAAACCGAAACTTCTTAGGCTGTTGGTTTAACATGTAATAATGACAAAATATAGTTTATAGTTTCGCCAATAGCGTTTTAAGGATCACCATGGTATATAAATTTTTTTTATAGAATTAATGTTTATTTTTTAGTAAAAATATCTGTCACAACTTTTCCGAAAAATCAACCTGAAAAAGTAATTGCCATATAAGTCTTTTAAGTGACATAATTCCATCTGGTGGTGTAATTTAAGTGTATAATTCTTTATTAATATTCCTCATGGTGTAAATATAATGTATACCAAATCTTATGAAGATGTATTGATTAGAACACGCTCAAGACAAAATAATAATAATAAAAATAATAATAATAATAATAATAATAATAATAATAATAATAATAATAATAATAATAATAATAATAATAATAATAATAATAATAATAATAATAATAATAATAATAATAATAATAATAATAATAATAATAATAATAATAATAATAATAATAATAAATAATAAAGAAATAAAAAAAAAAATTATCAAACACAATTGAATTATGCTATTATTTATTCATTTATTATTAAAAAAAAGTCTAAAGTAGAATGTGGCCAATAAATAGTAGCTTATATAATAACTCAGACAATTCACGTCAACTGCATTAGCATTTAAAGAGTCTTATGCATACCAGAATCTATAATATTCTAACCAACTAGATTTCAAAATGTCGAAATATGCAGAAACATAGTCACATTTAACTGAACCAGAATATATGCCCACAACAAGCGGCAAAATCACCAAGAATATAAATTTGAATATTATTACTCCAAGCGCGTTTGTTACTCCAAGTACTTTTTAATATTTAATTCTCCTCCGTGTATCATTAAAATTAGAAAACTCCCCGGATTAGAAACAAGCGTAATTGAAATGCAGTGTAGAAAACCCAACGCTAATCCTCGGTGACTGAGATTTCAGTGGGAGGAGGGGGGGGGGTTCATTCTCCCTTTTCCCGCCGGTGGGTACCCAAGGGGTGTCTGCCAGCTGAAAATTGATCGAGCCCAAAATATGGGTCAATCTCTAGCTCTCGGCTAAACAAGAAGAAAAATAAGACCGATTGTGCGTTTGCTTTAAGCCCCCCCCCCCCCTTCTCTCTCTCTTGCCCACATTATCTAGTCGAATCGTGACTGGAGTATGCAAAAGGTTTGAATGTCGAAAAATTGAATGGAAGCAGGACTTTTTTTCTTTTTTTTTTGGAAAAAGTAACTATGAAGAAGGATAGTTAATGGGAAAAAGGAACGGGCTGTCTTTTTGAATTTTTATTTATTATTTTCGATTAGATTTTTCGCATTTTCCGATGAATATTTGGCCGTCACCTAGGGTTTCAAAATACTCCTTTTGGTTTCGTGCCCCAGAATACCCGGGATTTTCTAACAGGACATTTAGAAAAATCTAATAGGTTTCTGCTGTAAAAATATTTAGTTTGCAGCTTTAAATAAATAGCTGGTAAGTATTTCATTATAGTTTGTAGTTTATACTCTGAAAGTATTTCAGTTTCTCTTATTAAAAGCAAACATTAAATTGATATAAACATGCCATGTGTATCTACAAAAAATTGGCCTTTGAATATTTTATTAATTAAGAATTATTCATTTTATATATTAATTATATTAATAAATGCCTTTGATACATTTTATATACTACTATTTGGAAATAAACTAGCACAAATTCACTAAAATTTGTTTGATAGCGAGTAAAATACTCATTACAAGTAAAAGTAATGTTATATATGAGGCGCTGTGGATATGAAGGATGAACTCAACAAAAGGTGGTTGTCAGAAAAACATGTTTGAAAAGTTTTCCATGTATGTATGTATGTATGTATGTATGTATGTATGTATGTATGTATGTATGTATGTATGTATGTATGTATGTATGTATGTATGTATGTATGTATGTATGTATGTATGTATGTATGTATGTATGTATGTATGTATGTATGTATGTATGTATGTATGTATGTATGTATGTATGTATGTATGTATGTATGTATGTATGTATGTATGTATGTATGTATGTATGTATGTATGTATGTATGTATGTATGTATGTATGTATGTATGTATGTATGTATGTATGTATGTATGTATGCCTTTCGTATCTGTAACGCATAATGTATTTGGAAGGTATTTTCATTTTTCAGTGTCTGCGTTACGATAATATTTTAAGAGCATCTGCCATTCGTATATCTGTCTGAGGTTAAAATTCCCAGAAAAAATTATAAATGATACATATTCGTGTGATATGTCAAATGAAAATATCCTTGAAATTAATTTTCATACCGAAATTCAACTAGAAGTTAAGAGCAGAAACGTTCAATATTCCAACGTCCCACATCAAATTTTGTCACAACTCTGAAATTCGATACAAAAGTCAACAATGATAAATATTGAAAAAGTAAGGTATTCCGATTTTTATAAAACGGCCATCAGAGGTCGAAATTAGATCAAACTTTACAAAAGGGTAATATCTCAATTTCCCATAAATCTAAGAGTATAAAAAGAGTAAAACGTTCCAAATGCGAAATATTCCATCATGCCCTCATCACGTAAGTCATGAGAAAAAAAAAATGAAACATGCATGCATGTTTTTTTTTATTTCTAAAATGCACATGAAAAAAAATTCTTAACGAAACACATTTTATTCGCTTAGTTTATTTATAAAACTACGTTAATTAGTAAAGTAATTAAATTTTCTGCATTTATATTGAAAATAATGTAAATCATCTAAATATACTCCAAAATAATTTAAATTGCTACGAAATATCATACATATAATCAATTTAGAATGTGTATAAAAAAATCATCTTGACTGATCTAAGTTAATTTTAGAGGATAAATAATTGGTAGGCAAAAAATTACATTTTAAAATTAGTAAAATATAACTAAGAAAGTTTGCAGCATTGGCATAAATTTACAAAAAAACTAAGAAAAAAGTCAACACATCATGCTTATTATAAAAACTTTTTCTTTTAAGCATACACATTTTGTTTATCAATTAGTTTAACAAACTATATAATTGTTTTATTTTGACTTATAATAACAGAAGTTTCATAGTTCAATTATATATAAATTTTACTTCCAAGTAAATTCTTATAACATATTAGATTTTCTTTAACACACCAAACATTAATTTAACTTTTGGTGATGTCAGACGGTGACGGCACGATTCAAATTTCCGACTTTCTATAACTTTTTTTCCCATCTTAATTTTTTAATACTTAAAAAATTTCATAGAAAATTAGCGTATAAACAAGTAAAAAATGTATCTTCCTGTCACTGTAAACATTATTTGATTCTTTATTTGCAAAGTAATCAACAGTAAAATACCCTGAATCCAAATAGCGATATCCTAAAAGAACTCTTCGATTATAAAAGCAAATTTTAACTTATAAATGCATTTTAATAGTTCTACACCCTATGATTAAAATACTCGGATATCCGAAAACAATTGAAAATATCCAAGAAACTTAATGCGACATTAATGGGATATAAATGAAGATGCTATATCATTTCCCCTAATCCTTATAAAATACCCAAGTACTTAATAGACCACCTAATGATTATCTATCCCATTTATCATTCCATACACTTCCAACTTTCTTGGCCGATGCTCAATTCGAATTTGGCGCCTGTCCGCCACGTCGCCAAATTCCGTCACCACCCGGCCTTATTCTACACTATCTTTCTTTTAATTCATCAAGGGATAGAAAATTGTAACCATACTTCGCAACATTGGTTTCCTCGCTAACCAAGCGTGGTTGGGGAAGATATAGATTTTTATTATTTTTTTGGCGAGGCAAGTGTTTTGAATTCGGTTACTATGGCACTGAGCGTGCCATCGGTTCCATTCTAAGTCATGTGACATCTGCATGAAATGTCTCATATTTCAAGGGGGGGGAGGGGATTTCTTCACGTTTTTCTCATCGGAACCATTTTCCGATTTTAAGTGTCATCTCAATGGAATTGCAAATAAATACTGTGGGAAATACAAAATGTGGCAATATTTGGAAGCTCCCCTTTTTGTAACACATTTTTGCTGAGATTGCCATAAATACATTGTCGTATGAATCTTAAAAAGCAATATCTAAAAGTGTAACCACAAATACATGTTAATCTTTTGGTTGCCAATACTGTGCTTGAGGAAGAACACGTAAAAAATGAAAATCCGGCTAATCCTGAAATTTCACTCTTTATGCAACAAAGCTATTTTGAAAATAATATACCTCAACTCCTTTACGGCCTCAATAATATATCTAATATAATGAGTAATCAAACTTTCGCTTTTTGTCGAATGTTAGTTTTTTTCTTCAAAAAGCTTTTTTTAACTTTATTTTCAATGTTACATTTAATTAATATATTAAATGAGAGGTAAATGTGTTGGCTCCATAATTATTCTTAGTAATGAAAGTATTAATGCACATTATTTAATTTATATTGTATTAATTGAAAGTATTAATTCACAGGGACTTGATTATTTAATTTATTCTTAAATATAATAATATTATAATTTTATAATAGTTGAGACTTAGAAATAACTGAATAGATTAAGTGTTGCAGATATTTTATTGGACTTACAGAACAAGAGAAATATATATATATATATATATATATATATATATATATATATATATAAAACATGTGCATAAATATACAGATTAGAATGTATACCATTTATGAAACAACTTTAGATATTTTTTTTTACAAGTTTAGTTTGAGAATTTTCTCTATAAAAGGCATGGTAGAAGCATTTGTAATAATGATTACAGGGAATATAAAGCCCGTCAAGATCAATAACAAAACCCTTACAGAGTTAATCTTTCAAAACCCTAACAGAGTTAATCAGAGTTTATCTTGAAGGATATGTCTGGTGTGATGAAATATTTTGGGTGATTTTGAAAAACTAAAAAAAGCCCTACTTTTAAGTTTTTTTTATCCGTAATATATAATCCTAATATTTTTATTGATAAATGATTAGGGCTGTATACTAAAACGTAATTAGTTACTCACATTTAAAGTTGACGAATTAGCAGCATTAAATCACTTTTTAAAGCCATGTTATTTACCGTCTTAACTTTATAGTTAACCTAATTCAACGCGCCTCCATGAATTAAAAAAAGGCTTTAAAATATGACTAATTGAAAAGCTAAAATAATCAGTGTTGTCATTTTCTATTCCTTATCCCGTAAGAACTATTCGACTTCTATTTCTGTAAATTTGCGAGTTCACTTCAATTTACATGGACATTGTTGCACACAACATAAATTTTACGATTTGAAATATGCGAGAAATAAAGTTTTCGTTTTTGTAGAGATAAAAATATTAATAACATACAACCACTCACTAATTTATATTTTATTTAATATCCATGTATTTCGTGACCTAGCAGTCCATTCATTTTCTTTGTGTTAAGAAAATGGAATGAAGTGTCATTTTGTGCGTGTTTTCACACGCCTCGGAAGTGCCCTATTGACCTAGACAGATTGAACTGTATCACCTAGTACCAAGGAAAACGGTTCATGGCATAACAGTATAATTTAACTTAACTTCTAATTCTATACAGATTTCTATGTTATTTAGGAACAAACAATTAACTATATTTTATTTGCAAAAGTATTATTGCTGCACTATAATTGCATTAAGAGTGAAGTAACCTTTCTGCGGTACTTTTCAGTCAAAATATATGCAGATAAATTCAAAATATTATAAAGTATACTAATCTACTTAATAATAAATGTAGTGTATAATAACGTAATAATAACTTAAAACTTATAAATATAATAAAATAAACATGTGCTAGTTTATATCTTAATTATTGTAATAAGACTTCAAATAAATGACTACTGATTAATTACTAAATAGAAATATAGAGATACATCTTATTTTTACTTACTTATACCATAATATTTTCGGTGGAAATTATTTTGCCGTGATGTAAGTTATTTGATTATTTGATTATGTTTGTTTACTAGAGATGATGCCACGTGTTCATTTTTTTTAAAATTAATTCAACGCGAAATGCCAATGCTGATGTAATGGTCATTTAATAATCATTTATTACGGACATCATAGCGTATATTGAAACCCGCTATGTTCTTGGATATATTTTCTCTTAAGAAATTAAAGTAGAAATAACCTTCAAGTCTAATTTTTATTTTTTACTTTGAAACTATGCCCCCCCCCTCTCCCCCCTCCTTACCCCCACCCCTCTCTCTCTGAGAATCATGAATACAACTACTAATTGAATTTCATTTTCGTATTGACATATGGTTCTTCGTTCTTCAACTGTGCTATATACCATTCTTGAATATATCTGAATATCTTGAATATATCAAATTCAAGCAACAGTTTTTCAAAAAACTAATTTACCATTATGAAATACGCCAACAAGGACAATTTTATTGCTACAGTTTTGTATTCTCATTATTCTTCAAGTGTTTTGGAAGAGTAAAAAGAGAAATCTAACTAATTATGAAAAATAAAGAAAATCAATCTGCAAAATCTTGAAATTACATCTAAACTTTACATACTTTAGCAGAGAAAAAAAAATATTCTATGGATTACAATCTATACCTAAAAACACAAAAGTCCCGCCTAACTCACTCAACCCTAACAGTTATACTTTACACTTAGCTAGGGTTTTGAAATTTGACACAGATTTATTATTACATTTTAAACACAAAAATTAAAGTTTTTTTATTCGAATATTTTTAAATCAAGAGAAGAAAGCTTAGAAGAAATAACTGTGGATGGGAAATCAGTTGAACCAGTTTGAAACAAATTGTTTTCTATAGGTATCCTAATCAAATCAAATTATCTTGAAAAAAAAAATGTAACAACAATTTTGTATGATTAAGAAGATAATATAGGGTATGCTCTTAACTTGAAATCTAATGAACCAATTTGAATTGGGTTCTTTTCTTTTTAGATATTTACAAATCCAATTCAAATTATAAGAAACTTTTTTTTTTTTTTTTTTTTTTTTTTAATATAGAATAATTAGCATGTCTAAATTTAAGTACTTTTATAAGTGACTTCAGGTATAAACCTTAGTTTTATTTTATATCCCTTTTAAATATCGATACTTTAGTTAGTGTCTTTAAATTGTATCCAATTATAAATCCCTTTCAAATATCAATACTTTAGTTAGTGTCTTTAAATTGTATCTACATTTAATATCTATCTACTACTGAAAAGAAATCCCCCCCCCCCTTCCACCAGCACCTCCCACCCACTAGTCAGACATAAAATAATACTTTTTTTTTAATAATGTTAAACTTTTTTTATAATGTTAAACTTTTTTTTTTATTCTTAAGTATTTGAAATGATATACATTTTTAAATTCAATATGAGCCGAAATATAATACTTAAAAACTATATAAAACCATTAGGGTGGATCAAAAAAAACTTTTTTTCAAAATTCGTTTTGGTGCTAAGTGGCATTTATGTTTTTATATTTTAAATATTTTTTATAAAATTTTTGACTGTATGCATTTTTTATGAAAAAGTCCAATTTTGGGGGCTTTGAGAAACCCTAAGTTATTTTTTGATTAACTTCATATTTAAGAGACTTGGTTTAGACACCAAATGGCCACTAAAAACACAGTATCAAAACGAATTAAAAAAAAAAAAATTGAACCACCATACCCATGCAATAAAGTATCTGTTACATATTAATTAATCACTATCAAATTTAAGTCAAATAAAAATTCATTGCCTATAATTTTTTTATTTTTAAACTAAGAGTTTTTTGTGCGTTTGATTTTTTTAACTGACTAGTCAATTAAAGTTTAAAAAAAAAAACTTGGTTTATTTTGCTTTTCCATGAAACATTAAAAAAACTGTTATCTCTTTTGAGGTTAATTTCATCTTGAAATTTTTACATTGACTAGAAAAATCTCCATTAAAACCACGTTTAAAAATCTTAAGGGAACCTTTAATTAAAATTTGTTTAAGAAAACAAAAATCCTTCGTTATTTATTCACAACCATAGAATGCAACAAGATTAAGTTGCAGAACCAGTAAGGTTCAAGAATTTAGCAAACAGTTTGGTATTTACATAAATAAACACCAAAATTGCGTTTTTCCAATTAAATCCAGAGCTTCATAATTTTACAGTATTTTTTACACATGACTTTTAAATAAATAAAAAACATTGCTTGTTGATTATTCCTTTTGCTTCAGGGTTTCAAATAGTTTACAAGTTTCTTTCGTTTCCTTCAACAAACACAGAACGGATATCACCTGATTCTTTTGGAATCTTATGGTAAACACGATTTTTCTCTCGCATATTCTAAAGAAAACACGATACCCTACTCGAAGCATTCAATACATTTGTATGTTTCGATGTTTCTCCCTTAAACGTAGAATAGAAGTTAGAAATTTTCCTTAGAAAAAGTTTTTAAAAAAGGGGGAAAAAAGTCAAGCATTCATGTCTAGTAAGCAATCTCAGGATATTTGTTTCGTTTACGGTAAATACAGTAGTAAGTTCAGAATACAGTCTGATTAATTTTAGAGTACGTAATTTTTCTCTATGAATTTGACTTTGTTGAGCAATATACTGCATCTGTACAGGATTAAAAACGTTAAAGTTAACCTTTCTAAAAATTAAATAGAAACCTTTAAGAAAATCGCAATGATTCGTAACTAGTAAAAATAAGATTGTAAAATTAAAATAGTTATTTTTTTTTAATTGAATGGAATTATGTCATTCAAAAAGAAATTAAAATATTTTTTTTATATTCTTGGATTTACCGCAATTAGTTAAAAATAAAAGAATCACAAAACAACAACTAAAATTCTAAAGAGAAGTTCTTACTCTCATAGAACAGTCACTAACTACGACCAGGTTATTTTTTTAGGATTGATAAAAAATATCAGAAAAAGTTTGATAACATTAAAGCTTCACTCAGTATTGCCAATCATTATCATGTATTCCAACTATTGGTTCCTTACATGATCAAATGTCAAGGAAGAGGTGTACAACCTCTTGCAAAGTCAAGGTCAAGAAAAAACCTGGCAATATTTCAATAGAAGGAAGAAAAAAAACCTCATAATTCATAACAGATTTCGAATTGGTTAGTGTTTTACAATGGAATGAATCATTCACATGCACTTCAATCAGTTGATCACTGAAATAGTATTTCAGTGTTTTCCGAGGCAATAGATAAGAGAACATGAAAAAAGACACAATTCTTAAAAGTCAAACATATAATCTTTCCAATGGTTGCAGGAATGTCCCCCACGTGATGAGCATTATAAAGGTAGTCGGTAATGTTTTCCAGTTGTGATACTAAATTCAAACATTGAATCCACCAAAATTTTAATTTATTGAGTAGTTGCATATTCATAAATTTTGAAGTGATAACTAGTGCAGTGAAATGTTTTATGTTTATATCTGCCTTAACGCTGGTACTTAGTATGTTTATTAGTACATGATTTATATGTATTTTGGTACGAATTTATGTATTTCTATCACATATAATAAACAATATAGCGTTAAAAAACATAAAATAGACAAAACTAACTTTTTTTTTATCCATGAAAATGCAAATTTCATTGTTCATTTAACATTGCAATTGTAATAAGAAAGTTGAAGATGTTGTAGATTTATTAAGTAAATTGTTTGAAATTCGCTTGATCAGATGTTTTTAATTAAAACAAGTTGTCTATCTATCTTATATAGCTGCTTATCATTTTTATTTACTTAACCACAAATTTCAAGGTAGTTCTCTGGCTGACGCACGGGACATTTTGGCTCTTTTTTTTTTTTTTCTATTCGGGAACAAATTAGTATTCTAAAATTAGGATGAATCTAGTAGTTACGTTTTTTATACAATACTAGCTGGTGGCAAAGTTATATTGAAAAGTATTTATTAAAACTATTGAAAATAATTGTTTGAAGCAATCGATGCACGGAACATGGACTTGTCCCGAGCGTCGGTGTATAAATGTATATTGGACCTAGTTAAAATGATAACTTGCCACAACCTACTATTGTATGAAACAGAAACATAACTACTAGATTCTTCATAATTTTCGAATTATAATTTGTTTACGAGTAGAAAAAAAGAGACAAAATGTCCCGAGTGTACAGCAGAAAATTGCACCCTTACATTTATTCAAATTACTACCCTTTCAAGATTGCAGTAGGCAATTTCATAAACGTAGTATTTGGTAATCATGTATTAGGACAGTTTTAATTCAAATTTAATTTAAAGTAGGCAGTTAAGACAGATAGACCAATAATGCAGCTCGTACATTTGATTAATTAAGCATACTTTAAATGAAGTTAGGTAAATAATGCAAGGTACTATAATAGTTATTTCAAGCGCTTTCAAATTAAAAATTGAGATTTGATATTGGCGTGTTTAAATCCAGTATTTAATAAATTAAATTCTTTAGAGAATTATAATTCATTTAATTTCATGTATGACATTCAATTAATAGCACTTACTATACTTATATTTGCTCAAATAATAAATCTTAAATTCTCAGATAGTAAGTAGACAAGAGTTTAGGAAAGTTTAGATATTTAAATGTCAAAGTTCATCCCAATAAGGATCGTCTATTCAAAACTTTAAAACTTTATAAACATTTTTCAAATATTTTATTATGATTTGTAAATAAATGGTTTTATTTTTAGTATAGGCACATGATAAAATAGCAAAGCTATTCTGAACCTTTGTTTAAATTACACTAGCTGCGTGACCCCGCTCTGCTGGGGAGAAGTTGAAGGACATCTATCAGCTATATGTTACCATAGACTCTTAATTTCTACGGAATTATTATTGTTGGTGATCAGCTTCCAATCTACTATAACAGATGCATGGTTTCGTTAATTGTAATAGCGCGTTCGGTCATTCACGAGTCGATGATGTCTTTGTAGAGGTGATTTCCTAGCTCTCTTCGCAAAAGATGCATTTAGACATATTGGCGGCATATTAACAAATGTCGAAATGATTTGAAAGTTTTCAGTGAATTTCAATAATCTTCGCCTAATCTAAGATTGAGGTTGCAAGTGATGAAGTCAAATTGAATCTAAATAATCCGTTGCTATGCTAAATTCTAAGTATATTTTGACTCACTCTCATCAAATGAAGTTAGATTTATAATTTAAATTAATTCAGCCAGAAAAATTTGACCATTTAAAATTTTGTAATCATCGAAATAACATTACTGCTATTAATTTTTATGTTTAAAAGAATTTTGTATGTCTTTTTAATAAGTACAAAACAGCGGTAAACATACTCAATAAAATTTGACTAGTGTCCATAGTGCAGCTCTAGCCTCTATTTTAAAAATGGTCACGGAAATATGTTGTACCAAGTTCTTAATTTTTGTTTTAAAATGAAACAAAATCTGAACTAAGAGAAATATTAACAGGCATTGGAACGATAGCGTTATCTACCAAATTGTTCACCAATCGAAAAATTATCGCCAAGTGGTATGGATATAACGTAATAGTACCAATATTGGTCGTAGGGGTTTCACATTAGACGGCTCTCCTACATTTGATCTTGTAATGGACACATCAGGGAAAAAGGATATTATAGATTTATTAAGTTGACCAAAATGCGACTGAAAGCATCCCGTAACGGCCCGAACGTATCGTAGAAAATTAATTATGTTGGTAAACGAACTTGTAGATGTTAGATATATAATAACTGTAGTGCATAAGATATTTGCTAATAAAATACAAAGGAATTTAATGAATTTATTTTGTTTAAATGTTATTAATACTCCTTAAATAAAATCAAAATGTCTATACCCGCTCAGCACAATACATCTTTAACGACAACACAAAATATAAGCAAAAACAGGATGAATTTAAAACGTAGAAAACAAAACGATGGATAAAAAAATAATGCTTTAAAACCACACATGTGCAGAAGTTACCTACGGTATCGACTGACGGTAAATAAATAGAAATATTATAATAAAATTCGAACTGTTAAAAAAAGAGACGATTGTAATACATAAAAGTAATCAGAAAAATAAAGAGGACACATTGAAATAACTTTTGGTTTTATTCTGACATAATAAAAAATATCGTTGCCATTCCAAGAATATTTTTTTCATGTCATTAAATTTTAATGAAAGCAACTTTTAATCGAATTTAAAAGTTGTTCTCTACAATCTCCATGTACTCATGCTTCTATTTAACAAATTTCGTACCTTTAGGGTCAAAACTGTGGATTTGTATAAGGTTCAGACGTACAGACAACTCAGTTTTATATATATAGAGATTGACAGTGTTTAATAACCAAAATTTAAAATTAAAGTTAAATAATTTGTAGTAAAAGAAAAACAAGATATTTTTAATTAATGCATTTTAATTAAAACGACTTACGCTTTTACAATATTTCAAAGTATTTACTCAGTACCAATTTTGTTTGCAATGTACAAACAACGGGTTTAGATAATTTCCTAATACTAAGAATATATAGTTATGAACTTTGCATTGTGTTTTGAATTATAATTTTAAATTATGAAACGTCAAAACTCATTATAAAGATACAGTGACTTGGAAATATAAAATTTACATTTAAATATTAAAGTAATGAAGTTAAGGAAATTCATACTTCCTTAATGTATAATTAAACACTACAAGTTATAATATCCAATCTATTTAATCATTACACATTTCTCAGATGTGAATACATGAAACAATTATATATCAATCAATTATTGTGTACCGTATGTTAAAATTTAAACTATACTGAAATTATAAAGTTTCATACCATTTGGTGCAACTCTCAGAAGAAATTTAAAGCAGTTTGTATTTCAATCTATGCCATATTTGCCCATTTACCTTTTTTAATTGAAACAAAATAATGAATAAAAATAAATTACAGTTTCAAAAACTGAGGTATTCAAAATGTATTTAGTATTGTTATGGAATGTTTTATTTCAACACTACCAAGTCAGAACACTCAAAATAAAACAAACGATCATGAATAATATCATTAACCTTAATCGAAATAAAATCAATTATGCAAAGTACATAACGTCAGAGTTTTGTGGTTAACTGCTTTTAATATTATTAACAACAACACATGACTAAACAACATACATACTTTTTATTTTCTAATTAAATTTAAAAGACTTATCTCAGACATGAACATACTTTACGATACTAAAATTCTAAATCTGTAACTTATAAAAAACGCATCCAAGGTCAAACAATTAAAAAATGAGTTACGTATACAGCTAGAAAAAAAAAATCCTTTTCTTCCCCCTTTTTTTTTTCTTTCAAATTTCGGATAACCAGAGCAACCTAAGAAATAAAATTTTATATCTTTAGATTGTTAAAATCTTATAATTTATCTAGAATAAATTTATTATTGCTTAGATTTTTCTCTGTCTCTCGCAGCTTAAAACTGAATATTTTGATATCGGCAATTCATTGTCTTAAAAACAATAATTTAAAATACAGGCAAAACATATAGGTATATTATAGCTTCCAAGGAAATCCTAATTAAGGGATAAATGTGCATTTTGCAACATCTATACAGAACCACGAACTGTTACAGAAGACCCTACACAAGAAGAACAAATCAATTACCTCCATATAAAACAGTCGTTCATCTACTTAATGTATACTTGACAGCTTAATCACTATTCATTGTCTACTCTTCAAAGTGTAGGAAAAGTCCTTAATCACTGTATCGTGTTGAACAAACCGACAGACGATACTACTAATTAGTTGTAATTCGGGACATTTTTAGGTGTCACCGAGTTTTAATGAGTCGACTCAGTGAGTTTCGTATTTACTCCAGTGTCTGGATAAACTGTAGTTGCTTGCACTTTAAAGCTAATTAGGAAACTTTATTAGGGGTTGCCGTGTCCTTGGGTTTGATGTATCGCTTCGATTTTAATTAATTCGAATTTAAAGTCCCAAAGAAGTGACGTGGCACCCGGTGATTGGAGTTATGTCAAGAGATAGTTTTGGATGAAAATTGACTTTTCAAGTTTGCGAATTAGATTTAATAAGACGAGTAACAAACAAGGTTTGGTTCAATGACTTGTCGGATGAGTTTCATTCGAGTGATTTTTAAGTCGAGGCACAACAAACCATAGCTTTGATGAAATTGAACCCACACTGACAATTGAAAGAATTAGTTCATTAAAGATAAAAATTTTAGGTACCATTTTTGGGATTTTGAGGTATTAAAAAGTAAGTAATCCCTATTTAAGTACTTCTTTTAGGAAATCTCAAAACAGTAAATAATACTCTAATATGATGCACAAAGGATGATAAATAAGTAGAAAACCAAAAAAGAAATATTTAGTAATCTTAAGTTTCATATACTTTGACTATATAACATTCGATCTATTGATCCAAGTTCTCAGCATGCGTCACCATCAGCATCTCAACAGTGATGCACTGCTGACTTTGAAAACTCTGTAGCAAGAATTGCTTATTGTAAACAGTTGTTTATTTGAAGGAAAATCGTTTATTCTTTTATTTGAGACAAATAGTGCAAAACCTCTAGTAGAATATTTTAAGCATCTTCAAAAATATAAACATACAAATCAAGTTCCGTTACTGTCATCCAATAAAAATAAATCGTTTCTTTGTTCTATTAACACCATGTCCTACAAATTACATCATCTCTAATAAATAATAAAAAAAAATTATATGTATTTCTAATGATTTCAAAGGAATATTCTAAAATCCCATTTTTAATATTATGTGTTTTGGTTCGTGAGGGTACAATCTGCAGGACCGCTATTTTCACAGCACAGTCTACATCCACTGATATTTTTATAAATAAAAGTTTAATTTGTATAAGATTTCTTTTTGGCAGTGCCGTAAAGTTTTTTTTTTGTTTTGTTTTGTTTTGCTCTTGTAGCTAAAAATATTCAGTTTGGTTTACTCTTAAAAAATCTCACCATAACAAATTATACCTCCGTAATGGTCAGGGTTGTCTATGCAACAAGATTTCGAATCTTTTTTTTTTTTCCTTCTTTTTTTTTTTTTTTTTTTTTTTTTTTCTTCTTCTTCTGCATGAACATACACAAATGACACACCCGTGTTAGAACCAAAATCTAATAGCTAATTTAGAGGTAATTACAATATAAAGTTATTTCAAATGCATCTTCTATTGATTTTTTTTCAAAAATATGTCATTGTTTTTATGTTAATTTCATTTCAAGATGACAGTTAGTGTAAAATATTTTTTTAAAAAACGGAAATTGTAATATTACTTTAACATCCGAGAAAATTAGTTCACTTTCTCGGAATAATGTTAAACAGTGAAGTTACTTATTTTCATATCAAAAAGTAACATTTAACTTATTAAAATCAAAAGCAGAGCATTATGAAATGATGTCTCAACTGCCTTCCCAAGTAATCAAACCCTGTCTGCTAACTAAATCCAATACCAATTATCAGAAAAGGTCAACCACCCCTATTCACTGCCACATTCCTCAATGGGGGCGAATAGTGAAATCCAAACAGTTTTTAAGAATGAGGGAAGGGGGAGCGAGTGGAGAGAAATCGATTCCTTCCAACCAGACAGCGATGGTGCATCCGGTCGATAAAGCTTTACGATTGAAGTCACTCTTGGGGGGAGGGGTCTTCTTCGATGGAAGGAGCAATCAGAACGACACATTACACGCACCTGGGGTAAACAAACAGTTCTTGAGGGGTCGGCACAGGTGCGGTGGAGAAAAATGCTTTTTTATGAAGATTAGGATTGTTGTTTAGGTAGGGCTGTGGTTGTAAACTCTGAGGTGGTTAAAGTGATTCAGGAACACTATGGGTTGAATTGGGATGTGAAAAACATTTGTCGAGACTAAAATAAGAATACTTTAAAGTAAATGTTCATTTATTTTGAAACCTATGGTTGCCAGTAAGGTATGACCCAATTTTATAGATATAAAACAAAAAATCATCTATTTATTTCTAAATAATATATCCTATAAAACAAAGTTTTTAATATAAATCTCTATATATATAAGGCAAAGCCCTCACTCACTGATTCATTCACTCACTCACTCACTGACTCACTCATCACTAATTCTCCCACTTCCCACATAGTCACAACTCTGAAAATCGGCACAAATATCAACAATGGTAAAAATAGAAAAAGTAAACTATTCCGATCTCGATTAACCCACTTTAAGGGGTCGAAAAGGGGTTAAACGTTCCAAACGGGGGACATTCGAATATCCCACTTCCCACATAGTCACAACTCTGAAAATCGGCACAAATATCAACAATGGTAAAAATAGAAAAAGTAAACTATTCCGATCTCGATTAACACACTTTAAGGGGTCGAAAAGGGGTTAAACGTTCCAAACGGGGGACATTCGAAAATCCTACTTCCCACATAGTCACAACTCTGAAAATCGGCACAAATATCAACAATGGTAAAAATAGAAAAAGTAAACTATTCCGATCTCGATTAACACACTTTAAGGGGTCGAAAAGGGGTTAAACGTTCCAAACGGGGGACATTCGAAAATCCTACTTCCCACATAATCACAACTCTGAAAATCGGCACAAATATCAACAATGGTAAAAATAGAAAAAGTAAACTATTCCGATCTCGATTAACCCACTTTAAGGGGTCGAAAAGGGGTTAAACGTTCCAAACGGGGGACATTCGAATATCCCACTTCCCACATAGTCACAACTCTGAAAATCGGCACAAATATCAACAATGGTAAAAATAGAAAAAGTAAACTATTCCGATCTCGATTAACACACTTTAAGGGGTCGAAAAGGGGTTAAACGTTCCAAACGGGGGACATTCGAAAATCCTACTTCCCACATAGTCACAACTCTGAAAATCGGCACAAATATCAACAATGGTAAACATAGAAAAAGTAAGCTATTCCGATCTCGATTAACCCACTTTAAGAGGTCAAAAAGGGGTTAAACGTTCCAAACGAGCGATATATTCGAATGTCCTACTTCTCATATTTTCACAATTCTGAAAACTGGTGTGAATATCAATAAAGACAAACGCAGAAAAAGTAAACTATTCCGATCTCCGGTGGATCAAGGGGTGGAAAAGGGGTTAAACGTTCCAAACGAGGAATATTCGAATGTACCACTTCCCATATGGTCACAACTCGGAAATTTGGTACAAATGTCAAAAAAGGTTAAACATAGAAAAAGTAAGCTATTCTGTTCTCGATTAACCAACTTTAAGGGGTCGAAAAGGGGTTAAATGTTCCAAACGAGGGATATCCGAATGTTCCTCTTCCAATGTAGTCATTTTTCTGATATTTTTTTGCAAATGTTAAAAAAATAAGTCATTCCAATAACGATTAACGAATTTTTAAGGGATGAAAAGACGACGCAACATTGAAACTATAAGAGGATTAACTTAATGTCTAATTAACTTAATTCCAATACAGCTACTACTTTGAAATTTAGAACTAAGAGCAAACATAAACACAATAAACTATTCCAGTTTACAATTCACAATTATAAATTTCGTTTAAAATGTCAACAAAGGAAAGTTCCTATTTTGATAAATCAATTTGTCGGGATCGAAAAGGGAGCAAACGTCTGAAGTGTAGAATACATGAATGTCTTTTGATCGCTAAAATGCTAATGGTAAAATTTCGTAGCGCAGCACGGGTATTCAGCTAGTCCTTTATATTCATAGCTTATTTTTATATTCATTAACATAGCGCCGTTTCTGTTGTCAGCATGTGTTTGGTATTTGAATCTAATTTTAAGTATTAAAAACATTTCTATGAGCAAAATATACTGTATATTACTCTTAAAAATTTATTTATTAAAAATGAATGTGAATTTATGCACTCACATCCAAATATCTTTTATTTGCTCTGATTAAAACAATTTTATTATTTATTTATTAAAACAGTTTTCGTAACAGAAAAGAGTTTCTTCAACGATTAGTTAACTGCTATTTCAGCACGATTGGATGACGGCAAGGAGGTTAATTAAGCGTCCTCAGATTTGCACACCATCGCCAAACATACATAAGCACAAAATCGAAGTTAATATAAAGGATTTAAAAAGCAAACTAGTTGTAAAAATACGATTTTTTTTTCCGAATACTTAGAGATTTTTCCAAATGGTCCATATTTTGATGATGCCCCAGTAGCACAAACCACTGGCCAATATCCACTCAACAATTTCCAATCCCGATGTGGATCGTTTTAGACTGGCCGTTGCTACGGATCTTGTCCAATATCGCACAGAGTTGGGTAAACTATACTGGAAGTTTTGAAATGCAAAGTAGGTTTTGACACGTTTATTTTATTTATTAAAAAAAAAAAAATCGTGTATTTTGGAGCAATTATCGAGATTCGTCATGGACTCACCAATCTTCTCAGAAGCCCTATTTTCGACATTTTCCCGACATTGGCAATACCGCTGTTCTACCTGAGTACATTCATAGTTTGAACTACTTTTTCTGCTTTTTTTCTTCCTCCAGATGAGTAAAAGATTGTGTTCTTTTTTCCTTTTTTTTTCCCTTCTTTTTTTTCTCCCCCCTCCCCCCTCTTATTTTTGTTCTTATTTTTTTTTCTATGTTCTATACTCAATCAATTAACAAGTAAGATTTATATTGCTCATATTCAGTGTGTAATTCACCAGTACACAAATTTGGTGTCGAGGGAAAAAATGAGGTTGGCTGGTTGGAAAATGAGTATAGTTTGAAGTAATTTGTTTTCAAGACATTCCTGAGACAAGACAACAAGACATTCCTGAAAATGACATATGAACATGGTTTTGTCCTCTCATGGTCCATAATTTAATTTATAAATTCATGGGACATTTTTGTCTAGATGCATTGGATATCCTTTTTTTTTTTTTTTTTTTTTTTTTATACTGTAATTGGCCAATTAAAAATATGCTGTATCTTGAACTTATTCAATGAGTAACTCATCAGTACACAAATGAGGATCGATGACATTACAATTAGTTTGGGTGATTGGAAAAGTGGAAATGAAAGCCTAACACTTGCGTACAGGTTGAAGTAATTTGTATACGCATATTACAAGGCATTCCCAAAGATTGAAAATGAACATGGTTTTGTAATATTTATGTACATCAATATATTTCTTCTCGACCTTTCAAATGTGATTTCTGAAAAGTTATCTTAGTTGAGTTTTAAAAAAATATTAATATATGAATTTAATAGAGAAAATATTAAAAGCCATCATTGTCACTGTTTAGTTATTCTTTTGCTTTATAGTGTATAAATATCGAATTGATTTTGAAGGTAATTTTTATATATTTAAGGGTTTATTTTAAACATTTAAAGATTTAATTAAAATACTTATATAAAATACGGCTTGTTTAAATACTTAAAATTATGCATTAATTTTTAAAAACCAGAGCTAATTATTTTTTTAAATGCAATGATTTTTTGTAATTGGATGATTTAAATGCAATTACAAAAGAAAAAGATAAATTTTCCCCAAAAGTTCACTTGACAAATGTCATAGAAATGCAAAAGCCGAAAACGGAAGCCTATACCTAAGACTAATATTGATCCAATCTTCAAACATCAAATTGATAACTTCTGAGACAAATAATTACCTTTATGCGTGCTTCAAAAATTAATTTTGTTAAAGTATATAAAGTTTTACTTTCCTGTCAGAAAATATTTCTATCAAAGCTGTTTAACCATTTTAAATAATTTATTTTGGAAATTTCTTAAATTAAAACTTTCCTTCAATACGAGAAAATCAATGCAATCCTTTTATTTATTACCCATCAAAATAAAATTTAATATTAGATTTTGTAAACGGTGTAAGTAAATTAAGTTAATTTGTTAGATTTATTTTTCTTAAGTTTAAATTTTTTTTTAGTTTATTAGATGAAAAATACACTCGTTAGACAGTTCGATGACTGAAAATACTTCATTGAACAAAAAACTCAAAACTGTGAAACGTCTAGAAATGGTTGAGGTTATTTTTTGTAGCCCAATGAGTAAATTTTTTTAATTTATATTTTTATGTGGTCATATACATCAAAAACTAGTTTTACCTTAGTTATTTTAGCATTATAAAGTTATATATTGCAAATTTCTTATAAATATATATTATCACATAATTCTTATAGAGGATGCACATAGATGAAAAAAAAAAAAAAATTGCTTACAAATGATACTCAAATCCAATAAACTTGAACTCAAACTTGCCATGAATCAAAAATCGAAATAATTTTAAAAACATACATATACGATGGGCATACTTAAAAAAAAAAAAAAAAAAAAAAAAAAAATTATACAAATAAAACAATATCAAACTTATATATTACGGAATTAATAAAAATCGTAGATTTATTGTTACGAACAGTTCTCTGTTTCACGCATGAGATATTTTTGCTCTTTTTTTCTTATAAAGAGATTAAAATTTTAGAATTATGTTTAATATAGTACACTGTTAAAAATTTTGTCCTACCTTGCACCAAAAATTGGTTCCCATTTTCCCATTTAGCTGCCACCAACATTTGGTGCTTAGTTTCACGATTTAATGGGGCTACCTCGGACCGTAAGCCCCATTAAACCGTGAAACTAAGCACCAAATGTTGGTGGCAGCTAAATGGAAACCAATTTTTGGTGCAAGGTTGAATACAATTTTTAACAGTGTAGTTGAGTTTTTGTTTTATACAATATTAGTTTGTTGCAAAGTTACATGAAATAATAATTACTTTCAAGGTCAAATATGCATCTTATAACATCGACGCATAAGACGCGTCCATGTTCCGTCCTTCTGTAGATTATAAATGTGCATTTGACACATAGGAATTAATTACATTTACATGTAACTTAGACACAAACTAATTTTATATAATACAAAAGCACAACTACCAGATCCATCTTAATTTTCCAATTGAAATTCCTTTACGAGAAGAAAGAAGAGCGACAATATTCCGTGCATCATCCAGAGAATTTCCCGATAACATTTTAAATTGTAATTTAAGAACGTTTATCAATTGACTTTGTAAACCATTAAAAAATATTTACATACCAGCTATTGAAAAATTCCTAAATTCTACCCAAATAAATTGCACTTTTATAAATAATACCTTTGACTTTTATGAAAAGTAACTATATTTTAAGAAACATAAAATATTCTTATTAAAAATTTTAAATTGACATTGCTGTATACATAAATCACCGGAAAATGGAATAACTAGGAGAAAAGGAGAAAAGGAAAGTTATTTCGAAACGTCCTTTAAAACACCTGTGCATGAACTTAAAAGTTCCTCTCATGTGTGTTATTCACATTTCAAATTATTAAGGAAAGGGGTTTTGATTTTTATATTTTTTCATAGAGACAAATTCTTTGGGGATTAAGTTTAAAATCGTGTTTTAAAATTGTTAATCCCTGTTTTCAAGTATTGAAAATATTATTTTGAATTCTGAAAATATGTTTATTGGTTGCTCCAAACTATTCATCCTGACATGTGTTGTTCATTTATTTGATCTTGCATTTATAGAATAGGAACATATATGTATTTTAAAAGCCATTCTTAATCATCCTATAGAACAAATAGATTTATAGGACAAATTACAATAGAATCATCACAATTGATAATAATAGATGAGTAATAATAGACAATACATAATTATAGATGAATGATAACCAGATGAATTTATAATAATCCCACTGAAAAAATAGACATTGACAAATTTTTAAGATAATTCTTAGGGTTTAAAAATTTTTACATTCCAAAAAATTAACCCTTTCAAGTACAAATATCAGAAACTATCTTCTTTAAAAAAATTCAGATAAACCAAATAACCACCTCCCACAGCCTTCCCTTTAATCCAACTCAAATGGGCATTTTGATAGATTTACAACACGCTATATCTGAAAACCCCATCCATAAATCTCGGCGAAAATCTTCCATTCCCTGTACCCGCGCAGGGGTTCTAAAATAACAAAAGTATAGGCAGGGAACGAAAAACACCCTAATCCTGTAACACTGCGGGAATTTTCCCATGTGACTTTGTGTTTCATTTTTTAGTATTTATTCGCCGTTTTTCTTTTCCTTCTCTACCTCTTTGGGACCGGAAAGGGAGCCAAGAAAGCGAAGAGTAGAGGGATACATGGCGATCGATGCCATAGTACATGTCTTTTTTTGGTCGGCACAAGTGCATCACCTCGGGGTCGCATTTGGATAGAAGTAGGTTTTGCGACCTGAACTTGTGACGTGACGGGAAACCCGAAATCACCGCATTCTTGGAATTAAAGAAAGGCGGGGATGACGTGGGAAATGGCAGCCATTTTGGATCTCAAAGATTTTTGAGTTTACTTGGAAAGAAAGATTTCGTATAATGCTTTTCTTGACATGCCTTATATCCAGAAGTAACATTTGATCTATTTTTTTAAATATCGTGTAACACATCACAAATTGTGTGTTCTCAAATTCAGCATACAAAACAATTTTACCTCATATTCAGAAGTAAAATTTCCTCTATTTTTTATATATCGGGTATCACATCACAAATTATGTGTTTTCAAAATCAGCATACAAAATTATCTTATTTCATGAAAATAAGGTTAACAAATTAAAATTTAAGTTAAAATAAATTAAAAAAGATTACGATTAAAAAGATTAAGTTAAAATAAATTAAGACATTTTAAGATTTTTTTGAGGAAAGAAATATATTTTAAATTTTCATGAGAGTTATATATAGTATTATAATGATAGATTAGAGATATAAGATACTTTTAATTTCCTAACCGCAATTGAGTTGAATTTTTTCTTTTCAATAGTGCTGTCATTTTCTGTTTAACATCGCAACTTCTTAAACTTGTTGAACTATAGCTGATTAACTTCAATTTTCGAACAAATAACACAATGCGCCAGGGAAAATAAGCTATTCGTCGAAAGCTTATGTCTTATCCTTTAAATTGATATCTATCTTGGTTTTGTATAAAGGGATAATCACAAAAAAGACTCAGAATTAAAGTTGATGAATCAACTCCTTGACCTTTATGAAACTTCCTTGAATTCTTCTTAAATTATAGTTATCTTATTTATTATCAGTTTATAGAATTCCTTTGATAAGTATATTTACTCCCACTGATTTAAAAAAAAAAGAGACTTCAAGGAGAATTTAGGAAAAATGTTATAAAAAAAACTAAGGTAATAAATCTGTCACTGGTTATCGACACATAATACGATTATACTAACGTTTAACTAATTGTACAAGATATTATCATTTTCCTTATAAAATGGAGGATGTAGAACAAAAAGCATTAGAAAGACATTTGAGGATTCTTTTAGCAACGGCATACCTGAACAATATTTTTAACTTTGCCGTATACATATTATATTTCACAACCAAAAATTAAATAGTTTGCATCATTCCAAAAGAAATATTTAATTTTATGCTAAGAAAACGATATTACCTATTTTCAGTATTTAAACTATGGGAGATTGTATTTCTTAAAATATGTTACATTATGCATTATGTTAAAATATGTTATATTTAACACTCGCTACATGTATAGGTGTAATTTATACACATAACATTTTTGAAAGATATGTTTCAATTCCGCAGAGTAAACAATGTTAGTTGTACGTACAATTTATATATTATATATATATATATATATATATATATATATATATATATATATATATATATATATATATATATATATATATATATATATATATATATATATATATATATATATATATATATATATATATATATAGAGAGAGAGAGAGAGAGAGAGAGAGAGAGAGAGAGAGAGAGAGAGAGAGAGAGAGAGAGATAGATAGATAGATAGATAGATAGATAGATAGATAGATAGATAGATAGATAGATAGATAGATAGATAGATAGATAGATAGATAGATAGATAGATAGATAGATAGATAGATAGATAGATAGATAGATAGATAGATAGATAGATAGATAGATAGATAGATAGATAGATAGATAGATAGATAGATAGATAGATAGATAGATAGATAGATAGATAGATAGATAGATAGATAGATAGATAGATAGATAGATAGATAGATAGATAGATAGATAGATAGATAGATAGATAGATAGATAGATAGATAGATAGATAGATAGATAGATAGATAGATAGATAGATAGATAGATAGATAGATAGATAGATAGATAGATAGATAGATAGATAGATAGATAGATAGATAGATAGATAGATAGATAGATAGATAGATAGATAGATAGATAGATAGATAGATAGATAGATAGATAGATAGATAGATAGATAGATATAGATATAGATATAGATATAGATATAGATATAGATATAGATATAGATATCTATAGATATAGATATAGATATCTATAGATATAGATATAGATATATCAAAAGAAAAATTAATTTCGTGGGTGAATTATATATTCAACGATCTTCTTTATATTTTAAATAAAAAAAAGTAGTTACAATTTGTATGGTCAAGAAACAGTTAAATTTAACGCATCATTTTTAAAATTTCTTACTTTAAATAACTGTAAAATATATTAAAAATCACTTTAGGGAAAAAAAATGTGCGTTTACTCATCAAATTTTCCTGACAGTAATATTCGATTTGAATATAAACACTTTGTGTATAATTTACCTTCTGACTATTTTGAAAAAAGATTTAAGAAACATTGAAATTACATAAATAGTGATACATTAATATAAAGAGAGAAATAATTACTTTATGTGATACTAAAGAATTATGAAACTCGTACAATCTTTCTGCAGGAATGAAGATAATAATACCAATTCATTTTGTGGAAACTTGAAGGTGCAATAAGTCTGTCTCAACTCAATACTGAAACTCAGATTAACGAAGTTGAAATTTTATAAGCAAATATTAACAATATGTTAAAATTCATCTGTTTGAAGTTGGAAGCTTTATAGTGAAAATAGTTTTTAATAATAACTGTCTTATGAATTCAATTTAAAACAATAACTTAACAATCAAGAGTAAACAAACCAACTTAATACAGTCGCAACAATATTGTATTTTTAATCTAAAAAAAGCATACGTTTATAAGATAAATTCAATTAAAATATATAAAATTTTAATATAATCACATTATTTGATGGTTAACACCAAGCACTTATATCAATAATTTCCTAAAAACATCCGGAATGATAAAAAACATAATAGAATTCTCAGAGGTAGAATATATTTTAAAAAGTAAAATTTTAACTGCAAAGAATATAATAACAATTCTAGCATTTTGAAAATCAAAAATACAATGTAATACAAAATAAAAATAAAAAAACAACAACACATTTTCCAAAAATAGCATTATTACACTTCTTAATATACATTGAAGTATTGGTATAACCCTGTATTAATGAAAATATAAATGAAGTTTCAAACAAATTATTGTTTTTATAATAAGTATTTTCTAAGGCTAATATAGATAGTACTCATTCAAGCCAAACGCGAATCCTAAAGTGTATGTCTAGTGATATAGGAAATTTAATACTACTCTTATAACCACCAGGGACACACGTTTACAGACTTCACTTTGAAATATTTATACTATACAATAGGAAATATAAAACTCTTTCCGCACTAGCCTTACTACAACTATGTAACATTTCAGTTATTAAAAATGTACATGCGGGTCCTTTTCACTTCTAGAAAATTTATAATATATAATATTAAATAATCATTGAATTTTTATTTTAAATACCTACATAGTGTATAATTTATTATTTTTATTTATAATAAATAGTAACTGAACCACTTATATTCTTCATAAAGATTAAATTTTCTAATTTACAAACTCTTAAAATAATTTTCTTTTCTCTTTTCATATTTAAGAAAATAAAACCTTTAAAATAAGTGACTTTGTGAGTAAAACATTTATAATTAATTAGATCACGCACTATTGGATATCAGATAATATTCAAGAAAATAATGCTGGGAAAGTATTGACTTAAAAAATTAATTAAAAATTGAAATATAATCTAAATATCAAACGTTATTAATATGACTTTGTAGTCATCCAAAAAGAGAAAACTTGCAAGAATTTTTTTTAAACTTTTAAACTTATAATAAAGTCAACAGACACACACAGCTTAGATTTATAAAATGATCAATCCAGAAACAAGTATTGGATCATCATATAGAAAATAACGCAATGAATAATGCATTAGAATCAAGTCAAGTGCTCTAAGCTTCTCTTATAAGCTAAGCTAAGCACTTCTTATTTATTGTCTTATTTTGTGTGTCACAACAAACAATACATAATTATTACTTCTATTCTATATAATATACTAGACAATTATTAAATCCTTTACATTAACTTCGATTTTGTATGTGGCGGTGTGGCTACTGGTCAAATCTGGGGAATCCTAATTAATTTACATGCCATCATCCAATCAATCCGAAACTTGACAGATAGATTCAATGTCGATGGTAATGCATTATATCAAGTTTGGGGGTCTGCCACTGTCACTAAAAGGCCGCTTTTACACAAGCATATGTTATCGCTTCGTAATACGAATAAACCAGCTTGTCATCATCCAATCGTGCTTAAATTTGGCAGATAGATTCGTTTACTATAAGAATGCTTTTGATAAAGTTTTGAGGATTGTCAGTAAAAGGCTGTTTTAAAACACGTTTCTATTTTTCCTTTGGAATATTAATAAATCCACTTGCCGTCATCCAATCCTGCAGGTATTTCAAAGATAGATTCGTTGTCGATAAGAATACATTATATCAAGTTTTTGGTCCGTCATTACCACTAAAAGACCACTTTTGCATACTCTACTATTATCATTTTGGATGACTAATTATCCCAAACTTGCCTTCATCCAAAATTTAGAGGATAGATACAATTTTGATGACAATACATTCTATCAAGTTTTGAGAGACACCTCTGTCACTTAAAGACCCCTTTTACACATGTTTCAATTGGCACTTCGTATTACTTAAAAACTTACTTTCAGTTATCAATTGAGCTGAAACTTTGAAACTTGGCAGGTGTCTTGGAACAAGATGTCATTGACAATGCTTTCTATCATGTTTTGGAGCTATCAACCAAAGGCACTTTTACACAAGTTTCTATTGCCTTACGTCAGACTTATCAGCTTCTACTAACATTCTTTTAGTCAGATATCAAGCTCATTTCAAACACGTTCAAATTTGGCGATATTTAATCATTGAAACCTTCCTCTTTTAAGATTGATGGGGGAAAATCTTTTGATGGCCAATTAACTCACTTCCTATCATCGAATCGAGTTGAATCATTCCAAATAGACTCGTTGTGGATGACAATGTATCCATTTAAGTTTTTTGGGGAAATAAAGTTAGTAAATAGTATGGAAAATATGCTTTGTTCAAAGTGGTAAAATACTATGAAAACTCAAACTGAGTTCAAGAAGTTGCAACTGCACATAAAAATTGGCGCAGCATATAAGGAATTAAAATTAAAAACTTTTTATTATGGGTTTTATTACTTTAAGAAGCACATTCCAAATTAATTGCTTTTAACAAACAAAATTCTTTTACATTGAAAATAACTGTTAATGCATACATTAGAAAAGTAACTAATTTCTTTTCAACAAAATACCTCATACACGCTATTATCTTTTTTAGTAATTAACTCCATCAATGATTTCAAGAAACGTCTTATTAGAATAAAATGGCAGTTAGAATAAAAATATCTACTTTCGCCACTCCCCCGCAGACTTAATCTAGTTAATAAATTTAATGTTTAATCTTTACTCTCATGATGAAAATGCATAAGCACAAGGTACTAATTATTATTTTTTTTACCTAATTGTAATGTTTCGCAAATATTAGGGCGAGTACATAAAGTGCTACGTATTGAATGTTTGCTTAGATGTTCAGTAACTGAAGTTTATTTTAAAGTTTTTCAATTTATTTATTATGTAATCACCCATGGAGAACTGTGTAATTCTTTGAAAGGCTTTATTCATTTGGTATCTTCTAATGTCATATTTCTAAACTAGCAGGATATTTTACATAAAAAAAATCATACATAAAATTCATTATTTTATTAGTTTGTTCCACTTGTTAAGTTTCTATAACGGTATGCAGAATTTGACATAGTTATAGAGTAGAAAGTTTATTAAGATTAAAAATAAAAATTTGACATATTGGAACGAAGAGTTTCTAATTATAATTAAATTAAAAATTTTTACAGAAATTAATTTCGAAAATTCGCAGTATGACTACATATAGGTATATATAACTAAATGGTTATAATGCAAAAACTGTAAATTTATTTTATAGCAATGAAATTTGTATGAATAAGTTAAACAAAAATCTTTATCTTTCATTATAAACGAAATACCATCACAAAGTAATCACAATTGATAGAACAATAACTTCAAGAATAAAAATATTTACAAAAATATATAAAGGCTAACAATTTCTCCTGGTTTTGCTTGGAATATGGAAAAATTTACTTTTGTTTAGTTGGAAAATGTCAGAAGGGAAATTTTTGTTGTCAAAATAAATTATTAAATTCTTAAGAATGAGGGGTAACTTATCACTAAGCATCCAATTTAGCTTCACTTCACGTAAAATTTATTTAATTACAAATAGTTAAAAAAAAGTACTCCTTCATGCTTGATAGTTTTTAATCCCAAGATTTGTGATGTAATATAATATTAACCGTAGAAAATTCTATAAAGATGTCCTTGAAAGATATTTTATTTTGTCTATATATATTGAGCTAACCAATTTATAAAAAAAAATTATAGAATTGTTTAATATTTTTAAAACTACACAAATGATCACTTTTAAGCAGTCTTATAATAGTTAAACTAAAAATATACAATTATTATAAATTAAAAATAGGAATATTTAATTAAACAATCATCTTGATTCTAAAAACTTTATTCTTTTTTTTATTACTATTAACTTTATTAAAATGTAAATAAAGTAAAAAAATTAGTTTTTTTTAAAGTTTTATAAACTGTTAAATGTTTGTGAACCATTTATTAAAAACTTATTCAAGAAGCATTTTAAATAATCAAAATATTCTCACATAATACAATACCTGTAAAATTCGTAAAATTTGATTATCGTTCTTAAACATGAAAACATCACAGACTATTCTTGGAAGTTTGTGACGTCACGATCGCAACGTAATCGATCACAATAGTACCTCATGTATAAATTAGAATTTTTTATGTTCTAATAACCAATCAAGTAAGTCAGTCATTTCAGTGGTATGTGATAAAAGCTTTATGAAAATTCTTGGTGGTCAATATCGTCTGGTAGAAGGAAATGAATTATAATTTAAAGGTTGCGGTGAAAAAATGCATTTGTTCTTTTACTTATCTATCCGTATGGAACGAATGTACAGCTTTATTAAGAACGGTATTACATCAAATCCTAACACTTATGACTTACTTGGGTACAATTACAACACACTATTTAAAAAAAAAAATTCGAATTTTTACATTCCATTAACCCATCACAAGCGAGTTTCTTTTCTTCTATTGCAAAGGACTGCGACATCTTTACGTATAACCTCAAATGTTTAATATCAGTTTTTGGTAACAGTTTATTTGAAATTCTTTAATAATGAAACTGTAATGTAGATCGTCTGGGGATTATATCCTCCTAATGTTAAGTCATTGACAAAAAAAATGAAACTATTTCCAAACAAAGCTTGAATCCAGAAATTTGAGACTCCTACAGTCCAACATTTAGTGTTTCAAAATTCACAAAAAATTTGATGAGGAGGCATTAAAAAAATTATGAAGAATTTGTGAAATATACATACACTTACACACATGCGTACGCGTACATGCATTCATACATACATGTTTTTATTTGTATCGATATATGTACAGATACACGGTCAAATCCGCACAGAAGTCAAAACTACCATATTAAGATTGATGGGAAATAGTAAAATACATGGTGGCACAATAATCAAATTCGGTGTGTTTACAAAGTTTATACATTGCTACTTTTCTTGGTCATTAGAAAAAAAGAAGAAAAAGTAAGCCAAAAGTAAAAATTGTGTCTTGACATAAAATTCAGGTCAAAAAGTCTGTTTCTGGAGGAAAACTAGCAGTGAGTAAATTAGAAACTTCCTATGCTAAGTCCTCTCAAAACAATTACGAACAAGATTGAAAATTAGGATTCTTACATTAGAAAAAAAAAAAGAATAGGAAGTTGAATGATGGTGACAAAAGTGAAAACATAATTAATATTCCCAAATTATTTATGCGACGGAAGAGAAAAATCTCATATTTCGATTAGTTTTATATGGGAGTGACGAAAATAGAGAGAAAACCTTCTAATTAAATAAAAAGGGTGAAAGAAATAGGCACATAGAAGACACACACACAAAAAATACAATTCAAGATTTAAGTAGTTTGCAAGTGAAATGCAATAAAAATAGCAGTAAACGTAAGTGAATAAATTTTGTTTCCTTATAAAATTACTTTTGAGCTATAAAAAGAACACTTTAAGAAGGTTGTTGTCAAGCCTCAAATTGAATAAAACTACAAAAAAATCTTATAGAAAATTGACTTGGAAAAGCCTCTTATTTTCCTGTAGGAAGGATTGAATGCAATATAGAAAGTAGTGGGAAAAGTTGTGTCAAAGAAAAAAATACCATACAAATCGAAAGAGGATATTTGCGGTCAAGTGTAAGATTAACGCAACTTGAAAAAAGATTTTGAAGAATTTACTTTTTCATTCTTGAATCGTATTTCGATGCAGGTTAGTTCTACAGCGATTATTTTACAAAAAAACATCAAATAACATATCTATAGTGATACATGTTTTATATTTTATTAAGTAATATATCTGTAATAATAAAACAAAAAGTCCCTCTGTCCCTCTATAAAAAGTTACTTAAAATAGGCGGAGAGCTCTGAAATTTTCGACATAAGTAGTTTTGACATTCTAATTTGACTTTTGGAAAGTAGAATGTTAAAATTTTAATTAATTTTTATAATTAATTTAAAGTCAATTTACAAAGCTACTAATAATAGAGGCACAGCTCTGAAACTTTAGAAAAACAGAATGTTTAAATTTTAATTAGTTTTTTAATTTTTTTTAATTAGTTATAATTTTTCTCTAACAAAATGACTTGTAATAGGGCTACAACTGCGAAATTTCCAATATAAGTAGTTTTGGACTTCTAATTGGACTTTTAAAAACATAACGTTAAAATTTTTATTTTTTTAAATAATTTAGCACTCAACTAGTGTTTTATATTTTAGTGTCTTAAAAGCATATTTAAAGTTTAAAAAACTTTGGTGGTAAAATTATAAGGAAATTGATAAATTTGGATTATGCCTTATGGTATCAAGGATAATAATTTATAGCTGTATGTTTACATTTGTTACTTAAAAAATAAGCAACAAATGTAAACCTACGTGCCATAAATTATTATACCTGGTACCATAAGGCATATATTGCCAAAAATATGTATACCAGTAAAATAAGGATACTTCTTTAAAACTGAAGGACACACTTTTGAAGTTAATTCACTGGGCACAATGATTAATTTAATGGTTTAATAGAACAATTTTAGAATGCTTAAACATGATTTTAAAATTTATTTTTTAAGAAATTTTAAAATCCCGAACATGTTTTCTTGATTACTTTTAAAAATGAAAATAATCATGCATCTTAAAATTTTTAATCGAAATACCAATTTTTTTTATTTGTATTTCAACAGTTTTTACATTGTTATTATACCTAGTGGGTGTTATAACAATTATAACAATTGTTATTATACCTAGTATATAATGGGTCTAGTGGAAAAACTCATTTTTCTGGAAAATTACGTTTCTCTTTTATTTTACGATATCATAAAATCAACTTTATGCTTATATTGAAAATGTTGTTTTATCTTAGTTACGGTGTCCTTTGCTATCCAAATCGGTTATTGAAGTTATTTAGTCTTAAGTCACAAAGCATGACACAAAAAACAGCAAATACGAGTACGAGGGCATAAATAAAAGGCATATATTTATTGGTATAATAACGATAATAATCCCAGCTTTACTACGCAAGGTATATTGCCTTGTTTAAAGTTACACTTTACAGTGTATTTTGCAATTTTATAACATAAATTGAAACAATGGTTAATAATAAGTAGCGTGTTTTTACTTCATTTATCAATATGTTAACTTATGGAATAAAAGAATGACATCCTACATTTTTTGGAACGTGCTGAGTACAAAAAGATAGTCTAGAAAAATGCATGTGCGTTTGTCTGTCTATAGTCAGTATAATTCCCTAACGGATTGACTTGTGATGTTCAAATTTTGTGTACGGATTAGTTGTGGCCATAGGACCTGTCGTTAAGGTTCCCGTCAAAATTGTACGTGCGCCTCAGGTAGCTGCTACTGAGAAATTTCTGTTTTTCTGCAATTGCAAAAAAAAAAAAAAAAATGGCTTCAACGATTTTAATCACAATTGCTGAGGTCTTGCCTTTTAAGGTTCTCCAATATTATCACCTCCAAAGTTTCCGTAGAAATGCAATAAAGGCATCCAAAATGGAAAAATAATGTCTTAACACAGAGTTCATCACATCAATGACTATTTCTCTTCTTTTTCACTTACAAAAAAGGATAACGTAATATTTACAGAAAAAAATATCACCAATTTCGCCGTTCAGATGGCGCATTTTTTTTGCCAAAGTAAAAATTATCGCCAAAAATAATGTCAAACTGGCCATTTTTATTAAAGTATGAAAATATGACAATATATTACAGCAATCTGTATCAAATTTAAGTGCAGTAACCAATATTAAGTGCAATCAAGTCGTAGGATATTCCAGATCCTTCGTAAGATTTAAGCTCAATAGCAGGTGCTAGCGATGACTTTTGATAATACTATTATATTAATTGAAGTGTAGCGTTTTAAATATGCCTTTTAGTGACAGACCCAAAACTTGATAGAATGCATTATAATAGACAATGAATCCATCTGTAAAGTTTCAGCTCGATTGAATGGTGCCAAGTGGGTTAAATAAACTTCCACAGATCTGCTTGCCACATACACAAACAAAAGCGAAGTTAACATAAGAATTTATAAAGATTCATTTAACATATCATTTTTAGAGCCTTGTCAAATTTCACAGTTATCAAATATTTTTTTCTAAAATTAGTTTTATTAGATATTAAAAACATTTTTAACAGGAAAACTAAGTGGTAAACAACATTTCAAAATTTATTTTAAGCTCTTCTTTGAATTCTACACTCCTTTAACTATATTCTTCCTTTAACTACATTCCTTTAACTATTAACAACAGTGTGTGAATAAGAGGTTATCACAATATTTTGACTTTATTTTTAAAATCACGCTAAGTGCATTTAACCTTTCATTGAATAGTTAATGAATATTAAAAAGTACTGACAACAGGAAAGGGTTAAAATAATGATTGGATTATAAATTATTATAAATTTCATGTTAACTGAGTGATAATTTACTCCTAACTTTGGATAAAAGAACTTATCGCTCTGAAAATATGGGAGTTAAACTAAGAATTCCAAATAAAATAAATATGTTTCATAAAAGTCAGGGTACAGGAGCTTTGAATGTTTAAATGTATAATAGACTCTACAAATAGACCAATAAACACTAAATCAGATCACTTTTGGTTTTATAGTTGAGATGTAATCGGGTTAAAATATCCCAATCTGAAGATATCTTTATAGAATAACATAGTCAAATATCAAAGTTATCATTTTTAAATGGTAATTCTTCTAGTTTAGCATTATATAGTAACAAGTTTTCAAATTACTAAATCCAGGGGGCAGCTGTAAATTATACTATCAAACCATATATTGAAATAAAAAATTTAATGGAAATCTCGAACTTGACAAGGATCAGCTAAAAGTATGGAGTAATGTATGTATAAGGCGTTGTTGTATGAACACACACACACACTCACACACAAACTTAAATGATAGTTTAATCTAAGACATTATTAATTTCTGTAATCTAAAAAGTTGATATGGTATCCAATTTATGCAATTAATTTTCAAAATTTTAAGTAAGAAATTTATTGAGAAATATTCTTATCACACCACTCTCAGTTAGTTAATAAACATGAAAGTCAAATTTAATTTCTGTACCACTTTAAATTACCCAAATAAGCTCCATATCATCTCATATGTAACTGACTCCATATACATAATTCAAAACTTATCTATTTAAAATCGCTTTTATGTTGGGAAACCGCCATAATATGCAAACCAGTTCCCAAAATCCCAATACAATGTCCCCTAATAAATGTTTCTCACTGAATACAATATTCCAACCTCAACAATAACACTAAGCGATCCCATTCGCCTTTGTATTTCTCACACTCCATTCCGCTTCCACAAAACCCTTAGTCCCCCCGACACGCAGGGCCCAAACTAATCAAAGTCCGGCCAAAGCGAAGTCAGGTGACCCAGACTGAAGAGTTGGAGTGTCCGGCCTGTCGGTCCCTCACACTGAAAATTAACATCGGTAGCCATGGTAACGCGGTGAGGCACACTGGCTTTGTAATATGAGACAGGAATGCGTAAGGCTCAAAATTGGAGTTTCGGACTGCTTAATGAGGGAAGGTGACGGTCCAGTTGCGATTCGTGGTACCTGAAATAGTACGGGTTTCGCAACCTGTACATTTGACGATGAAAATGAACTCAAGAAGGTTTTAGTTTGAGTTGAGAGAATACTTTTTTTTTGTATAATGTAGGAAAATTAGTTTTACTTCCAAGTAATAAAAGTATTGCATTCAGAAAAATAAAATCTTTTTTTTGCATTTCTACGTTTTGAAACGTCCGGAGTTCAAAAAAGTGGTCTAGAAAACATGTCTGAGTGTCGTCTATTTGCCTGTGGTTAGCATAGCTCACGAACGAATTAACATACGATGTTCAAATTTTGTACATGGGTAAGTTATGACCATGGAACTTTTCATTTAGACTTTTGTTAAAATTAAGCAAGGGCAAAGCAACGACTCTAATAGTTTTCATCAATATTACGGCGTTAATGCTTATAAAGGTATTCTAAATATCTCCACCACTAAAATTCTCATAGAAATTCGATGAGTACGAAAGTAATATAAAAACTAATGTATTTAACAATTTCTCTTCCCTTCAGCATTGCCGATCAAAGACAGTTATTCCTCGGTTTCACTCACCAAAAAGGATAATCTAATTACCACTTTAGCGATGTTTTTATAAAGTAATAATATCACCAAAGATATCGCCAAACTAGCCATTTTATTTAATTAATGAAAATATTAAAACGAAAACGGTAAATTACACCAGTATATGTCAAATTTAAATGCAGTAATTAGTATTCTAGTGTAACTGAAAGCTGTGCGATGCTGAACACTCTTAGTTAAAATATATTTTTGTGATTCACATGGATTAAGTTCCTTTCTGTTATTTTTTGTATTAATGTATAAGGATGGGCTCCAGTGTCCTGGTGAGTAACTGACTGGTAATTGGGAAGGTGCGAATCTTATATCATCGAACATCGGTATGTAAGATAATGTGGGTGGTATATATTACAAACTTTCATTAACTAAGTGTTGATATAGTGGAGTTTTCGAGAGGTGCTAGCTCAGATGTCTGTGCCTTGTCTTTGGACTGAATGGTATATAACATTGCTAAATATTCCGTTCTAAGATTAATAACTCTAAGTCTTGGAATGAGTTGCACAACTTGGGTAGTAAAAAATAACATACGAGGTATCCATTACTAAAATGCACTTGTTTAAAGTCTGTTCTAATAATGTCCCATCAATTCAATAAATAGTATGCATACTCTTAGAAAAATAATAAATATCAGATAAAAACTTCACCACCCAGCGGAAATTTGGCTTTTAAAGGGCTTATATTGAAGTTGCCAGGTAGCATAGCAGTATTGACTAGAATCAAAAGCAGTTCTGGAAGATTGACCAATTGGTTGCAAGATAGGATTGAAACTCAAGCATCGTTCCAAATTACATGATTTTTTTTAATAAAAATGTCAAAAACGTTTTCAAAGCACATTTTTTTTTCCCTTCTTTTTTTTTTTCCCTCCTTACTTTTTATTACGAATAAAATACTTCAAGTATAAAACTGTACATCAACATTTCAAAACTTTTATTATATTAGCATTAGGCGAGATGGATCGATATGCCCAACAACGGCATTGGCCAATGTCGAGTGATATATGCCAACGTTCTTCTGCTGAGGGCTATAATTGATACCTTATAAGGAAATTTGAGAGATAAAGCATTAGACAAGAAATCAACCCAATAGAGTTTAAATGTTTATCTTATAATATTTTAACTATATTTATTTTTATTTGCATATATAATTTTTTCAAAGCCTCCGTATAACATGCATGCAAAGTTTTATGATCAGTGGTTTAAAACAGGTTTCAGACGAGTATAAACAGTGTCAAATTACGGCCACCCTGTATACCCATTAGCCATCCGATCCAAATTTTTATTAGAAGATTCTTATATGAATAAAAAAAAATAATATTTATTTTTGAAGATGAAATATATATATATATATATATATATATATATATATATATATATATATATATATATATATATATATATATATATATATATATATATATATATATATATATATATATATAATCTAAAGGTTCTTAATAAATTTAAAATAAAAATATATATACATATTTTATAAGAATACTTTTTTAAGTAGAAACATTTCACCGATATTTTTTTAAAGTGTACAATTTATTTTATAATGATTTCAGTGAAAAAGAGGATTTTCATTAATTAAAACAGGAAATTTTGTTTTGTAAAATTCGTGCAAATTATCAGCTCAAATCAAGTGAGATTCATCAAAATTCATCAAGTGAGATTCATCTCAATCAAAATTCATCAAAATGAGTAATTTTTAATTTATTTATTTTGGTATTGAAAATATTTTACTAATTTCCAAATATTCAAAATTAAAGATTTTTTTGTATCGTTTAATAGATAAACTACGTATTAAAAAATAAAAAGGAACATAAAAGGAACATTTTAACAACAATTTAAATAATTAAAAAGTTTCTAAATGTATTCAGATTAAGTAACATAATTCAAAATTTAGATTTGTAAATAGTAATTCTTAGGGCTATTTACATTTTATTGAAGTGTCAAAACTTTTAAAATTATTGTTATGAATTATTAAAACACGATGGATCTATAATGTTATAATAATCGAAGAAGCTGTACAATTTTGAATTTTCAAAAATGTAAGTTTTAAATAGCACAAATCAAAATTTGGGAGAATTAAAAATAAAACAAGTGTGATAAAAAATTAATATACTTTTTAAAAAAAATATGATATTCATACGTTTAATACGTTTTGATTTACGCCAATTAAGTAACTTTTAAACATTAGAAGCAGAGTTTCATGAATTTTGAAAGATTATAAATAAACACTTTGATGTAACAAAATAAGTTTTTTTGCTTCTGTAGAGCACAAATTTTGCATCACCAGCTTATTTTGAATTTAATAAATTCGGCTTAACTTTTTTTTTTTTCTAATAAAAACAACATCTTAAAAGTTTTAGACATAAAATCATCTATATGGAAAAATCCTACTCATTATTAGACAAACTTTAAAAACAAATTAAAAATAAATATATGAAACAAATATTCAATTTTAAATACTTGCAATTATATTTTAGTACTATTGCCTAGCATAAAAACATACATAAATAATTATTGGACAAGCGATATAGTAAAATAAAAAATAATAAAAAGGTTTTTAAAGAGTTAAGAATTCAAAGCAAATAAAATCTAAAATATGTAATTTAAAAAATATATGTTTTATTATTCAAATCATTACTGGCAAATTTAGAATTCCTTGTATTAGATTGTCATTTATTTTCCTTTTATTTCTAAAAAAAAATTGAAGATATGCACAATATGATTAATCATAATTCATGTATAACACTTCATTTCTTTTTAAAAAATAAATTTTTCATTCAAAACATACAAATATTACAATAATTATTATATATATATAAAAAAAAAAAAAGGATCAGGCAATGACATTTCTTCGTAATGACATTTACAGCAAATTATTTAACAAAATATGCAAAACAATAAATCATCTCACACAGAAAAAAATATATCAAAAGTAAACATGATGAATAACACTTTGTTCTCATTAGATTTTTTTATATTTTAAACTTCAAAATTTTTTATTCAAACAGCCTCTTTAAAACTAGAAAAGGCATGACACTCCTTTTGAAATTAATTACTAATATAAATTTATTTTAAAATTGAACTCAACAATATGTATGGCTTTATATACAAAATCCAATGTTTTAAATATTCATGCTTTGAAGGAAATAACAGTAGCTGTAAATGAACATCAGCAATAACCATAAAAATCTTCAGGAGAGGAAAATAATCCGATAAAATATTTAGGAATTAAAGAGACAAGGCATTCAATAATATTTATAAACATTACCCTAATGCACTCTCGTTGACTGTGTGTGACTAAGCATAATTAAAATATTTAAAAATATTGTTATGCTCGTGCAGAATTTAAATATTCAAGCTACTAAATTAAGGAAATGGTTTCTAATAATAATGTTTGAAAAGTACATATCTCTAAAACCTTAAATGAATACAACTTTAATTTACCACTTCCGTAGTTTTATTTGATAAACAATCTTTATAATTACATCACGTTGAGTAACAGAATCTCTTTTATAATCAAAAACTAAATATATTTGCGTAACACTTTAAGTTTTTCATTGAATTACGATCTTTTATATATTTTAAAATGTCGATGCCTCGGGATCCCTTATCATTAAAAAGACAAATTGGTCGTATGAATAGATCTCTTGATATAAATATTTGTTAGTTAAATATATAAAAATAGCACTTTGTAACATTTATTACAGGAAGACGGAGTTTAAAATCCTTTATTTTTAATAACAGAAAATTTAAAAAAGATCTGAACGTAAAAGTAACTTTCTAAAGAGAAATCTATAAATAATACCAGACAGAAAAATATAAATTAATCAAAGTTACAAAAGTCACTAATACCACTTTAGAATTTGATAAACTTTTAAAAAGAGAAAAAAAGAGTACACACAATTTACTATGTAGAAAGTATAAAATATCAAACAAAACATAAACACGTCATATTTACGAAACAAAAAAGATAAAGCAATGTCAACAATAGAAAACCAGAGAGCGTAAAAATAAGAACATAGAAAGGAAAATAACAATAGTATATAAACTTAAACATTAGATTTTAAAAATGTAATTGTTGATAGATGACAATTATTTGATATTTTGCATTCGTGTTGTTTGTCGTTGTTTACTTTTATATTCTTTAAAATATTTTTTAATAACTTGAACTAGAAGGTTACAAATTTTTTTGATAAACTGCTAAATAAATAAACCTACAAAACTTCGGAATTAAAATAAATATAAAACAATAGTTATCGATAGAATTATTTTTTACAGTTGGGTCTTTTGGATACATTTTGTCGAAGACTTCGTCTCTTCAATGTTTAAACTCTAGTTATTTTTAAACACTTATGTTTTTTATTTTTGTTTGATTTTCTGTCATACAGTTTGGGTCAGGTAAGGTTGTTTGTTTTTATTAAAAATGGATGAAAGACAGTGGTTCTAAATTTAAGTTTTTAAACAAGAGCTGCACTTTTCTTGCGAAATAAGTAAAAAACTGAGTTAACAGACAATTCAACATGCTAAGTTCTATAAAAATAAGAAAAACAAAGATATTAAATTAGTTTAAAATCAAAAGCAAATTATATAAATTATCTTGTATAAAATACAATAAAATAAGTTATCGACATATCGCTTAACTAAGTAATCGTTTTCAAACTACAAATTCTAATAAGACAAATCCACATTTCATACACACTCATATACCATCACTTTTTCCCTTAAAAAAAATAGTTTTATATATTTATTATTTCTACCCCATGCCTATTAACTCACTTTAAATGGATAACTACAAATAAACTCTGATTGAAAAGATTAGAATTAATAAATTTTATTTTCCTTTCGATTTTTAATTGCTCAAATATTATTTAATTTTTTGTTAATCATTGAAAATTATCATAATTAATGTTCAATGATATAATGCATTTGGTCACTTAAAATACTTAAGCACCATTGACAAAAAGATTTTGAAATTTTATGCAGATGATAAGGTAAGGCATTAAAGAAAAAAATTACGCAATATACACTTTATTCTCATAGACCAAGAATATTACTTTATGTATATATATATTAGTATATTCATGATTTTATTAGTAAATAATTGACTATATTTTTAATATGTATTGGTTCTGGACTGAAATAATTGAAAAAGAAAAAGTTGCATGAAAATGAGTAGATTTTGTCATCCTTCAGTACAGAATTTGTACTCAAATATATGCTACATATTTCAAATTGTGATTTTTAACTTTGATTTTTGATGATTATAGTCAATTATTTGTTTTATTTTTATCATAATAATTTTTGTTCTAATATTATTCTCAGTTTTTGAAGCTATCAAAACTATATATTTTGAGTTATGTTACAGTAAGGTATGATTCATAAACATGTCATTTCAAAATGGTATATGAAAAAAAAAAAAAGGTATCCTATAGCAAATTAAAAAAAAGACTTTCAACAATTTAAAAAAAAAAAAGAGGCATATTTTATCTATAGAAAATTGCAAATTTAAACCTTCAACTTCCTAGTTAGTCATCAAAAGACATTTCCTTAGAAAGAGAACTACATAACCCTTTTGAGAAATCCGAAAATTCGCCGACAGTATATTTTCAAATTGATCATCCAAAACAATTTCTAAAAATATGTATTTCCGTAAGATAAATACTCTTAGTACCATGCTATATAGTTTGTCCACACATATACCTAACATATCGATTATATTGAAAGTATATCAGTCGGTGAGCTAACATAAAAGTATACATACACATGAAATAAACTATATCAAATAGACTTCTTTTGTTAATTTTCAAAAAGTCACCTAATCCGATTTATTTAAAAAAAATAAGAAGTTACAATATTGTTCTCTAATTGTGTTTATTCGAGAATACCTTTTGGCAAAAGATTTAAGTAACTTGGAACCAGTTCAACGCAGTTTTCAATAAGTTGTTTAAAAAGTAATGCTATTACTACGATTGGTCAGTTAGTTGGTTAAATGTTTGATCGTTTTTATTATACTTCATTTCTTTTCCTTCCTTCACTCCTGAAAATATTAAGGGAGAAGGGGGGGGGGGGTAGGAAGGCTCTATCTAGTCCATGTTAAAAAGGACTTTTTTATGTAACCTTTTCTCAGAAACTACTCATAGCATTGGTTTAAAATTTTGTACAGCCAATATTGATACACTTTTACATAGCTTACATTATGCTTTTGTAAAAATAAAGTTTTATTTAGGATTTATGATGTTTTGAAATTTTTTTATAAAATGTCCCCTTCCCCCCCCCCCCCCCTAAAAAAAACATGGTTAGGATTTTTTTTTTTTAATCTAATTAACATTTCTGTAAAAGCATATGTCTGTTCGTGTAAAAGTACAATATGTACCAGGAAAATATTGAGTAGATCATGAGAAAAAGGTACATTTGTATGAAAAAACTGCATTTTGAGAAAACAGCGTTTAAAGTACTAAGCAGACGCTTTTTTTCAATGATGCTATTTTTTCGAAAAATATTTAAAAATAATTTGGATGAGAGCATTGTCCACCACGTTAAACCATTTTGTAGATAACATTTCAAATATTGTAATGCTCTAAAAACCTCAAAAAGGATTTCGATAAAAATTTTGGCCTTCTGCCCCCCCCCCCCCCCCCTATCCCCTTAATAATAATGTCATATTTTATTTTCTCTAACATATGGGCTCATCAGAATGGCACTTTTATGCACATCTTATTGCTACGTTTTGGGAAAGAGTTAAGTAAGACAGTCTATACTGTAATTAAAAACTAGTATAAGGTAATAAATTTTTATTTATACCTTAAAACAAAAATTATCCGATTTTGTTTTAAAGTATAAATGACATTTTGATTTCAATGTACAGAAGTAATATAAAGAAGAAATTATCTGTTAAAAATACTAATTTTTTGCTCGAAAAGATTGGAACTTCTAATTAGTTTTACATCTACATAAAGATTCCTTGTGGTGGTAGGTTGGAAAAAACTATTTGTAATTGTGTTAAATAAGAAAAATAAAAAAATAGTGAAATGACTCAAATATTTCAGAGAAATATATTTCATTAACCAGAATGGTGTTTTTAGAAGAAAAAAAAAGGATAAATTCCAATTGAAGTGAGTAAAAAAACCGATGTCTCGTATCGGTGAACTTTCAATTTATGAGTTTAACAATCATTCCTGGAACTCAGAGTTCCTACAATCTGTGCAGTAATCTGACAGTTCTGCGTCATCCATCAACCTCTAAAACTGCAAGAGCAATCCCATGGGAGAATTTTCTCCGTTTTTCAACATTAATGAACAATCTCGAAGCTTGTAACTACCCTTTGAAAAGCACTGTCATAAAAGTAACAAAGTTTGGCTGCTAAGTGGAATACCAGAGATGTTTTTCGTTTATTATGATTTTTTTTTTACTCGTAACGGCGACCACCTCGATATTCTGAAAAGTTATTTTGATAAAAAAAAAAAAAAAAAAAAAAAAAAAAAAAGAGCGTAGAGTTTTGTTTTAGTATTTAACTAAACAAAATAATTAAAATATTTCAATTTCTCTTTCTGGTTTTCCTTTACTCTTTTTTTAGAAGAAGAGTTATTTTTCGGGTTATGTTATAGTTTAATTTTTTTTTACATATTTGTAGTCATTTATTTTAAGAATCTAACGAGTATTCTAAGTTAAATATTATTATGTGATATTTTTTGTAAAATTACGACTTGAATTTTTTTTTTTTTTTTTTTAATATATATATAATTTGAAGTAGCTTGAGAGGAGTAAAATTATTAAAGAAAGTCAGGTAAAAGAAAAAGAATTTGCCTAACACTTCATAAAAATGATCTGCACAAAAACCCCTAACCCAATGCTTGTAATATTCTTGTTTAAATACAACATATTTTGTTATTACTACAGTATCCATTTTGTTTCAAATTCCTGAATCATAACAGAAGTATTTTAAGGATTTTTAAACATTTACATTGCTTAAAAAATATTGGCACATTTTCTAAAAAAAACTATCTTCAACAACTAACAGGTCATGGTATAATATTGTTTTTGCCACATATTCATTGAAATTGATTGAAAATTAATTATCTAATTATTTCCTTGTTCATATCAAAGCACAGCTGTCCGTTTATAGTTGAAAAAATATTCATGAACTTAAATGTATGCTATGGCTATATTTGAATAGCGATTTTGGTCTTGGCGTGTTACTATGTCATTATTTAAGGTTTTTTTTATCGTTACCATGCATATAAGTTTAAGAGAATTATTTCCAACTATAAACTAACGGTATTTGGTATTGGAAACAAAGTAAATGGTTTCAGTGCAATAAAAATCGAAAAACAGCCATAAGAATTAAAGAAGAAACATATTATTCCAAGAATAATGAATGTCCTCATTAGTTATTAATTACTTCAATCAAAGTTATTTTAGAGAGTTACATGGATGAATGTTTATGCACAAAACTTTAAATTCATTCAACTTTTTTTACAGTATCGAGTATTGATATAAAATTCTATTTTTATGCATATAAATGCATTGAGTATAAGAAGCACGACTTTAAGCAAAATATGTGTTTATGTTCTTATATATCTAGTTCTTTTTCCTTTTTTGTTAAGAAATTTTTTGTTTCATAAAGAATGGTTAGAGAATTTTTGTAAGAGAGAATACATTGACATATTTTTAACTCTAAACTGCATTCTGCATTTTTAAGATTATATTATGATTTTTCAACTCATAAACTCCAAGATGTCATAAGATGAAAAAAAAAAGCACTCACTCTTTTTCATTAATGTCATGTTCATCCTATAAGCTTGTAATTTTTTTTAAATAGTATAAATTTTTGATAACAGACATATCTTATTGCTTGATGAAAATTATTTGAGAATACATTTCATTGTTTTGAATAATACTTAGGTATATTTTATTTAACAATGCATCTTGACGAAATGAAGTTACATTTAAAATTAATAAATTTGGGATTAAAAACTTTTAATTTAAAAGATTTTCACACTGTTGTACTTAACTAGCATAACATTAAATTGAATACTTTCCTTATAATATTCTGTGTATCTACTTTGATTCTTTGATTCTCGAAATATAATGATGCTAAATAAACAGATTATTTTATATGTGGAATAACATTTCTTAAACTGAAGAAAGTCTCATTCTACATATAAAATAAGTTGTTATATACTAAGTGATAACGGCTTTGATAATAAGCTATAAATATACTAAGCGCATTATTTAGTAAATGTAAGCTGTATTTTAAAGTATGTAATTTTCTGTTCATTTAGCTTCAATTATATTTTTACATAGAATAAAATGTAACAACAAAAAATCCATACTATAATTATTATAAATGGGTGAAATAAGCAAATGGGTATATGATATAATTCATAAAATAAAATAGTATTCATATCACTTCACACTTTTGCAACACGTACGACTCTTTTGAAACTTTTTCACAAATGACAGAACATTAACTTTTGAAATAATTAAACTCCCTTGAAAATACATTATTTTCCATTTTTCAAAAGTTTCTAATTATTCTATCCATAGTTATATTGAATCCTGGTATATATAATTTTTTTATTTTTATTTAAAACTATATGAAATTTTAAAATTTCATTACAATTAAATCATAATTTGTTTTAATAACATTTTTAAGCGTTTAATGCAGTACAATAATATTTTTTAAGAAGAAAGAAGAAATTCCATACAAAATAAAAAGTTGTATTATTTCAATTGTAATCTCTAATAGATTCAGATAATATATTTTATTAAAATGTTCAGTCATTTTGACATTCTGATGAAGAATTATAGTAACAAACATACTACAATAGGATTACACATATCAAAAAAATTTGATGAATAAAGGTTTTTAGAATAACAATTAACATATATTTATCTAAATTATCAAGAAAAAATGCTATTACAAATACATTTATGTTAGCATAAACAAATGTTTCTTTACAACTACGTATCCTTTACTGAAAAAAGTTAGTTTGTGATAAGATTTAAATTTGATAAGAGAATTATTTAGATTTCCTTCCAATAAAGCCCGAATTTCGTTTTTTATTTTGTTAAATACAGACACACTCATAAATACTGAATTTTACAATAAACCAATAAATCAAAACTCGAAATTTTTGTTCGTAAATTTACTAAGGGGATTTCAATTGTTGAAAAACAAATACAAGTTTTATTTATTGCTACCTTTAGAATTTTTCATCATTTATTTTATAAGAGTGAAATTTATCTATGAACTTAATTGTTATTAACTCATTTATACTGATATTTAAAAACTATTTAGAATGAAGAACTTCATACTTCAATTTATGTTTATGCTGCTTAATTAATTTTTTCTGTTTCTATGGTAAAATGCTTTTATATTGAAGTTTTTATTCTAATATTAATATATTTTAAGTAAGACTGTGCGAATAAAGTTTGTTTATCCTTTTTCAAAAGCATCAATATACTGAGTAATTATTTGTGTTAATATCCTGACTTAAAAGAAAACATATTTTGTGAATAATTTTAATTGAAACCCATATTTTTTTGTTTTTAGATATACCAACATTTTTAAACAAACATTAAATATCATAGTAAAAAATTTACACAACGTTTTAAAAATATCAATTAAAATTTGTAGTGATACATTTAATCTAGTTTTATCAGAAATATTTAAGAAAATTAACTTTTTTTATTGATTTTCCATTAAATCATTATGACAAAAAATATTTTTTATTCAAAGTTTGATTTCAAACCTTCCAAAAGATAATTGGTTTAGTATCGACTATTTATAAAAATCATTTTGTAAAAAAAAAAAAAAAAAAAAAAAAAATGATATAAATATTACAACTATAGCTATTATCACAACTATATTAAGCAAATGTGTCCGAGTGTACTGTGATATTTGAAGTGTTATTAGTTTATTATTAAAATCCTTACATTTATACGCATGATAATCACAAAAATTTTATTATAATTTTGACATTTTCACTAAAAATGAATAAGAAAATTTTGTTATCAAGAAGGATTAGCCTTACACTCTTTAAAGTTCCGTGTAGTATCTAGGTAAACAACATAAGTATAAATATCTCTAATTCATCATCGCCTTAAAGCCAATGTTATAAAATATAATATAAAATACAAATGTAGTTTCATTTTACAACGCATAGGAGTTCATAGTGATATGCTTTTTTTTTTTTCCATTATAGAAATTTATTTTTAATTCTATTCCTTCATTCGATTCATAACCCACTGAACTGAGAGAAAGTTTCTTTACATCCTAGACTATGTTTGTAACGAAAACGTTAAAGGAAAGTGTATGATGACACACATATCCCAGTAAAGTATTCCCATAGTACAGAAATTGATTCGATTGTTTATCAGTCTGATTCCGATGCAAACCGATGCGCTCCCCCTCTCTTTTTCTCCGCGGATACGCGCCGCTGCATCCGCGTTCTCCCCCGCCATTGCTCTTCCTGTTCTTTTCAGTCGGAGAGTCCCGTCTCTCGCGATCCCTCCATCCCGCATCCTTCATCACTGCTCTCCCGCATCCCTAAATCCTCTCTACGCTCCCTGTCACAACAACTACGATTCCTGCACTAAAAAAAAAATAAGGGACGACATTTCCCAAGGGGGAAGGATGATCGCGCGGGAAAAGGGTCGCGACAAACCCACGCGCCATGTTGAGAAGGATCGATACACACAGTAGCATTAAATGAGAGATTTTTTTAAAAAAAGTAATGTAATGGTGGATGGTACTTACTGAGGCCTTCGAACTTTCGAATAATGCTGTCGACGAAAGTCGTTTGCGGGGCGACGTGGCCCCTTCGCACTGGCATGCCGCCTCGTATCAGAAGGGGTCCAACATAGTCCTGGGTCGGCGCGGGGACTTAGGTCCCGAGCGCTGTCTCGGCCGGACAGCCATCGCGTTTCTGTGGGGATGGCCACTAACTGGTGCCTTATCGCTGGCGTCCGGCCTACCCTACTCGCAGCGCCATCTAGTGGGCGGATTGGGACCATCTAGTGGCCGGATTGTTGAGGATGGAGGGAAGGTCAGTTTTGCTTTTTGGGGGTTTGATTGATAGTGGTGTGGATGGGGTTGGTCTTTTGGTATTTGTCTCTTCTCTGGGAATTAATTGTTATTTTTTTATGTGTGTGGAAACCACTTTTGGGATGGTTTATCCGAAGTCTTTCTCCGTAAAGTTGGATTGATATAAAGAAGTTTTTTTATTAGTTTCACATTTGAATTAGTTTTCTATAGAGAGTATAAAAACTTGCAGGAAATACACCTTTATACTTAATTTAAAAGATAAAGTTAATACAATGTTTAACAGCCAAGAAACTACTAATTATTTAAAAACTAAACAAAAGATCCCTTTTAGAACATAGTATATAAAAGAATATCTTTCATTTTTGTTAGATACATTAATATTCTTTTCTAAATTCCCTTTTCTCTTAAGGGTTGTGAAAATATTGTTTTAAGAATGAATATTAAAAGGAATATTTAGGTTTAAGGATATTGTTTAATAAATCTTGTCCCGATCTTTTAAATAATACAGATTTTAGTTAAATATTCTCTATTAAAATATTATATTTTATTCTGTATTTCAGATTAGTTCACTCAAATTAAAAAAAAATAAAAATTACTGAAATGCTATATTTATCTTAGAGTTCTTCCTTTTAAAGAAACACTATTAAATTTTCCGCAATGTGGTTTGTGTTAGGTTTTGCCTATACTAGAAGACAGCATATCCCTTAGCTCACTGAATAAGCTTTAGAAACTGGTTCACTCATTGTTGTAAAGTATTCAGTGAACTCAAAGTATGTTATCTTCTACTATAGTTGTATATAATAAATAAATTCTAGGAATTTCCTAATTTTTACTTATACATTTCTATAAATGGGGTACCAGTAACCAATCTTTCTAAAATATTAAAAGCTCCAAGAAGAATAAGTTTAATTTAGCATTTATCAATAATCCTATTATAATAGAGTTTAAACTTCGGTGAAATTACTCTCTTATTTAATATATGTCTTCTCAGATTAAATTTATATGACCCCCTCTTATATCATGATTAATTTTTCAACAAACAAGTATTTTTTCAATGACTCAAACTTCCCTACTTTTATAGTTTTCACGCGTATGGAATTTAACCGTCAGAGTCAATCACAAGAAGCACTGAGTCACTAAATGTATATAGCTTGGTGCCAAATGCAGCCCTTGTGAATTTCGCGATTTCGGCAGTTCTTGGAATACTGATTGGCTCGTTCGTGTGACTGAATCAGGATATGTGGGTGAGAGTAAAACAAACATTTCTCATAATTTTCCCCACCAAACTGAAATAATTCTCATGATCAGTTTACACCCATGGTTTCTTGTTACTTACTAAAACTTAGATTGAACCATTTTGAAACATGGAATTTCATTACAAGTGAGTTAAAATAAGTTACTTTTTCTATTTTATTGATAAGAATTTTTGAGTAGTTAATATTAAAGAATTTCCATTCAGGAATTATTAGTGGAGGGAGAAGGGGGGGGGGGGGTGATCAATGTCCGGCTGCACTAACATTTTTCACTGCGAACTAACGCTGGCAATGTAGTTTTTCAGTAGGTTCTTCATTAAAAGCATTTTATTTATTTTTAATTTTTTTTTTTTTTTATTTCATATACATACCAGAATTAATTTTTATTTTATTTGCATAACATTAAAACATTTCACTTACATTAATTAAAGTGTTTTGTTAAATTTACCATTGTTGCCTTACATGCTATATAGCTTTCTAATACTCTATAGTTGAAATCCAGCAGTAAAAAAATTTAATCTAGATTTGATATCCTATCTACTTTTAAGTAGCATCAATCGACTTCGCTCCATATTCTCTGCGCCAATATATGGGGGAAGTGACAGAATATTGGGTCACTCTTTCTACCGTATCTGTGAGGTTGGAAGGGATTACGTCTGTTAGATTGATAATGATATGGATCAATAGCGATAGGTTTGTTCTGCTCGAATTTATCTGTTATACAATTGACTAGATTGGTCGATATTGATGATTATTTTTACATTTTACACATCGAAAAGCTTTCAACATACTTTATTGTTAAGTTAAATTGTTTAATACAAAATACTAGTTATAAATTGGTGATATTAAATTTAATACCTTTTATTATTCTGTTTTAATTAAGTTTGAAATCAATTTTGAATTATTGACTACTGCAAGATTATATTTCAGTAATCCCATTGGTAAAGAAAATTATCTCCCTTTTTTGTTGTTTTTAGTCATTCAATTTTTAGATTCCGTAAAAACTCCAAAAATATCTAAAGCGTATGAGCTTCTTTTGCTGTCGCTGGGAATCGATCATGATACCTTTGGTTTCCCAGCCAGATACTCTATCCACTAGACAAAAGAAATATCTAGTGTCTGGGAGTTGTATCTGTTATTTGTACACGAGACCACCACATAACCCCTTCTCGTGAGTCGCGAAGGGAAGGACGATTGAGTTGCTTGCGCTTGCGGCATTGAATCGCCAAAGATGCCTAGATGATAGTGTGGAAGTTGTGCAGTATTTTCAGAAGGTGCCGATAGATGGCAGCATTATTCAGTTGTCCGAAGGTTACAAATAAAGTGTAGTAGCTTTTTTTTACGGTCGCTGAGGATCGATCGTGAGAACTTTGGTTTTCCAGCCAGATACTCTATCCACTAGACAAAAGAGATCTCTAGAGTCTAGGAGTTGTATTTCTTATTTGTACATCAGATCACCACATATCTATCAATGTTTTCCTTTTTATAAGTTTAGTTATTAAAAAAAATAAAATGAATAGTTGAAAAATAAAAAAATTAAAAAAAAAATTAAAAAAACATAAAAAGAAGAACTTGGTGAGGAGTCATTTTGTAGTACAAGTAAATAATAATTTTGAAATAATGCAATTTAAATCTACAAAGAAAGATATAATTTTTTGACAAAATGTCCAAAACATTATGTAAAACAAAGCGTATATCTTAAAGAATTCCTTTAAATTTCGACAATATTAATTGAATACACGTATTTAGATGTGAAATTTTACCATATTCATTTCTGAAAATTTACATACTCCACATTTGTTACGTGTGATCCCTTTTCGTCCACTTAAAGTAGATTAACCAAAATAAGAAAAGCTTAATTTTTCTATGCTGGTCCTACTTGAATTTGTACCAAATTTCAGAGTTGAGACTATATAGAATTTTAGACATAGTTATAATCCACATTTAGAATATTTTGACTCATTAAGATTGATTGAAATTGTAATAGCTTGGATTAAGATGTATTTTGAAATACGTTTCATAATTTTCAACCTCCTGGTTGAATTGTAATTAGGATATTAAGGCATTCCATGTTTGTAACGTTTTACCCAATTTCTACTTTTAAGGGTGGTGGTTCAAAATCGTGTTTTACTATATTCAGTTTTGTGCTCCTTTGTTTTACTTTTCAGTTTCATATCTTTATAGGAAATTAGAATAATCAACATTTGGAGCCTTTGACTTCACTTCGACCCTTGAAAGTTGGTTCATCAAAAGCGGAATAGCTTACTTTTTGTATGAACGACCTTGTTAACATGTGTACCAAGTTGTAGCTACGTTAAGAGAAGAACGTTTGAATTACACCCGTTTGAAAAGTTTAACCCTATTTCGATCCCTTAAAATCAGGGAATTGAAATCGAAATATCTTACTTTTTTATATTTATCCTTATTCACATTTTTTTAAGTTTAAGAGTTGTGCCAGTATGGAAAATTTGAGAACTTGTGATGAGTCAATGTGTGATTAAGTTAGACGGTAAGAGCTTTGGATATTATATATAGAGGTTAGTGGGTAGGGAATTTATACATAAAACCCCGGGTAAAGAACTGATACACAAACACTCAAAACATGTCTAAGGAGTAGGGACTGTCTCCTTAATTTGAAATCTATAAACAAAATTTATGTTTTTAGTTCTCTTCATAACACAATTGGCTCTTTTTAATAATATTTTATAGGGGCTGATTCAGTAAATCATCTTTAAATGCAGTCGTTAAAATATTTATAGCTTCGTGGCTGAACAATATATTTATGGCTGAAAACAGAAGCAGCAGTTAATCTTTCCCTTTCCTTTGAAGGCTTAATCTTATAAACATTTCCACTGAGCTTAAAATTTGCGCAGTAGCTCTATTTGATGTTATTAAACAAAGAATGAAAAGTTTTCTACTCTCTCCTGTCTTCAAAACAAACGGTTATTATATACTATACCACTCAAATACAGTAATTATTACATTCTCTAAACTAATTTATGATAATAACTAAAACAAAACAGACTTTATAATACTTTTGCTGTCAGCGATACATACAAATTATACAAATATATAATTTAGATTTTTTAAGTCTATTCAAATTTTTAGGAAGGATTACTGAATCAAACCAAATAAATAAATATTGATGCGAGATATAGACAATAAAAATGTAATAGAATAAAAAGTTCAATTTAAAAATTAAATGAGTTATTTTATTATTACATTTTCTTCAAAGAGTTGCAATTTAAATTTGAGTTTTACACTTTTATTCTACAATTTTTTAACAGTACCCTCGCCTTCTTCAAAGTCGAATTCGAATCTGTAGAAGTTTCTTCACTGCGATAAAAGTTTTAAGGCTAGGAAACCACCGTCAAGTTCTATTTTATAGTTTTCATCCTACAACAAGGGTAAAAATTATAAACTAGAACTTGTATTAAAGTATTATAATTGCATAAATCTTAAATTTTCAAAGTACAACATTTTTCTGTGGTAACTTTTCGAGTTGAAATTAGGCAAACTTTTCAAAAAAAAAAAAAAAATTAGGATTTTTTTTTCCTAATTTGGACCAATTTTGACTCAGATTCAAATTTATGGACGTTCTATAATTTTTACTCAATTCTCCACAATATATAAGAATAGAATTTGCCAAATAACAACATTTTCCTATGATAACTTTTTGAGTTAAAACTCGCTTAGTGTGAAAATCATTGAAATTCAAAGCTCTAAAATGAAAGTTTAAAAATAAAAAAAGCTAATTGCACTTGGACTCTACAATTTGACAAATAACTTCTATAACGGTACATGACTTCTAACATAAATTCTCACGATTCTTCTGTGTTCCTTAAATTTCCGTATGGTATTCTAAGATGATGCAATTTCATTTATTAAATATATTGCTTAACTAATGCGTTTATGGTATTAATTTAACTTGTACAATTTCGGGCAAACTTTTTCTACAGTTTCACATTGCAAACTATTACCTATCAAATATAGGAAAATTAAGATTTTAAAAAAATTTATGAAAAATAAAAAAATTTTAATGATTTTTCTTATCAATATATGTTACAATTTGTTTCCCCAAATGCGTTTCAAAAAGAAAAAAATTCGACGTACTCTACTACGTATTAATTTTGAAAAATAGCAATATTTTCCTGTGGTAACATTTCGAGTCCAAATTTAGCAACTTTTCTTAAAATCTTACTAATTTTTACCTATATCCAATTTCATGGTGATTCTATATTTTCTTTTCAAGACTCCACTATGTATAGGTATTTAATTTTCCAAATGACAACATTTGCCCATGATGAATTCTTGAGTTAAAATCCACTTAGTGCGAAAGTCATTGAATTTAAAAGTCATTATGTGTAAGTTTAAATTTAAAAAAAAAAAAAAAAAAAAAAAAAAAAAAAAAAATTCAATAGGTCTCACAGTTTTGATAATTAGTATTTATTTTGTATACTGGTTTTCTATGTACTTTAAGATTAAAAATTCGGAATACTTTGCTTGCCAAAGTAGCAAAATTTTATTTTATTACACCGAATGATGATCTAAATGATGTTAAGGAATGTTTATAAACATTTTAACTGCAAAAAGTTTTTGAAATTTTGAAAATTTAAAAATGTTAATAACAATTACATTATACCCAATTTTGATCCAACATTCAATTTCATGGCTGTTCTATAAGTAAACCATATGCCAAATGACAACATTTTCCTACGGTAACTTTTAAAGTTTAAATTCTGCAATATTTCCTTAAAATATTTAAATTTTTAAAAATTCGACCAGTTTTATCCCAAATCCATTTTCTTAGACTTTCTATAATTTAGCCACAAAATTTCACAACATGTAAGAATTTAATTTGACAAATGACAATATTTTTCTCTGGTAACTTTTTGAGTTAAAACTCGACCAAACCTTACTTAATATTTTTAAATTCTTATCAAATTTACCAATTTTGATCCAGATCTAAATTCACTCCCATTCTATAATTTCTTCGCAAGACTCTGCAGTATATAAAAAAATATACAGCCAAATGACAAAAATTTCTTATAGTGACTTTTGAAGTTCAAATTTGATTAGTGCGAAAATCACTGAATTTCAAAGTCATTATATGAAAATTCAAATAAAAAAAAAGAAGACGAAGCTAATGGTAGTAGGACTCTACAATATTAGGGAGACTTGCCTACTTAGGGCCACCCCACTTTAATATTAAATTCTAATTTTTTTCCTCACTTGGGTAAGTGGCAACACCCAATTGCTCTTTTGGCAGCCATTTTAAAATCTTAGAGAAGAAAATTGTGGTAAGTAATACGAGGGAAACGTTTTTATAGGGTCTACAGTAACATTTTGCAGCTCATGTCTTTTATTGTTTTGCAAAGTTAAGTCAAATATTTTCTTTAAATTCTTGTAAATAATTTTGTTTATAACATTAAATACAAAATGAGATGTTTAAGCAAGTCTTTTCTCCATGTGCATTTTAGTAGATGACATTTTATATGAAATTACTAAGTCGTGTACCTAGGGACACATTTGCCTTCTACCTAGGGCCATGGCCCTAGGTACAATTGCACTCATATCTTTTATATTTATATCTTATTTAAAAAATTTATTAATAAATGGAGGAAAATGGCCTTAATTATATTTTTATTCTGTCAATTTTTTTTATTGGCGATTATTTAAATGATAGGACTACATTTTTTTCTCTGAAATTTTCAATGTTCTTGACTAATAAAATTATGTTTGCTATTATTATTCAGGATTATCAATTTGTTTACATAAAAAATGCGAATTTATGAAAAAAATATCTGTAGTATTTTTTAAAGGTCAAATGTTTGGATCCTGTAAGAAATACTACAGCGTACAGTAAATGTATGCTGGAGAACGCTGGAAAACCAATCACCATATACGACATTTCGGAGAATGTTGACAAATTCTATCCTTTGTCCTTAACTCCTGTAAAGGTTCTAGCGGGCTTTCGTGTACCTGGTGTATAGCCAATGAATCAAAACTTATTCATGAGTTCATATATATATATATATATATATATATATATATATATATATATATATATATATATATATATATATATATATATATATATATATATATATATATATATATATATATATATATATATATATATATATATATACATTTATTCATTTTTTATGTGGCAGAAATAATAGATGTTAAAGAGGTGCAATATAGAGTTGAATGCTTGAAGAAATTGCACGTCCGAATAAGTTTCTCTTTGATTAAGATGTTGTTTATGAACTTGAGAGCAAAATATATGTTCAAAATGCTAAAACCAAAATCTGTTGATGTTTCAAAGCGAAAATGCATGCAGCTCATTTTTTCGAATCAGTTTTTCAAGTTACGAAAATACTTGTAATTTACTAATAATTTGACACATTGCAATTCATTATAATTATTATATGATAAACGAATTACTGATAATTATTTGATTTTGTTTCTTTCGTAAAATGCATCTGTGTGTGTTTGTTTTCTATTCATTATGGAATAAAACCGAACTTTAAGAAAATGGCCCTAGGTACAATGGCTATTGACCCTAGGTACAATGGCTACTGACCCTAGGTAAAATGAAATCTTTGTACCTATGTCTTTTGTAAAATTTATTAAAAAACCTTCTATTTCATAAAATCTATTATTTTAAGTATTTATACTAATCCCAATGGAAAGTAATTACTATAACGATGTATGTATATCAGTTTCACATTTTTAAAAGGTCCAGTGTCTTTATTTTTATGCATTGAAAAAAGGTGGCCCTAGGTACACAGGTTTCCCCTACATATAGAATCTATAACAATACACGATTTCTTACACAATTTTTCGAGATTATGCTTTGATAAGTTGTCCTTTAAATTTCCGAAGGCTTTGAAAGTTGATGTAATTTCAGTTTAAAATGTTGCTTATTTATGAGTGTTTTGGCAGTATTTTTACTTTTACGATTTCGGGAATTCAAGTACTAATATTAATTTTAACATCAAATGGTGATCTACATGATATTGAGGAGAGTTAATAAAAAAAAGTAATTGCGCATTTTGACGCTTTCTGATTAATCCTTTAGCAAATAATCTTTCATTGAACGATTCAAATTCTTTGGTCATACAAACCTATGCAACAATATAAAAAAAATCATTTTTAAAGACGAATGCAAAAGCATCAAAATATACACTTACATTTATTATTATTATTATTTTGGATTTAGGATTTTTTAATTATAAAGACAGAATTACATTATAGCCAATTTTGACCGAAATTCAGTTTCATGACTGCTCTAGAATTTTGCCTCAAGACTTTACTATATATCCAATATGCCAAGTGATAAAAAATTTCAATGGTATCTTTTTTATTTAAATTTTGACTGTACTACAATAATTGTACTAAGTTTATCTAATTTCAGTTATTAAAAATATTGCTTAATTAACGCGTTAAGGCAAAGACTTTTTGCGTTATAAAACCAAAAATTCAATAATCAAAATTGCAAATTTCTTAGAGAGCCTATGTATTGCTTGACCCAAATCACACATTTATTACTATGTATTGCTTGGCCCAAGAAAAGCACACATTTATTTCTATATATTGCTTTATCAGTTAATTCTTAAGTTGCTTAGAATTTGAAAATCTGCATGCAGCTCCAGAGCCGTGGTCTGCTGACCCTTACCCTAGAAGTACGCAGTTGGGATGAACTGCCCCATAGCTAATTCAATACAAAATTTAAAAAATTGAAAGTTAATATCAGGAATAATTCTTGTTTAAAAAAATCGTAAACTTTAATATTTATTGAGCCCGATTCATAAGTGCAATTTTTGGGTTACACCATTATGCGTTGAAAGTTGATATCAAGAATAATTCTTGTTTAAAAAAATCCTAAACTTTAATATTGATTGAGCTTGATTCATATGTGTAATTTTTGAGTTACACCATTATGCGTACATATTAAGGAGAAAAATATTTCAATTAGATGAATAAAAAATCTCTTACACTACACGAGTAGCGTTACCAATATATAGTTCAAAACGAAATCAATACGTTTGTGAGTATGGCAACAAATGTTAGAAAACGTCATTGAATATCCAAGTTATAATTCAATATCTAAATTTGTAGCAGAGATCTGAAGTTTTCATCATCCAATAGAATTTTAAGGCACTCCCGTTTAAATTTCATGTGATCCTGATAATCTTATCAAGACCTTCAAACTGATATATAACACATATCTGTAACATTTATTCTTTAGGTTAGAATTTATAGTTAGGAATTAAAAATTAGCTTCTGTCTCCCTTCAGGTAGGAGAAGCTTTTTATTACTTCCAAGAGGAATTTTCTGTTGAATTTTAATGTGAGATTTCGTCTCGACGAAACCATTCATTTGAAACCACAGTTGTCAGTAGCATTTGCAGTTTTGTCTTGGAATATTGACCTCAGACATTCATAGGTTCAGGTAGCATATAATTACATTAGTGAATTGTAAAAGCTAAAACTATAAGCAAAATATAATTTCAAAAATTAATTCGAAAAATAAATAAACTAAAAAAAAAAGCAATTTCCAGGATCTACACCAACACAAGCTGAAATGCATTTTAATTTTTAGTATACACCCACCTTTTGATACTTTAAATACATGCAGAAAATTTCATCGAAATTCATTAAGCTGCTTTAGAATATCAGTATAAACTACACAAATAAACAATATTTGTCCTTTTAATTTTAACTAGGTGAATTCGTCTACAGTTCGCCAATGCTCATCAACCCGCCAACTTTCTTTTTAAAAAAATATATTATATTTCAGATGCAATATGAAAAAGCAATGAACATTATTCTCTTTCCCAGGAATTTAAATATTGATGTCATATCCAATTACTTTGCCAAAACCAGTTCCAGAAGCAACTCTTTTTAAACAGAAGTTTAAAATACGCATGAAATGACAATAAGAGGATGAGGAGTGCGTCTGTCAGTGTCTCAGAAATTTCGCTTCAATAATATGGATTTCAAGTGTATGATATTCCCTACTAACGTTGTCGATATGTGTGAATGTAAATCCTGCATTCGAAACTTGAAATACGTGACACACTATACCTTACAAACAATAATTGTTTGTAAGGTATAGTATTGCTATCAATTATTGATAAATATCAATAATAATAAATAATAACAGTATAATAATAATAAATAATTATTTAATATTAATACATAATAATTGAATAATAGTAAATAATAATTTAATAATAATAAATAATAATTGAATAATAATAATTAATAATTTAATAGTAATGCATAAAAATTGAAAAATAATAATTAATAATTTAATAGTATTACATAAAAATTGAATAATAATAATTAATAATTTAATAGTAATACATAAAAATGAATAATAATTAATAATTTAATAGTAATGCATAAAAATTGAATAATAATAATAATTAATAATTTAATACTTATACATAATAATTGAATAATAAAAATTAATAATTTAATACTAATATATAAAAATTTAATAATAATAATTAATAATTTATTAATAATGGAATAATAGTGGAATACTAATTAATATTAATTTATTAATAATTGAATAATAATAAATAATAAATAATAAAAAATAATTGAAAGAACTATTAAAAATAAATATTTATTTTAAACACGTAAAAAGTGCGACTTAGATGTAAAAAAGTGTAAAAACACAAATTGTGAATACTTTTAAATATTAAAATGAAACATATTAATATTTTTTTTTTGGGGGGGGGGGTATTTTGGCACATTTTTGAGCATATACAATTCAAGCCACTGATCTCTATTTTCAACTTATGGATAGCTTATAAGCAGTTTCTGCTCTGCAAGCAGATGAATAAAATTAAATTCTTCCTACCACCTATGCTACGTAACAGATTGCCTATGGTTACCAACACATTCTAACTAGTTTGGGGAAAAGTTGCTAATACATATCTCAGTGGTGATTGTTATGCCTTCTGTGACTTCAAATCAATAACCAAACATGCAATATCCAGAAGTTGTAGTTAGAGATCTGTACTTCAAGCCCTTTCAAATGATCTATTGATCATAAAAATCGGTTGAATGGTTTATGAGGAGTGACTGTCACAAAAAAGTCGTGGTCATTAAATATATAGATATGATTAAAAGAATATCTATTCACACACAGAAAACATATTTTTGTTAAGGTTTCTTGATACGGAGTGTTAGATTTAAACTGACGTTTATATAATTAAACTATTTAAACAAGAATTTTTTTTTTTTATAATGTCAGAAAGTATGAACATCTGCAGCTTGTTTACCTATATAATCACGTATTTAATTAGAGTAACTTAAAAGCTGTTTTATATTATATTTTATATAATTAGATTAGAGTAACTTAAAAGCTGTTTTCTATTAATGTTGGCCATGAACGAAATCTATTTTTTCTCGAAATTATAGTTTGGGGAGTTATTTAAGGGGATCTGAAACTCAAAATTTTTAAAATTCTAAAAAAAAAATATTATTATTATTATTGTAAAAAACATACAAATATTTTTTAATAAAATAACAAAATAATTTTTTTTTCTATCAATAATAGAACTTGAAATATTCAAATTTTTGTTACATGACGACTGTATCTCAGACATCTTGAATCTCTATCTTGAATCTTTGAAACTGTTTTTCACTGTGATGGCTTTTTGTCCCTTTTTTAAGTTTAAATTGATATAACTTAAAAATTACTTGTTATAAATCTATGAAACTTTTCACAATTATTTTTCATATATATTTCTTTAATTTGTCTTCAGGAATTATTTTTTTTTATTTAATTTTTTTAAGAAGTTTTTGGAGCTTAGCATACTATGGATTTCATACAGTTACTGCACAATTTTAATATTTTTTTTTTTTTTTTTTTTTTCTAATTACTTTATTGAAAAATCACGATAACAATTTTCGATATGAATTATAAGAAGTAATTTTATACAAAAATAAAGTGATTTTTTAAAAAAGTTTTTTAGATATATGAAATTCAAGAATTATTTAAAAAAATAAATATATATCTTTTAAATTTGAAAATTTAAAATAGTTTTTTAAGTTTCAAAGCATTACAGATTACTGCCTAAAAAGATTACAATAAAAATAATTCTAAAAATAAAGATTTTAGAATTTTGAATCCCAGATCCCCTTAAAATTTAAAAGAGAAATTCTCACTCTATACACCAAAAAATTAAAACATAAGTACCAAGGGCTTTTACAACCAATAAAGAACTTAATTTGCTGCCTTAACATTAAGTTAAAGTGGCATAAAAGCAATTTTTGGAAAAGTGCTCATAAAGAACAAAATATCTGGTTATCGTAGCATAAAGAACAATTAAAAGACCAAATAAATTACGTTTTGGACGATTGGATACTTAAAATATTTTTTTTCAAAATCTACTGTGTACAAAAAAAAAATTAAATATGAATATATCAGGCTTTTCATATACAATCACAGAAAAAAATTATCTTCGTGACAATAAATCTGTGACATAAAAACTATTTTTAGAGGAATGTTGCATAAATAAAGAACAAAAACTGTTGTTTTCGTCTCGAAGTACGCAACATCGTCTGCAAAGCGTCGTTACACACGTTGCGTAACTCCATACTGCTCTTATCTGTTATTTATGTCGGCACGTGGGCAATTGTTCGATATATTTCTTTTCGGGTCAAAATAAATCTAGTTCAAGTATAAAAGGAAGAAAGTTGGCGTTTCTTTCCAATTTGGGAACTTTTGGGTGAAGCAATCATTTCAAGTTTTTGTTGCGTTGATGATAGGAAATCCGATCTTTCTTCTAAAAATTGTTTTTCGAAGTTAAAGTCTTTTCCGGTTGCTGGCATTCTCTTATTTACGAACCGACTTACAAGCCAATTACTGTAAAACACCGGAAACTTCAAGTGGTTTTCTGGAAAAGTTGAAGGAATAGAACAAGCTGTGTGTTTTCACTTGCAGTGCCATTTCATTCTAGGTCTGAGAGACAATTGAAATGCAGAAGTTCCCCGATGCATAGATTTCTTTCTCTAAACATTTATGCTGAGTTAACACTATAAACAAACGGAGACGGACCGTGGTCGGAAATGTTAGTGCAGCCGGAAACATGCGACTTCCTAAAAGCCCCTTCCCCCCCCCCCCTTAACCACTCACACACTTTCCACAATAATGTACAATCACACTGGAACTTTTTTTTTTTAATTATCGTAATAAAAAACGGATCTTTTGCCCTTAAAAGTATATAATTAGTTAAGTTTACATGAAAAAAATTTCAGTTTTATTCAAAAATTAAATAACTAATTGACATTTAACTCGTTATAATTAGCATATTTTTGAGCAATTACTTGAGTTTATGGGGCCAAGAAAAGAAATGATGATTGGAAATGGTTCGTAATATCACTCTTAATGTTATGAACCTCCATCCACTAGTTTCTAGAATATATAGTTTTTTTAAATAGAATTTTTTTAACATTGAAAGAAGAAAAAATAGCAATTTTTCTAAAAGCATGCTTTTAAAAATCTAGCAAAATTCGTTTTCTCTTCCCGTCAGTTTGACTGAGGTTCAAAACATCTAATAGTTCATGAAGATTTTAATTCTCAAATCATTTTTAAAAAGATTTTATAAAACTTCAGTTATCACTGTTTAAATAAAGGTTAACGTGGCAAAAACACGTTTTCTTAGATAATGAGTTTTAAATATTCAAATTTATTTTCAGAACAAAATAGTACTTGAATCCAATAAATTAACTCTCTAGTCTTCAGATGATACCATTACCTTATAGAAATTTCATCTAGATATTATTTTAAAGCAGAAAAACTATAAACACATTTGACCCATTTATTGATATTTCAAGTGTGTACTTCACAAAAAATGAACGCAAATTCTTCAAATCGAAGTTTCCTTTCAATTTGTACAAAATACTAACATTTATAACATTATAAAATAAGAACAATTAATCAAATCATTCTTTATAGTTTTGATTTAAAAAAATATACACATATATATCATTTTGGCTTCTAAATGTAAGTTCTTGTTTACTTAAAAACAATATTGCTTTGATGAGTAATTGCATGAAGCGTCTAATCAGAAAGCTACCTTTTTGTTTAATCCACTATATCCAGCACAATCAAACATGACTAACAAAACAATGGTTTGTAAGTAAACACGGAAAAGTTCATACCTTGCTTTTGCTTTTATGTAGGGTCGGAACAAAAGGGGCCTGTGCCCCTCAATGTTTCAAAATGATAGTTTAATTTTAGATACCATTTACTTTCCCCTACCTCTTTTACTCTAGCTGATTTTCAAGCAGAACCAATCAGCTCATCGAATTCTCAAGGGCAGCCGAAATTAGAATAAATTCTTGATCGGCAGCCCCGCTACACATTACTTGGAGGAAAGGCTTTATTTCTTTACATTGGTTACCATGGCGACGCATGGCAACGTCGCACCCCAAAAAGTGTTTCAGGATCACACGGCTGCTGTTTGTAGGATTATTTTTTCACTTACCGTAGAAATTTGATCTTCATTTTAGAAAATTGTAAAATACATAATTTATTTTGAAGTAATAAATTTAAATGCAGCCCGGCTGTAGTGCACGAGTCCCCATTGTAAACAATACGTTTTTTCTTACAATGTATAATGAGACTTCATTCCTCAAAAAATTAAAAACACTTATATTAAATTGTTTAACTACATAACAGCAATTATTCATTCAGCTTTGCTACATACCGCAAGGAATTATTTCTTACTTAATATAAAAACAAGAATACATGACTAAACAAAAATAAAACAATAAATAAAACGAAAATAAATCAATTCTGTTGTAAAATTTAATTTTAATTTTTTTCTATTGTTACGATGTATATGTATGCTTAAAAATAGCCAAAATTTATTACATTAACTAGTAAGGCTAGTAGAGGAGATATAGGTTTTTGGGTGGAACTAATTCCCACAGAAGGGGCGATTGAATTTTTTAGCTCGTATATGGTATCTTTTTGACATACTAAAAGTCTAGAAAAATCTGAGCGTGCAAAATGCGTTTTTTGGCCGCCATCTTGGATTTTTTTTTTGAAAAATCGTAAAAAGTCATGTGTGGTATCAAATTACAGAAAATTTTATGCTGAAAAATATTATCATTTTGGTTTTAAAAAGTAAAAATAATTAGGAAAATAGTGACCAAAAAACTAAAAGCTTATGCAGTGTTAAAAATTCTTTTTATTAATAAATAATAAAATAGTTTTATAATATGAACGCATCATGTATTTCATCTATATCTTTCATCTTACATAAGAGAAAAGCCATATTAGTATTCTTCTGAAATACTTTCTTTTAGTGAACTATTTGTGCAATCTCTAGCAGAACAGTTACAGCCTATCTCGGTACATTCCACGCCACAATGTCGACGCGTACATCTACTACTACCACACGGCTCATTTGTATCCTTTTTCCATATACAACGGATCTTGTTCACCTATAACTCTGGTGCAGGGCTCATTTCCCATGTTATGGGCAGTAGTTGGTCTCTTACTTTTTTCCAACCCCACTCTTGGCAATATTGTTTATAGTTTTCCAACAAAAACATTATAAATGTACGCGGTGAAGATGATGAACAGTCGCATCTTCTGTAGGTGGCTATCTTGCAATATTAAATTCCCTTTTGGTAGTTGTGATTATAAAACGTTTTTTATCGCTGGAAGTAGAAGACTGCAAACAAGTATTTTGTGTATTATGATAAATCAAAAGTACAAAGATATCTGTGTCCTCAGCAACAACTGTTACATGTATTTTTTTCTGCTAAGATCATTGCTATTTTCACTATAACTGCGACAGTATCATCTCTAGCATGAATCACAATATGACCATTCTCTTCCAAGTGTTTTCCAATTATGGTTATAAAGGACTATATATTTTTTTATTAGAAAGAAAGGGTCCTTTGCCAAGAAGAAGTGGAGAGCTCTTAGTTAATTTCACTGAAACATGGCCAAAAACTGGGAAATTTTCAGATGTATTACAACTATATAGCAGTCACATTACTATAAGCAATATCAAGTTACGACAATAGCATCTGGTGGCTATACCATCTCCAGTAAAAAGGACGTAGAGCATCAGATATACGCAAAACAGTCATCAGTAACAGTGAAATTTACTGAGAACTCTCCTCTTCTATTTGGCAAAGGACTTTTTTTTCTAATAAAAATAAGTAAAATAATCCTTTATAACAATGCTTAAAAAACACTTGGAAGAGAATGGCCACTCTGTGATTCATTCTGCAGCTGATGCTGATACAGTTATAGTGAAAACATCACTGACCTTAGCAGAAAAAATGCATGTAACAGTTGTTGCTGAGGACACCGATATCTTAGTACTCTTGATTTACCATAATACCCAAAATATTTGTTTGTCTCCTATTTCCGGCGATAAAAAAACGTAATATTAAAGGTGCAATATGTGCTTGGGGTAAAGGATGCAAAATTATTCTCTTTTCATATTCTTTAACCAGATGCAATACCACAAGCTCTTTATTTAGTAAAAGTAAATCAGCAGCACATAGACATTTTTGGAAATGTAAGGAATTTAACATTTGTAGTACTCTGTTTGGATCAGAACATGCTGACAGGAAAGAACTTACAGATATTGGTACCAAATCATTGATATCATTGTACGGTGGAAAGTGCACCTGAAAAACGGATACAAATGAGTCGTGTGGTAAAAGTACGTGTCGACATTGTGGCGTGGAATGTACCTAGATAGGTTGTAACTGTTCTGCTAGAGATTGCACAAATAGTGCACTAAAAGAAAGTATTTCAGAAGAATACTAATATAGTTTTTCTCTTATGTAAGATGAAAGATATTGGCGAAATACATGATGCATTCGTATTATAAAACTATTTTATTATTTATTAATAAAAATAATTTTTAACACTGCATAATCATTTAATTTTTTGGTCACTATTTTCCTAATTATTTTTACTTTTTAAAACCAAAATGATAATCTTTTTCAGCATAAAATTTTCTGTAATTTGGTACCACACATGACTTTTTACGATTTTTTTAAAAAAAAATCCAAGATGGCGGCCAAAAAACGCATTTTGCAAGCTCAGATTTTTCTAGACTTTTAGTATGTCAAAAAGATATCCTCCACGAGCTAAAAAAATCAATCGCCGCTTCTGTGGGAATTAGTTCCACCTATAGCCTATTTTTTGCCTATATCTCCTGTACTAGGCGTCTAAGGTAGTTGTAAATATTTTAATTTAATATACACGAAATATTTAATAACATGGCGACGATTCTGTTGTCAGTGTGCATTTGGTGTTTGCATCTAATTTTAAATATTAAAAACATCCCTAGCCGACCAAACGGTATAGTGGTCAGCGTGCTAGCTTCTAGACCGCGAGGTTGCGGGTTCGAGTCCCGTGTTGGGCATGGGTGTTTGTAAATGTATGTTGACTTGTCTAATGACGAATGTTTCGGCGCTTTATAGCCCTCGTGTTGCTGACGGCGCCAGATAATCTGAATACAACCAACTAAAAACATCCCTAACATTATGCAGCAAACTAAGTTTCAAAATGTACTTAAATTTAGTCTTTCTTTATTAAGCTTAATTTAATACTCATAACAATACTGTATAAATGTTAGGTTACCATAAAATTTCTGGAATCATTATTCCGAAGTACGAAAGGCAAAGAAAGTTAAATTGACTTGACCACACTCCGTAATGCATTCACGTCCAATTGTCCTTCATTTATTCTGATTAAAACAATTTTGCAACAAGGAGTTTAAACAATGATCGGTTAAAATTCTCTCACTTACAGCTTACTACCCAACCCAACTTTGAATTGACTGGATCACACACTCCATAATGAATGTATGCATGCACATCCATTTATCTTTTATTTATTCTGATTGAAATAATTTTGGCAACAGGAAAGAGTTTCAGCATGATTCGTTAAATGGGATTTATTGGCCCCTTGTTGAGGCGACTTGACGTTGGTGTATAGGTCCCAAATATTAACGCTACGCGAACAGACTCACTTCAATCGCTGAAAGGTTCAGTGCTACACTTAACCAAGATCGCTAAAAAGTTTCATTATCACGCCTACACAGTCTCGTTTAAAATGTACACATGTCTGCAATGTATGTATATGTATGTTGACTTCAGACAACATGAGGCCATGCTGGATTTTTTGCAGAGGTAGGAGGGGGGGGGGGAGTGTATATCGTATACAGGGAGGTGCAATTTTTTATTCAAACATTGGGATTTAAAAAATACTAACAGGATTTCCTGCTGTTAACCCAGGGTTAATAACGCGGTTGACAAATGTCCCGCACAAAATCAACTTCTCACTAAATAGAAGCCCATGATCAAACATCTTACAGTTTTTTTCAAGTTATTTTTATAATATTTTTTAATTTTTACTTTATTCTGTTGAATAATGTTAGGGTTTTAATTAAAATACCCACTTACTTTGATATTTGATCACGAATTTAATGATATGCATAGAAATTCGAATTTGGAAGACATTTGTTCCCCCACGCGACTAACCGCGAGACAAAAGGTCACGCGCCTAACCAAGGGCAAATTAATAGTTAAACTTTAATTTTCTGTTTAAACTAATAACTTGAAATCCATATTATACCTATCTTTCTTATGGATTTTACCACTTTTCTATACTTTTTAATTTTCCCTACTCCAGAGGGCTTGCAAATGCATTATCTTATCCCTCCCTGCCAGCGCTCATGCCTAACAGATAAACAGTATTTGTAGAAGCTCCTCACTAGATTAGTGCAGAGTAATAATGCTACTCTCTAGGTTTCCACAGAAACATTAGATGAGCCTCGCCATCATCGTTTCTTCTTTTTGGAGCAAAGCCAATCAAAGAAAAGCTATTATGATTTGCGAAAATATATGTGGGAATGACTAACGAAATTTCAAGCTGCAATGTTAGCAACAAAAGAAAGTATAGTTTAAAAGCTCATTAACGTAAGTTTGATTAGTTCATTAACCATTTCTTAAATGATTCGTGCAGTGTTTAACGAAGACTTTTTATATAGCTAATTCAAAACTAAAGACAAGCAAAAGCAACGATCCTATTATCGAAATCAGTTTTGAGTTATATCTTTTTATTACAAAAAATGCAACTGAAGTGTGTGTTTGTATGTGTGAGTGTGTGTGTGTGTGTGTGTGTGTGTGTGTGTGTGTGTGTGTGTGTGTGTGTGTGTGTGTGTGTGTGTGTGTGTGTGTGTGTGTGTGTGTGTGTGTGTGTGTGTGTGTGTGTGTGTGTGCGTGCTTGCGGGGGGGGGGGGAGGAGTGTTATTTATATTGTAATTCGTACCTCAAAATATTAAAGTCCCAAAATTATGGAATTAAGTGAGTTTGTTAAGTTATATAATGGAAATAAACTGCATACACTTATATTTTTATACGATAGTTATTTCAGAAGTTATTAAATATCGAATTCCTTTTTCCATTAAATTGTGTTTAATATTTATTTTTTCATCCTAGTATAGTTCACTTTCTTTTTTAAATCTAAATTTTGTAGAGAAAATAGTCTTAGACCCCCAATAGCATATTGCTAATCTATCTAACATTATATATTCCTGGAATATCAGTAACATCCAAACGGTTCACTAAAAATATACGTATTCTACTAGAGGCATAATAAACACTCGACCCACAAGATAACCGAAAATTCAGTTTAGTTTTAAAGTTAAAAAAAAATTATTAAATAACATACATCTTGAAATCATTGAAACTGTGTGTGGCATTTATGTATCGTGCATCATTTTAGTGACAGATCTCCAAACTTGATAGAATGCATGGTCATCGACATCGAATCTATCCTCCAAGTTTCAGCTCGGTGGATGAAGTCAAGTGTGTTAATTAGTCGTTCTCGAAACGACAATAGTAACGTGTATAAAACGGTCATTAAGTGGCAGTGACAAACTCCTAAACTCGATATAATGCATTCCCATCAACAACGGACTTATTAAATTTCAGCGTGATTGGATGGAGACAAGTTGGTTTATTAGTATTTCGAAGCGATTAGAGAAGCTTGTGTAAAAGCGACCTTTTAGTGACATATGATCCAAAACTTAATAGAATGCATTATCATCGATAAAAAATCTCTCTGCCAAGTTTTTACCCGATCGATTGACAACAAGTGGGTTAATTAGCCATCCGCAGATTTGTACGCCACAAACAAACAGAATCGAAGTTATTATAAAAGATTAAAAAATTGACATTTAGTTACTAGCGAGAGTTCAGCACAGGACTGCAGAATTGATTTAGGGTTTCATATCATTCGAATATAGTGATAGATTAAGAAAATTGAATATGTATACAATGCAGGAGAGAAGATCTAGAGGAGATTTAATTCATTTATTCAAAATTATTAAGCATAATAAGACTAAGGGTTTGGAATTTATTACAGGTAATAGAATGAAAGGGATCATGGTTTTAAATTGTTTATACAGCAGTTTAACACAGAAAGAAGAAAGCATTATTTCAACTACAGGAAGATTGATGAATGGATTGCCTGTGGATATATTATTAAATTCAATTGGGGTGGTTTTAAAAGAAAATTGGATATTCATTGGGGGATAGTTGAAGCTAGACCAACCTTGCTGGGCATCGTAACTATACTTGGTCGACTTCTTTTATATTCTTATTTGTTTCTCTTCAAATTTATCATTCATGTAAAACGCTCAATACAATACCAAAGTGTCGAACGGATGCTTCATTTCATAAGCCTAGCCTGTGAAGAAGCATATGGATTTACTAACTTTCATAATCAAATTTATTTCTCTTTTGACAGAAATGTATGTGGCTTTATGAAATTCATCCGTGAGTTATACACGGAAATATGTCCGATGTAATTCATATTGTATTGGGTTGTTCTTCTAGTTTTATTTCCAACTCATTTGCTCAATGTGGACGATTACTTTAACTTTATTGCTTTCGTATTTAAAATTAATATTTGCTTCCAATAAATAGATTTGGTTATAAATGGCCACAGACGCTTCACTAGTCCGACCCAATCATTCGTTTACAAATGAGTTGCATTATTTATGAAAGTACCACGCTCTGCTGAAAGTGTATGACCCTTTGCATTTTTTGCAACAGAAACACTGAATCTTCCTTCAAGGTGACATTTTCTATTCCGCTTTCATGATTAGAAGCTTAATAAACCATAAGGTAAAGTAACTAAGAAATAAAGGGAATCGTTCCACATTTGAAAATCAATAATAATATTTTATCAAACGCTATCTATGTAGCTAAAAGTTGCCAATGTTAACACAAATTTGAAATGCATTGCTGCCTTGCCACTATTCGCGTCACAGGGAATGAAAGCATTTTAGGTCTTGAAGAATAATATTCGAGTATATTTCAATTGCATCTTGAAAATTTCGTAATACGTAAAGAATTAGTTAGTTATTGCATTACAAAATCAAAATTCAACATGGATATAGATCATCGACCTATCACTATCATACAAATTATTTGTATTATTATTATTAACTTGATTCCCTTAAGTCTTTCTCACTTTGAAAAAGGTATAAAAAAATATTTAAAAAAAAGTATCCGCGGCAAAACTAACTAAAATCGTAAACTTGTCAGCTATCTGAAGAACGAATTATATGGTATTGTAACTGTGTTCAATTATACTATATGAATCGCTTGGTGCTAAAAAGATCACTTCAGAGTTGTCCCTGAAATGCTTTTCTTCTTTGTGTAAATATCTAAGGCGGAAGCGTCGGTGGCAAGCAGGGAATTTTTTTCGGGGGGGGGGGGGGATTTGATTAAATACATATAACAAGTTACACGGAAAAAAAGATGGGGAAGTGGTAAAGCAAGATTTCACAGAGTTTCGGGGAAGGGGGGGGGGGTCCCGGGGTTCCCCATCTACGGCCCTAGTCGGTGGAATTTGAAGGCAGATTTCTCCTTTAAAATCTTGAATCTTCCAGAAGAATCAAATTATTTATACATTGGTAAAGCGATAGAGGGTAGATACGGTGGGAAACCCATTCAAATAATTTATAAATAATTGATCGATAGGTCCAAAAAACTATTTATATACTAACATTTTGTAATCGATTGACATTTTGATTAACAGAAATGTTAACAGCTCTGTGTTTATATTCTTAGCGCATGAATGCTTTGTTTTCAAGCAATTTTCGTCAGTATTTCTTCGCGAACTGCAATACTTGGTGAATGAAATAAAGTTATCCATATTGGAAAGCTTTTTATAATTCCATTGGAGCCTTTTTCCCAAATCACGCTAGGTTCAATGGACCGATCAGCAATCCATTATATATCAATGTGATTCTCGTGTAATTATATTTAATAGTTTATGTAACTTCGAAATTAATGTTGGCAATAGGGAAGGACAATGATCAGGTAAAAATAATTTCATTTATGGAGTCAATCGGGAGTTAATTCATATCGATGGAATTAATGAAAACATCGTTTTGAAAATGGGGATGGGGGAGGGGCTGCATGAATAATTTCAAACACATCATACTGTATAAATTTTTTCATGTCATTGCTAAAAAATGCAGAAACATACAATGAGCTCTTCAAGCAGCTACCAAGTTTTGAAATGCGAAAAAAGAGAAAAATACAGACAACGTTATTTTGAACCAAAAAAGTGGGTAATAAATGGCCGAATAAAAATATATTTATAAAAGGCTTCAAACGAGGGATATTCGAATGTTCCACATCCCATTTGGTCACAACTCTGAAAATTGGTGCAAATGTCAGCAAAGACAAGCATAGAAGAAGTAAGCTATTCCAATCTTGATTAACCAACTTCAAAGGGGTTATACATTCCAAACGAAGGATATCCGAATGACCCATTTCCAATGTTGTTACAATTCTGATATTTGGTACAAGTGTTAAGAAGGGCAAATATAGAAAAAATAAGTTATTCGAATATCGATTAATGAATTTTTAAGGGATGAAAAGTCGTTGTAACATTAAAGCTATTCGAGGAATATCTTAATGTCTCACTTCAAATACAGTTACAACTTTGAAAATTAGGACTAAGAGCAAGCATAAACACAATAAACTAACAAGGGATATTTAATGTCTCATTTCCAATATATTCACAATTATAAACTTTGGAAAAAATTTCAACAAAGGAAAGTTCCTATTTTGATAAATCAATTTGTTGGGAACGAAATGGGAGCAAACAACGTCTGAAGTTAAGAATACATGAATGACTTTTTATTGCTAAAATGCTCATGTTAAAATTTCGTAGAGCAGCACGGGTATTCAGCTAGTTTAATATAAAGGAAATGATTTTATTACCAATCAAGTCTCATTTACTTATAAAGTTATGTAATAACTAGGGGTGTGGAACATTGCCCAACTTTCAATTATTCTATAATACTAACAGGGTATTGTGTCATTTACCGTTATTATATTTTCATCATTCATTTTGAAAAAATTGCCAGTTTGACGATATTTTTTGCGATGATTCTTGTATGGGTCTAAAGAAAAAAAAAATAAGAAAAAAAACTTTGCCAAAATGGTGATTTTGGCGATATACTTTTCGATAATCCTTATATTATCCTTTATTAAAAGTGAAACTAAGGGGAAAAGAAAAAACAACCGTTGATGAGGTATGCTCAAGGAAAGAGAACTCTGTGTTGAAGGCATTCTTTTTTCAACTTTTTACGCCAGTAAAGCATTTTTTAAGGAATTTTGGAGGTGGGGATGTTTAGAACACCTTCAGTGACAGCTACCCTATGCGCATGAGCGGTTTTGACGAAAATTTTAATGGTAAGTCCCATGACCACCAGCATACCAAATTTGAACATCGTAGGTCAATTTTGTTAGGGAGTTATGCTGACCACAGATAGACATTTTTTCTAGATCACTTTTTTGAAATCAGGATGTTCCAAAACGTGGAGAAATCATAGACCAAAGAATAAAGCAGACTGATCGTAAACCTTCAAATCCTTGACAGAAACGCGCGAGGAATTGTGGGGCACAAATCTCCAAAACATAAACGCATTTTGTATAGACAATGGCTGCTTGCTCCGCATTTGGATGCACAAATCACCCGTCAAAAATAGTATGTACAGCTCCAAAAATTTCATTTTACAGGTAAGTTCTTTTCTAACACTGTCTAATTATAGTTTGCATTGATTTTAGTTTCTAAAACTATTTATTTGTGTTTGAATGACTTCAAAATGAAAGTTCGTGTGGGTACTCGTTTCGTTTTCCTTCATAAGTGTGTATCGCGGAATTTTCGATTAAATTTCAATTAGCCTACAGACTGCCATTTAATAATTAATAACTACCACTTTAGAAGAGGCAATTGAGGTATCTGAATTTTTAAGAATTGTTTTCGTGAAGTCAGCATTTTCTGGAGATGAAGGATGAGTCACGTTAGGTGATCAAGTTTTGAATGAAAGCACGTGTGCTCTTCTCTCCGGAAATGGAAAAACATAGTTGATTCTCTAATTTGGTTTCAATGTTAAGAAACCAGTCAATGATATGATGCAGTGCATTCAATAAATAAAAGTCACAGTTCATAAAGAACTCGTTGTGTAAAAGAATTAGTTTCCCATAAGATGAAAAAGTGAAACCGAAACTTATATTTACATGTTTACCTAACAATACAAAAATTTTCAGCTATGTAATTGTGAATGTGTAATTATGTTATACATCTGTCCAATTCCTACAATATAGTTATTATAACATACATTAAAATTATGTGCTAAATATTATGCATTAACAAAATATGTTAAATTTTTGGATAGAGATAAAAGATAATGAAAAAATTTAATTTCTTGAACATTTGTTAATTGTTAAATGGGATTTCCGTTTTATGAAATTGCTATTATCAATTATCATTAATTTTAGTCGTATGCAAAATAAGAGATGACATTTTTCTTTACACTTTTTCAAAGCCATGATATTCTACTGTGTTTAAGCTTCAACACAAAAACTTGGTCTTGAAAGGAAGATTTAAAAAAAAAAAAATGTTAAATCAGTATTTAAAAAAAAATGTTAAACCAATTATTTGAATAAGCATTATGATACTTAAATAATGAGATTTTCATTATTAAATAGTATTCCATTTTCCGTTATCTAGTAATAAATAGTTTTTTTATTTGTAATTATTGAAAGGTGAACTTAGGAAGAATATGTTCTCCTGTAAAATAACATTTTAAAGATGTTAAAGTTCTTTTTAATAAAAGTGTACATTCATGCTAATGGGTTATTTGTTTTTTCATAACTAAACTAAATACCTTTTAAAATATCTAAAAAACAAATAAAAATATGATACGTTTGTTTGCATCATGAAGACAGATCGAGATGATATTTTATGTGTTTTGTTGCCATTGTTGTTGTTTCTTAAAGAATTTTAATAAAGAATATTTTGTAATGCTATTACTTTTTGAATTTCTTAAATATTATTCAAAAACATAAAATTACTATTCTTTGTTATTTTAATGAATAGTTAGAAATAAATAAACCTGTTTTGAGCCGAAACTTTTTCCTTTATTCAAATTTATAATTTCACCGGCAATTGTATGGAGAATGATGCGGCCACGATCCGTCACGGATGCGGGAAGAATGTGTTGGAAGAACCCCCACACTTTCCCGTCGACGGACAAATAGGTGAACTTCTTGAAGTCAAATTTAATAAAATTATCCGAAACTTTCTTCTTTTCTTCTTAATGCAGCATAATGTATACATTCTAAGGAAAATATGTGAATTTTTTCATAAGATTTATTCATATATTAGTGGATAAAACGCTATTTTTAAAATGCGAAATTTTACACAGTACGCAAGACGTTTGTTGTTTCTTTTGGAATTATGTTACCCATGATGCCTCAAAACATGTAATGTTTTTCTCCAATGAAGGTCAATGGGAAACACCGCCTCTGCTCCTATTCTTTGCTCTATGGGAGAAATGCCACAAAAAAAGAGCCCCCCCCCCCCCCCCCAAAAAAAACAACGATTTTTTTGTTTTTGTTTTTGGATTGAATGTTATACTTTCATTACCCTAAGTATTACATATGGGTAATTGAAAGTAAAAATGCTGATGGATTCATAATATCTATGACATCTAATTGTACAGATTAAATTAACTAAATGAGGTTTAATTCAGATTAAAAAAAAAACTAAATAAGAATTAATTCAGTTACCTACTATATAAATCACATTTTTATAACAGATATATATCAGGACCATTCCATAGAAAACCGGACAGCTTCAAGGGGGGGGGGGAGTATTTTTGGAGGGAAGATCGAAGCTGCCTAGTCCATTTTTAAAAGTCTATATAATATTTATCTAAGACTATTTTTCCATTACTTTACTGTTTTCAAATGAAACAATGATTCCAAATTGGCCTACATTAGCTAAATGCTATATGGTTGAAACAGTGTTGATTTTATGAGCTTCCACTTTATTTTGTATTACACTCAAAGACACTTTTGCTGTTCAGTGTAATAATATGCAAATAGTCTATTAAATGCATTGTTTCTTAAAGTTTACTTCAATTTAAAATGTGTATATTTAAAAATTGAAGTTGATACAAGTGTATAAAAGATAGAATATTGCCCATAATGAATTTGAATTCTTGCTTAAAAATCTTAAGTATAGGATTTAATTCAATGAAGTTCCCTAAACTATACATATCATCGTTGAAAATTATAAACTCGTAGACAGCATACTCAAAAAATATGACATTTTAAATTTACCCATTTCAACTGCATTTTTTGTTTTTACTTACTTCCTTTTTTAGAATATATTTTTTGTCTCATTTTTCTAATTACAGTTAAACCCTGTTCACACGAAATTGATGCTGCCGTGTGAAAAATTGTTCGTGTTAACCAAATAAATTAACACTAAGTTTGAAGTAAGGAGAACTGCTTTTACTTTGCGTTAAACAGGGTTTCATGTTAAGCGATTTTGCGTTAACAGGGTTTTACTGTATATACAATGTCTTTTAAATGATTGCCTGGCATTGATAATCAAAGTTAAAAGAGCATGTAATGCTGAAGCAAATATAAATAGTGATAATAAAGATAAGGACCATCTTCTACAAAAGAATATACATGATAAAAATATACAAATCAAATTTAGTCACTGGGGAAAATGTAATTGTTCTACTTTGTTTATCATGCTTGAAATATTCAAAAACAAATATAGATCCTTCAGTGTTAGCAAAGCACCCTTATACCAATTTTTCTAGAATAAGCAGATTGGTCCAAATATTGTCATGATCATAGTATATCTCCATGATCTGAACAAATCTCTTGTATAAAAAAAGTCAAGAAAAAGTGGTTTGGGAGATATTTATACAGATATCAATGTCTTCCTTGTGAGTGAACTGACAATATTCTCTTTAGAAAATTTAAATATTTTATTGATCAAAAAAGACATTTAATTTACACATTAAAGTATAAGAGAGTTAAATTCGTATTAAATGCAACATACATTTTGAATTCTTGTGAAACATGCAAAATCAATTAACAAGACAAACACTAATAATGTTTACAGTAATCATGCATGTATGCAATTACTGAAATAACATTGTATGTAAAACACTTACGCATGAATCAATACATTCTTAGTCTATATCTAAAACTACCATCCTAAGTAAAAAACAGAAATCTTAGTCATTGGAGGTAAAGCAGCTTTAAAGTATTTGTAATTTAACTGTATCAACAACTCATTAATAATGTTGTAAATACTTTCAAAAGGGACAAAAGTTTGTAATACATTAAACATTTTAGGAAGTTTGGTATGAAATATAATTAAAGTTAATACTAACACCAAATTACCAAACATTTGTTTAATAGATATTTTAAGGATAACAGTTTAATAAGTTAATAATAATTCAGTAAAATTTTGAGTGTACATTTTGTATATTTACTGTCCAGATCAACATTAAAAAAATAAAAATTTTGAATCAATAATATACATGACTAATAAAATATATTTGCTCTGTAAGTTTTCAATCCCACAAACTTAGAGGGTTCATCGAGTTGCTGCTAATATTTGAGAATTTTAAAATCTGCAAAGAAAACAGATGAAAAAATTATTAATTAAAAATTAAACTACTACATGAAATGAATTAAACAAAATTAATGTATAACACATAAAAATTTAAACATTAATAATCCAATTTACCTATAAATTGTCTAACAGGGTTGTTAGGTTTAGAACATGTGTTTTAAACTAAACATTTGAAACAAGTTTAAAACACTAAAATGTTTACATTGCTTATCCATGTCAAACAATTTTCTCTTATACCAATAGATGGAACTGCAACACTTAATTACAATATTGCTTTAGTTTAAGAAATGGAATGATTAATATGATTCTAAATCCTTCAAAGACTATAAAATTCTTCATTGTCAGACACAACTGCTGCTAAACATGAACTAAGTGTTCAAGAATAGAATGAAGTAGGCAATAATGATGATATTATTCCACTTTTCTTGGTGGTTAATTATTATTAAGAATGGTGATGAAGTGTCATGCAGATCATTGAGCAGTTGAATACAGCTGCATGCTCAACTGCAGGTTTAAAACAAATATTTTCAACAATTGGCTTGGTACATGATAAAATTAGAAATTGGTTGAGTGTTGCTTAGGCTGCCAAACTTGTAACTGTATTTCAAGCACCAAATAAATATATATATTTCTTTTATCATTTCTTTAAATTCAATGTAATTGATGTTCTTATTCGTATGAATGATGATGACATTGTTGAGTACAAGTTGAAAAAACCTGTTTTAAACTTCTTTCCTAACTTCACAACCCTAAAGAAACATGTTTTCTCCCATCTCTGCTAACAAATCATAAATTCAAATCAATTGAGAAAGTGTTCAATTAAGTAGAGTATGGTACATAAGCAACACAACTACTTACTAATCGGAGACACTGGTAAAATCTTTCATGAGTGTTTTTTTTAACAGTTTTGGTACATTATTGAAAGAATGAGTTTTGTAACTAACTTTTAATTTGATTTTCAGGAAGCATAAAGGATTTTACACCCATGAATAATATTGAAATATACAAGTTACTTTAGAATATTTCATTTTATGTAAAGAGATTTGGCATTTTTAAAATGAAATCATAAAAAAAAAAAAAAAAAAAAAAACACATTTCATGCATTAAACCAAAAATTAAGATTTTAAGACATAACTAGAGCTAAAATTTTCAATAACTAAGTAAACCAAGATTAATTAAATATAAGTAAAACAAGATAAAACATTATGTGCAGAGCTCATAAATTATCAATAAAACTGTACCAGAACTAAAGGACAATCCATTTTTCTAAATTTTTCATCAACGTTGACAACTTTGAATAATAATGTAATGTTAGAAAAAATAGATTCAGAAACTGCTATTCTCTTATGCTAATGCTATTCTTTCAAAATGAATATCTCATATATAAAGTCAAACACAAGATAATGCTGAAAGAACACCAAAAACACATAATATCGCAACTATAACCTTAAAATCAAGGAAAAAAAAGAAAAGTATTGCACTGCTTCTTTAGAATACAAAAATAGATAATAGAGCAATACATAAAATCTAATTACTTTTTATCAGCTTTCTCCAATCCTGGAGTTGTAGATAATACTGTACTCTTAGCTGTTTTCAAAAACTGAGGCGCAGATTCCACATTCTAAGTAAGAAAATAATTTAAATAAGAAGTTAAAAATAAGACAACAAAATGAGTTAGATAAAACCTGCCTGTAGCACATGACAATTAAATCTATGGACACGGTAATTTAGTGATATTTCAATAACTTTTCATTTCAAAAGACCCAATATCTATTTGTATTGAGGAATTAGAGGAGAATGGACAGTTCCCAAGTTTTTTAAAAAAAGAGTGAAATTGGTCTATATTTATGAAGAATTTCTTTTTGTTTCCAAATATTCAAACAACTCTTTAAAATAATAGTTATTTGAATATTAAGAAAAGAAAATTACCGAAAACCACTACCGATCAAAATTATCCAATATAGCTGCGACGTCAAAACATAATTCCGTTTCTATGGTTATCGTGAGGTTTCTGCCAAACAGTTAGCATTGGTTTGGTAGACAATTGCTATATCCTGTAACAGTTAGTGTGATTTGTGAGAAACTTGCAAAACTGGTTTTCGCTGCTGTGTTTCAAGCCAAATTGTTTCAGATGTAGTGCGTCACATTCACTTTGAGCTGATTGTATAATTTTCCTCACCAAAACTAACAGGCGAATTTTGGTTAAAAATTTTAAAAAACAGAGAGTGCAGAGAGCAGAAATTTTTGTGTTTATTACCTTTTTGAAACATTTAGAATTGAATAAAAAAAAAATTACATGCAAGAATTGTGCATTAGGAGTAACTCATTCTCTCATCAAGGAGTTCCAGAAGAAAATACAGTGAGTTTTCTAAAAAAATTAAGAAGAAATTTTAGGGATAATTCATAAAAATTATAGTGGTAGTTCCAAAAATTTTAGGGACCATTCTAAAAATTTTAGAGATAATTCCAAAAAAATTTAGGGATATTTCGTTTAAAGATGACATTGGTTCCTAACATATTGTTGCACAAATTGTCTGTATATATTGTAAATAGTGACGTATTATTTCAAAATTCTATTGTAATTTATTTTTATCCTATTTTATTTAGTAATTAATAGCGATTATACAAGTTAGAAAAAGGTGGCAACACCTAAAGCAATCGAGAAGTTTCGAGATATTTCGTTTCCGATGAATTGGCTGGAAATTTCGAGAATGTCTCACGCGCTTGTATATAAACGACTGGAGAACGGGAAAGTTTTCAGATTGACTTTGGAGTTCGTTGAAAGCTGATCGCTTTATTTACCTATTGGAGTGAGCTTGTATAATCGCTGAATTCGAAGTTATTTTTGTTGAAGCTTGTGTTGAAGCTTGAGAGTAATTAAACTGTTGCCTGTGAATAAATTTTGTGAGTTTTCTGAAGAGAGAATAAATATTTTTAAACCGTGAAAACTGTGCCATCATTGCCTCAGCGGAAAAATTCGTAACAATATATATTCTTTTAAAAGCCTGTTTCAATATCGGCAAAACTATGTCTATTTTCAAAATATTGAACAACAAACAACTTTTTAGCAAAACAAGTTATATAATCAAACAATTTAACTATTTTTCAATCAAATCACCTATTTAATTTTTAAACAACATTCTAAGTACTTAAAAAAACACTGCTTCAACTTTAAAACCAACAACATAAGTTTATCTACAATTTAAAATTATTTGTCAGTAATTAAAATTTCAGAAAATATTTTTCCTCTGGGGAAAATCTGGGGATTTTCACGTGTTTTGGAGGGAAATCGGCTAATTTTTTACGTTTTAAATATTTTTAGGAATTATCGAAAAACTTTAGTACAATTTTAGGGAGAAACAAAAATTTAATGAACAATAGAAATTTTAGGATGAATGTGCCACTGTAAGAAGTTTTAGGAAGCAAAACCTCACTATTGCCACACTTTAGTCATCATAATAATAAAAAAAAAAATTATAGACTCATTATATACATTTCCTAGCTCACTGTTGGGGGAATGCTTATTAGTGCTTCAAAACTAATTTTGTGACATTGAGAAATTTCACTTTAAATTTAAAAGTGTTTCATGTTCAGTGTTTTGAGGTTAAAACAGGACATATCGAATCACTTCTGTCTATCTATGTGAAATTTCAGAAAATTTTAACTTGGGAGATTTAAAGGAAATTTGGAAAAAAGATAATTTATTACATACCTAATTAAGGAAATCAGAAACAAATTAAATTTGCAACTGTTTTTTTTTTTTATTCATTTGCTTAAGTTAAGCAAATGAATCAGTGATTTGAATCCAAAAATTTTGAATTAGCAAATGAAAGTGATTTGAATCAAAATTTGCATAAAATCATAAAAGAGTTAATAACTCTTTCAGAAATTGTGATTTAATGCAAATTTTAATTAATTTTTACAATCCAAATGCTCAAAAACTTTAAGTTTATTGTGTAAATTATTTTGAGAAACAAGTGTTTGTAGAACAAAATACTATTTTATAATTTTTTCATGCAAAAATTACTCGTAAAATACATGCATCCAAATAGATTTGGGACTAATAAGGTAAACTTTCAAAATAACTTGTGCATGAACTGCCAGTAAATCTACTGATGCATTCCAAAAAAAGGTTTTCAGTGAGTACTCACACCAAAAGCAATAAGGTACAAAACAATCATTGGGTGGGTATTCCAGAGGGCACAATAAGTTTTCTAAAAAAATTAGGAGGAAAGGGATTTTTAGGGATAATTCCTAAAAATTTTAGTGGCAAGTCCAAAGATTTTAAGGGTAATTCTAAAAATTTTAGGGATATTTCTTTCAAAGCTGACATAAGCTCCAAATATATACATTCTTTTTCAAAGCATGTTTCAATACCACCAAAACACTGCCAATTTTTAAAACATTTAATTAAAATAAGAAAAAAAATTCTCCTCTGGAGGATTATCTGGGTTTTATTGGAGGTTCTGGAGAAAAACCGAGGAATTTTCGAGATTTTTCATTCTATATTTGGGAATTATCGAAAAATTTAAGTACAATTTTGGGGGAAGCAAAAATTTAAGGAATGTCAATTAGAAATTTTAGGGTGAATGCGACCCCTGGAATTCGGATTTAATATGTTTTTCTTTCTTTTTAATAAAGATAAAAGCACATAAAAACAAATATCTTCCAATTTCTTTTAAGATGATTTATATTTTTAAATTTATACAAGAATATGTCAGTTTGACATATAGAGGCAGGTATTACAAATTTAATTGCATTTAAGTAAAAATTTCAGGGTGGCTACAAAATTCAGGAAAAAAGTTCCCCGATTTCCCCCGACAGATTTCTAAAAAATTCCCTGATTTTACAGCAAACTTTTTTTAAATTTCCCCTACTATTCCAGATGTGTACACACTTTGATCAAATGAAACATGTATGCTAAAGAGATAACAAGCTCATTTTTTAAAACTAATATTGGCAGCAATGAAAAGTTTAAATTATTCCGTAACATACATTAAACGTCTAAGATTATTCCTCACAATGGACAATTCCCCGTAATTTTTTATTCAATTCTAAATGTTTCGAAAAGGCCATAAACACAAAAATTTCTGCTCACTGCACTTTTTCTTTAATTTGCAACTTAAGTTCACTGGTCAATTTTAGCAAGAAAAATGACTCATTCAGCTCAAAGCTAATGTTACGTCACTTGTTCCGAACTTGACTTGAACTTAGCAGCGGAAACTAGTTTACAAATACATGCAACCGGTACAGGATATGGCAATTGTCTAAAAAACTCACACCTTGGCAGAAACTTCACAATACCCATAGAAAAGGAAGGAAGTTTTGACATCCCAGATAAAATACACAGTTTTTATGGAACATTTTCTTTTTAATACTTAAATAACAAATTTTTTTACTCTTGTTTGAGTATTTGGAATCAAAGAAATTCTTCATAAATATAAACCAATTTTACTAGTTTTTAAAAAATGCGGGAACTGTCCATTCTCCGGATAAATTGTACCAAAGTATGGATGAACAAGGAAATGTACGTTTAATATGGTAGAAAATTTCACTGATTTTGATGAAATTTTTAAAAATCCCCTCACATTTCACTGATTTCCAGGTTCTGTGGCCACTATGTGGTTTAAATAAAAATAGGTAATTTTTAACTGATCGAGAATGGTATATTAGAAATAACAAAAGCATCAAAATTCTGTTTAAAATGTGTTTGGACTGCAACCAGGTCATAGCTATAAAATAAAAATTATCAATCAAACAAATCATAAAATTAAAATGAAGTACAAACTTACATTTGGAAATAGATTTCCCTCATAATGGTGAGTAGTTTTCAAAGGTGGATATACTTGATGATTTCCAATATACTAAGGTGTTCAAAAATCAGAAAACAAAAATTAAATAAACAAACTAAAAACAAAAATAAAACTAAACAAACTAAAAACAAACAAAATAAAATAAAAACACAAAAAAATATCAAATGAAAAAAAAAAAAAAAAAAAACTCCAACTAAAATATTACACAAATAGGAATCATTCCTAATAAAATAAAACTTTGCATACCTGAGCAATGGGACTCTGGATATTTTGAAATTTCTTTGAGATAATCTTTTGGGCTGACTTTGGGACTTTTGATATGGAATTGCGTACCATACAAAAGTGGTGATTCTTCTTGGGAGTTTCCCCAGGAATTTCTTTCTGTGAGGCAGCACTTGGACAAGCTGGTGTTACAAAGGGATTTTTGATAGGTTTGCCTAAATTGGAGATCGGCTTGAATTCTGGTTTCTTTTTCTGACTTGTAGGTGTATTGTCTATTTTGCGGATAGGAATTTTTGTAGCAGAATTTATCTTGCCACCAGACCTTTTAACCTCATTGATGTTATTGAGTTGTTGCTTTGTAGTGTTTTTCTTTTGTGGTGTTCCTTTGTTCTTCTTGGGCGAATCTCTATACTTTTGGTTATTAGGAATACTTAGTTCTTTAGCATTATATTTAGTTGATAAAATAAAAGGAATGTTTTCTTTACTCTCATTTCTAGAAACAGTTTTATTTCTTTTCTCGAATAATTTCTCCCGGGTGCATAAATTCAGAGGCATAATTGAATCCCTGGATTGCACAGGTCCACCTTGACCGAGGTTGCATGAAGTATCATGCAAATCAAGAGCTTGAAGTAGCTTTTCATCATGCATCCCCAGATCAACACAGAAATAACCTGAATGTCGCTTTCTTCTCCCCTTTTCTCTGTCAGTAACGCCCAACGCCATTTTTAAAGGACTACTTGTAGGTGAATCAATAACATTCGATTTCAATCCAAAATTCCTTTTATTACGATTAGAAATATTAACTTTGGCTTGATCTTTCAATTCAAATTTATCCACACCTTCGCTCATACGTTTATTATCTTTATTAGGGGAAGCACATCCTTCTAAACTACCTTGTTCTACAGATGAAACTGATACCACATTGACACCTTGATCTTTATCAATTGCAACTTCAATATGCAACTTCAGATTCTTTTCAATAAGAGTTTCTGGGATAATCGAGGGAACCTTCTCATACGAGTTGGTCTCATCTTTTAAATTATGTTCCACAACAATGCATTTCTTTTGGCATTCGTGTAAAGGTGACCGAACAACTATATCAATAACAGTGTTCTTTGCCGAAACTGGTGAATCAAGATTGGCAGTAGGAACACTGGTACAATGCTTCTTATCAACATCACTTATTCTTAATTTCTGAAATTTCTTTTCAAATTTTTTACCCAAACTGCTATTCCTCTTTTTCTTTGCTTCTTTACTTTTAATGGGAGATATTTTTTGCTTCTTCAAAGTTGGTTCAGGAGGAATAATTATCGAGTCATCAATACAAATAGTTTTATTGAGAGAGATTTTTTCTTCCTTTGAAGTTGATTCAAGAGGTAAAATACACAAGCTATCATCACAAATAGTTTCATTAGTAGCACCAATGCTTGGATAGGTTAACACATCACATTTATATATATTTTCTTTCGAAACACATTTATTCTTAGAATCATCCAATGATAACATATTCAAAGAGTTCAAAGCTACATCAGAGGCTTCAATCATTGAATCCTCAATGCAAATAGTGTCATTATAACTTGGAGCAATGATAGGATTTGGACTAACTGCATGACACTTTTCTACTTCAATGCTGCCTAAATCATCACTACATACACCATACTTAGAATGAAAATTGTACTTTGGGAATGAATAAAAAGCTGATTCAGATGGCAAAATTATTGAATCATCAATACAGATAGTATCATTGGAACTTGGAGGGTTCAGCAACATTTGGGAATCACCTTCAAATTCAGAATCTTTATTTTTAATTGAACTTTTTGTGAATGTGGCATCACATGAAGGTAAAATGGAATCATCAATGCAAATAGTCTCATTGAAATTCAAAGTACCTGATGTAGTATGGATATCCAGAGGTTTAAGAAATTCCGTTGAAGGTTTTCGAGGGTTAACTCTGTATGCACCCAAACCAAAATCAGTCATATCTGAACCTTGTATAGAGGATGTTGATTCATGGTTATTTTTAGAAGAATAAATATCACTATGCAAGTTGCTTAAAGGAAGACTTTCCCCATCTTCTTGCATAGCCTTTTCATTAGTTACAGCCTTTGAAGCATTGCAGTTAGAAAGTTCAGATATCTCTTCCAAACTATCTCTAAACAAGTTCTTGCATTCAGATATAGAAGGAGAATTTCCATCTAAGTTCAAGTCTTTAACATCAGTATTAATTTCTTTAAAGTTTTCATAGATCACGTCAATGGATGTTTCAAAATAACTTTTAGTTGCACGGTTTTCTGTGCCTGACATTTCAACTAGCGGATCAACATCACCAACTTTGCTTTTGGAAAGTATCAAGCTGTCCACATGACTTATGGAAGGACCATTTGAATCCTCCAAACTGTCATCAAAAGCTTTCTCATGGTCAACTATAGCAAGTGAATCTTCATCAAAATATTGCTCATTCGAATTTGAGTTTTTATTAAGAATACAAATGTCATGAATTAATGAATCATATGGTTCATTAGAATTGGAATTTTTATTTGCAATGCAAATGTCATTCATCAACGAATCATCACAAGTATGACTTATTTCCATGATATTTATATCTTCAATTTCTTCAGACAAGCTGAATTTGTCCGCACTGGATACAAGAGAATGGATGTCTTCTAAACTGTCACAGAAATGACCAGCTATACTTTTTTTATCCATATGCTGCTTTCTGTTATTAACATTAACTTGTTCAGATAAGAAATTTGAAGCACTTATTTCCTTTAGATGTATATTTTTTCTTTCAGGATTCAAATCGACTTCTTTGAAATTAAAGTCTGCCTCCCCTGGATTTAAATCTGTTTCCTTAGGATTTAAATCACTTTGATCTCCATACAAACTATCATCAAAACTATCATATTTACTTTCAGTGGAAAAACTTTCATAAATTGAATCCTCAGAAACATCATCAATAACAACATTTGATAATTTAGGCAACAGAATACCTCTTTCTTGCATTCTTTTTTCAAACCTCTCTTTCACAATTCTTTCTTTATCTGTGATAGGTCCAAAGAAAAGCTCGTCGTCATCACAAATAGACTCCATTACACTGAAAGTATATGTACAGAACAGTAATTACTAAATTACACTTCAAAAACACTTTTACTTTAAATTAAAATGAACTTCAAAATTTTTAGTTAAATTTATTAGGTAATAGAATTGTGTTCTCCCAAATAAAGCTACATAAAATACATATAGATTAGAGACTGAACAGACATCTGGACTCGAGTATCGAATATCCAACCATTTCATTAAGATATATGGGCAAATATCCATCTATTTTAATCAGGTATTTGGTTGAAACAAACAAATCCTAAACCTAATAATGAAACTAATTTTCTTCCACAATACAATCGCAGGCTGGCTAAGAAGGGGGACAAAGGAACACAAAAGAAAAGAGGAATTTGAAAGTTCAAAAATGGGTCTTGTCATTGACCTGAAGAACCAATGCAATGTGTAGAAGTCCAAAGCAAAATAAAGGGTTTCATTTTCTATCTCTACATTTTATATAAAATCCAACATCTGCCTGTATGTAATGGCTATAACTTAAAATCTACTATACCAATTTCAGGGTTCCCACTCTTATTGAAGAAAAAAATTCAAGGACTTTCAAGGACCTTTTTAAGAAAATTCAAGGACCTTTTTAGAAAAATTTAAGGACTATAATTTTAAATACTACATCAGATGTAAAATTACAAAACGGAGATTATCGAGGTCAGGGATGTAGTGGAGTGGAAACACGAGGAAACGGCGATCTTTTACATTTATAGAAGGCGGAATAACGTTCCCTCATCTAAAATTTTTTTTTCTTTTTACGTGATACTGAACTCAAAGCCAAGTAAGCAAACAAAAAAGTCATTTCGTGGGAACTTGCTTTCGTATGGGATCCACAACTTCAGAGCTGAGCAGGCAAATTCTAGTTTTTGTAAAACACTTGAAAGAGGTGCGGCAACTCACACATGGCCATTTCTCCTTGATTAAAAATGAACTGACATATATGTTTACATCTAGCTATGATTCATTCAATAGCAATTATCCTCTTCAACGAATAATCTGTATTTGTGGAGGAATTCCAGACGTCAAATTTGTATGGTTCGTCGTATATACAATCTAAAACTTCCATACACAAATTCATGCCAATTATCTACATTTTTAAAGAACAAAACTGTGACCTAGCACATTCAGTTCTTTGCGCCCTTTCCTTGAATATTTCACCTCCTCTAATTTTAACGGGAATGCTAACCGATTTATCAACAAAAGTTATGTAGCTTTTTTTTTTTTTTTTTTTTTTTAATTTTTATATCACGGACGGATTTAATAAATTATTTGTAAACCATTCAACGTACCTAAGAAATGAATTCGTTCAAGAGGAAAAAACAAATGACAATAAAAGATGGGTTTTTTTCATAATCCAAAAAAGTTAAGCAAACCTGCGGTTCTGACGGAAAAAACTGGTTAGTGCTAAATATCCAGATAGGTAAGAGCAGAATGTTGATATTTTGTATTAGCTTTTAAGGTGTTTTGAGATCACGGAATTATGCATTTATATTTTGTCAGATATAAGGAAATATTTATTTTATTCCCAGTTATTGGAAAAATCAAACATAACTTGTTTGAACATGAAAAAATATGTTCAAAATAGTATTGATTTTTAAATCCTTTATATTAACTTCGCTTTTGAATGTTTGTGAATTTGAATATGTTTAGTTCAACACATAAAATGTTGCTTGAATGTACATTTAAGAGACTGGCTTCAAGCGCTCCGCTACGTTGTTGTGACAGAACTGAACAGTTGTTAACTTTGTTTCACTTTAACTTGGCAGTACTGATAATGCTACATTAGCCAAATTGCAGCCTTTCACAACCCAAAGTTGAAAAGGGGTTCCAAGGCTTGCACTAAGAGCGGAGGACTACTAAAAAAAGTAATACGTAGCAAAAATTAGTAATTTTAATAACACGTATTTCATTCAATTCTTACGAAAATAATTTTATTAAAATTTTTATATTTTATAAAAAAAGAAATTGAGTCCGTGGGTTTATTAATAAAAGCTGACTTAAAATAATGTTATTTAGTGCAGAAAACGCTACGATTTTAATAGTTTGCATCCATACCATATAGAGCACCCTTACCATTTTTAAAGTGTTTTCTATACCCATTTTCATTGTAAGGGGCGCCAAAACTCATTCTTGCACACATAGCATTTTACTCCAAGGCCGGTCCTGTATATTTGATTTTCCTTAATATAAAAGTGCTAATGTTTTTGCAAATGGGTATAATACATCGAAATTGGGCTGCGAATAAGTAGGAAAGCAATTCAGATGTACTACTTTAAAATGCAAAATTAAATTGCTTTTCGGTTTGAGAATGGGAAAGTTTTACATTTACAGTTAATGCAGAATTTATTCCAAAAATGTAGCAGCAGTTCTTAAAAAAAAAAAATCATACAGTGGCGGCAATAAGGGGTATTATTATAGTAATATTAACAAAACTATTTAAAGTTGTCATTTTCACTCCCCCCATCCCACACACACAGAGAGAGAAAAATATATACATTTGTAACGACGCAACATAGCATTCCCACACTTTTTTATTTTACACTACACCACTGTCATTGATCACTTAAAAATTCAAGGACTTTCAAGGACCTTATCCTTTTTTCAAGGACTTTCAAGGACTAAATTTCATCAAAAAAATTTCAAGGACTTTCCAGGACTTTCAAGGACCGTGGGAACCCTGAATTTAGATACAGTTTGTCTGTTAGTTTATTTATTGTCAGGGTTCCCACTCAAATCACAGAATGAAAATCAATGACTTTTAAGGACCTAATTAATGTTTTTAAGGACCTTTGAAAATTTGTTTTCAGGCATCATGTCTATTTATAAAGGAAGTTCAATAGTATATTCTACCAAAAAAGTTACAAGTTGGGGGATGCGTAATACAATTATGTTGGAAAATTCTGAAACGATGGAGATAAGTGGCAGTTACGTGGGGATAGCAAGTCTGAGTTCTGTTTTTATAAATTTTGCAGTTGGCCACACAACATCTTCAAAAATTAATGACTTTCAAGGACCTCTAAGCACCTCAAAGCATTTTCAAGCACTTTCAAGGCCTTGAAAACAAGTTCAAAAATATTAAGCACTTTTAATGACTTTCAATGACCGTGGGAACCCTGATTGCATATGGTATGAAGTACAATTTGTTATAACTTAACACACAAAAACAGTAATTATACACATACATTTTTTGGTCATATTGAGGTCTATGATTTATTTATGTCTAGACTAGACAGGTTTCCAAGGAAATAAAACATTGTTGGCAACAGTATCAATGTTAAATTCTAACATAGAATAACATAAGAAGTAAAGTATAAATTTAACACCCAAGAAAGAAATCAGAATTTAATACACACATTCTTTTAGTTTTAAAATGTGGTTTTTAAAAATTGCCAGCTAATATATTTACAATTAAAACGCTGATTTAAACAAAGTTACATGATTAATCAACAAATTGAAGCTAAATGTATCAATAACATCGGAAAAATTATTAGAATCTATTTATTGCTCTAATCAATCAAAATTAATCTCAATCTCTAACTTTTAAAACAATAAGACAACCATTCAGAAAAAAATTCTATTCAATTAAACCATTTCACAAAGAGTGTTGTCTAAATGGAATTTTCAGTAACAGACTAAATTGTAATAGAGTTATAATCACATTTGAATAATGTATATTATACAGACAGTACCACAGTTTAGCTAACAAACCTGGAAGAATCTTGAATATTAGAGCCGTCGGTCATGTCTACAGTAATTTTTCTGAAAAGAAAGAAAAGTTTAACATGAGAAAGAAAGCACGAATATACAACCAAATAAATAAAAAATCAATGTGCACTTAACTATGGCTCAGTAAAATTTCCTCAAATTCAACAAAAAATTAGCTTGATTATTAAATTGCAAAAATTATAATTAATTATTAAATTCATTTAAGTGAGTAAAAATCATTTGAACAAATTCTATAAAATAAATTAGAAAAAAGGAAAATGAAGGCAAAACTTGAATAAAAATATAATAAACAGAGCCCTACAAATAAAAGTGTAATATCATATACAAGAATACAGGGTTCATACTCATTTTCAGAAAAAATATTCTATGAGCTTTCCACAGCCGTGTTTTCCATAGCGGGCTTAATTATTTTTAGCCACATTTAGTCAAACCTCGATTAAAGAAATTTTTTCGATAACTCGAAAAAAGTATTTTCTTCTTTAAGAATAACTTTCTGCAAGTTTATGTTATCAAATAAATCTGTAACTTCAACTCTTCAAGTTAGAGTTAAGCAAATAACACCGAAGAGTAGGATTTTTTTCCAGAGTAACAACTTTTTCCAGGTTTCAGGAGGGGAGATTTTAAGACTCATTTATTTTCCCTCAGATTCCCAGGTTTTCCCTGAGCCAAATGAACCCTGTATATATTGCTAATTATAATTTACATAGGTAGAGACTGCAAGGTCAAGGAGATGCACTTGCAGTTGAAATTTAAAAATAATAAGTATAAAAGAAGAATCTTCCAGTTAAAAAGAAAATATAATTTAGGTTTTTAACTACACACTTGAACAGAAAATTAATTCATAATTAAAAATAATAATCTCAGTAGGAAATCTAATTATTAATTTTCGGAAATCATGGTTTTAAAAAAAGTATCCCATTATATTCCAATATCAACTAAAACTATTTTTTAAATAATATAGGGAAAGACGGGACATAGTAGACCTAGGGGCAGAGTGGTCCACCCCTAGTTAATTTACTTATTTTTAACATTTTGAGCTTCAAATTAAGGCTCATAGATAAGATGGTAGCATGAGATAGTTTATATAGAGTTAAAAAACATACGTTTATAGCAAAATCAACTATTTTATTAAGGTTTGATGTTTTGTGCTCCGTAAAATAATTTTTTGAGCATCAAGTTTTTTTTTATTTCCTAAGAAAAGAAACCGCAGATAAATAGTATTGAACGATTGTTTTATAAAGCTAAGATATTCTTATTTGTGATATCTAAAGAAAATTTGCAAGTATGCTATCTATGTATAGTTTTAGTATGATTATTTCTTCTTCTTCAGCATGGGGCACAGTGGTCAATAGTCGACTGTGCTCCGGAGACAATATTTTCAGCATGATTAAAAAAATCTTTAATAAAAAAAAAAAAAAATTATAAAAAAAAAAATCCGGCTTTAAATAAAATAAAAAAATGGAACAAAATATGTTGGTTTAATTGTTCCATAATTGTTTGATTAGCAAGTAACAGGAGTATGACTGTACAATGAAATTATTTTTGAAGACCATGAATTGTAATTGACCAACTGTCACCTCAAGAAGTGAACAAAGATATTCACAGACCAAGTTGTAGTAATTAATCTGAAGTACTTCAAAAAACAGGAATCCAGTACTATCCTCCTGATGAGATCCATCTATTCCTTATAGCTGGAGTTCAGAAATCGAAATGAAAGGAAGACAAAAGGGGTCTTCAAAAATATTAACAAATACCCAATTAAAAATACATTAGAAAAAGAAGCCATGAAAAAGACCATTATAAAGGAAATAAAACAAGAGAACGCCATTCAGATTATTAAAATTCCATTTTCAAAATTTAGTGCTCACTGACTTTGTTCACATTTTTAGGTTTGCAGTGTGGCCACAAAATTCAGGGAAAAAAGTTCCCTGATAATTGACTGACAGATTTCTACAAAATTCCCTGATTTTAGGGCAAACTTTTTTTTAAATTTCCCCAATTTTCTTAGGTTTTCTAGATGTCTAGACACCCTGATCAAATAGAGCATGTATGCTAAAGAGATACCATGCAATTTTTTTAAAAATAGTTTTGCAGGTAATGAAAAGTTTAAATTATTCCATAACATTAAACTTATAATGGTTTACCACTACAAATCTCCATGTAAATAGCGCCAAGATATGGATAAAAGTGCCTTAAATAATACAGCATTTTCCTGAAATTTTAAAAAGTTCCCTGACATTTAGAGAATCAGAAAGCTCCCTGACATTACCCTGATTTCCAAGTTTTCCCGGTTCTGTAGCCACTCTGTGTTTGTAATTTTTTGATAATTATAAATATTTTTAATAATCTGAAAACTTTTTGTTATATTTAAACATTTGCATTATATCATCTTGCATAATTAAAAATATATATATTAATTAAAAAATCCCATTAATACTAGGTAATTAGAGGTTGGTCCACTGTGCCCCAAGAGGTGGCCCAGTGGACCCTAGAGACGGGGTACAGTGGTCCATTTCATGGTCACACATAAAATGTTTGTTTTTTTCTTTCCAACACATGAATTGCAAATTATGTTCTTAAAAAATTATGAGATGAAAAGAAAAGTTTGCAGAGTTATGCATGATTATTTTCAGGTGCACTAACTTTTCAATTTAAGTAGAAAAATATAAAAAGTGGACCACTGTGCCCCGTCTTTCCCTAACCCATAAAAAAAAGTTTTTAAAAAATCCTTTATATGCATTGTCAATTTTTATATTCATTAACATAGCACCGTTATCAAAAACATTTCTATCAGCAAAATGTGCAGCAAACTATGTTTCAAAATTTATTTATTACAAATGAACGTGAATGTCATCCAAATATCATTTATTTATTCTGATTAAAGTAATTTTATTATTTATTTATTAAAAAAATTTTTGGCAACAGGAAAGAGTTTCAACAATGGTCAGTTCAATCTTGCTAATTTAATGCGATTGAATGATGGCAAGTTGGTTTATTAATATTCCGTAAAAGCTATCTTTTAGTGACAATAACAGCCTCCAAATTTGATGGAATACTTTGTCATTGACATCGAACCTATCTGTCAAGTTTCAGACTGATTGGTTGACAGCAAGGAGGTTAATTAGGCCTCTGCAGATTCCGCTACCATCGACAAACATACAAAAGCGAAGTTAACATAAAAGAGTTTTTAAAAAATCCATGATATGCATTGTCAATTTTTATACACATTAACACAGTGCCGATATCAAAAAACATTTCTATCATCAAAATGTGCAGCAAATACGTTTGAAAATTTATTTATTAAAAATGAAAGTGATTGTCATCCAAACATCATTTATTTATACTGATTGAAGTAATTTTATTATTTATTTATTAAAAAACATTTGCCGACAGGAAAGAGTTTTAACAATGCTCAGTTCATTGCTATTTCAATGCGGTTGAGTGACGGCTAGTAGGTCCATTAGTATTCCGTAAAAGCAACCCTTTAGTGACAGTAACAGTCCCAAAATTTGATAGAATGCATTGTCATCAACATCAAACCTATATGCCAAGTTTCAGTCTCATTGGATGACGGCAAAGGGGTTAATTAGGCCTCCGCAGATTCCGCTACCATAGACAAACAAACATACAAAAACGAAATTCATATATGTTTTACATTAATACATAAGAAATTTTTCATTAAACTAATAAACAAATTATGAAAAAAAGCTGGTTAATTACTGACCAGGCTAAGTGTTATATTTTTAGTAATTGACCAAAATGGTCAACTACTAAATTTTTACTTACTTGTATGTTTTCTGGGAAAACGAAATGATAACAAAGGTTTATGCTTTTATTGCAATTTTCACTTCTTATTTGTCCAGAAAAATAGATTTTTTCAGTAATTGACCAGTGTGATTAATTGGTGTTAGTAAGGGTGTAAAGTAACAGTTTTGTTTTAACTTTAGAATAAAAAAGTCCTTTTTAAACACTAAGATGGATTTTATTATTGCATGTGTATATTAAATCTTTTTTAAATATACTAGGTTTCTTAACATAATTTTTTTTAAACATCAAGAAATGGTCAAAAGTCACTTTTAAGTATACTTCCACTTTATCCCCCACAAATATTGTGTAGCTTAATTACAATGTTTATTTAAACTAACACTCGGGTACATAAAATGTTGTCTGTTAGAATTTTATAAATTGTTTTATTTCTTGAAAAATTCAAAAAATCAGATTAAATGGTCTGTTGAAAGAGAAAAGCATTGGTCAAAGTTAAGCCGGAAAATTTCCAGATCACTAACACCCTTGTAAATATCAAAATTACTTTTCACAACTTAATTGAATAAGATATATGTTTATTAATATTTTTTAATATGAACAGGAAAAAATTAAAGTAGAAAACTAACTTAAATATTGATAAGAAATTGAGTTAAATAAATCATTAAGGATGTTTTTTTTCTAGGTTTAAACATATACCTAGACTATAAGAACTCTTCTATGTAATTGGATTGTAATGTAACTTCTATGTAAGTGTCAATGCAAGAAAAGGATTTCCATTAGATAAACGGATGCTTTTTGAAACTGTTCAAGAAATAATATCCTCTAAATTCGATTCTTTTCATCTAAATTTATTCAGAATTGAAAGTATAGGACTAGATAGTCTTTTCTATATTATTTTCATTTTCTTGTTTTAATTTTTTGAGTAAGATATGCATAATTAGCTACCAGTCTAAATAACTTTGATAACCTAAGTTTATAAAACCATCATACTATATCAGAGTTCATCCTAGAAATGAAAAAGGGCAGGGTGCTATTTTCACAAAAAGGGCACTTCCTGTTTACGAGGGCACTTTTATGGCAAATTGCAGAAATACGTGTTTTCTGCCACAATTTCAATATTGTTATACTTTTCTACCACGATAAATAATTTTCAATATTCTGAAAAAAAAAATTATAATGCAAAAATCCGTGAATCAAAAACTCGCTCAGAAACTTAAAAGATATCAAAATACTGATAAAATGCTTTAGTCCTAATTCTGCTGGAATGAGACTGAGAAAATTATTAAAATTAAAGTGCAATATACACAGTAAAATTTTCATCAAATAGTAATTTTTATAAAATTATCAATTTATAATACAGTAAAATTAAGATAAGAATGTTTTAGTATAATGAAAATGTGTTAAGATAAGAACTTTTCACTCTTTCAAAATGTTCTCAAGTTTGATTGAATCAACCTTAAACTTCATCTCTTAAGTTTGCTATTGTCAGATAGAGAATAGAGTTTCTCCAAATTTAAAATTATTCATTGTGGGATATCACAAGGAGTATTCCGACTACCAAAAACACCCCCTAAATTTAACAGGAGGACATCGCGATTACGCGTGTCCAAACGGAAATATTCTTTTTAAATTCGTAGTGTAAACATTTGATAGTTATAAACCTTTAACTAAGTTATTCAAGTCTTTCAAATTCCTTTCTTCACTATTTGGAAGGAGGCATGGTAAAAATCCAGCGAAATGCCCTTAATCAAAACACGTACGAAATGGCCATCGGAGTTTACTAATGTGCACTTAGGAAATTGTAAGACGGCGCCCTACAATCCACCTACTAATGAATCACGTTATATGGACATCTACTCAATGGTTTCAGTCTCTGATATATACGTTGCGCGTTTGAACATGAATGCGCATGCGCGACAGCCGATTTCAGTAGGGGTGATCCACATATTGCGTATAGGAGGGAAAAAAACAAAAAATTTTCGAATTCTTTCAGGATGATATTTTTTCTGAAAAAGGGCAGGAAGGGCACTATTTTTATAGAAAAAGGGCAAGAAGGGCGCTTTTTTTATAGAAAAAGGGCAGGCAGGGCGCGCCGCCCCTCGAAAAATGCCTAGGATGAACTCTGCTATATCTTACAATGGTAATCCTGTATTTTCATTAATTAAAATTGATTCTATTTATTTTGACTTCCTTTTTTTGATTCATTTAATTGATAATTTATCAATAATAGAGCATTTTATTACAGAATTTAACATTTAACTTTTGGTTTTATTCTGGAAAAAAAGTGGTCAATTCTAATGTCTACATGGTCAATTACTGGCAAAATTGCTCTTGGTAAGAAATTCTGATGATATTTTAAATTGTAAAAAGGACTGGAACACTTTGTTAATTTATTATTGAGCTTCATTAATCGATTGATATCTTGGGAAATTTTCATAATATTCCGTTAATAATTTTTCAAGAAAATAAATTAAATGTGTAGGAACTTCCACTAAATGGTCAATTACTGATAGGTTCACCCTAGTTAAGTAAGGAATACCAATGGTTTCAATTTTTACTCTCTAACTTATTTGATAAATGAATATATAGAAAGATAGATAGGTTTTTCATTGACAGGACCCAGAAAATTGGCTTTAAAAAAAATATAAAAGCTCTGTATAATTCCGATAAAGTAATTTTTTAGTCCTGTGGAGTGAGATTTACAATATGCTTGCAATACGAAAATGCTTATTTTTTAAATAAACTCAAGGATACTGACTGAAACTCACCAGCCCGTCATTGGAATTAAGTAGGAATATATAACTTTTTTTAGAAATTTAACATCTTAATAAAATCAACACAAATTTAGCAGAAAGTAGAGTTGAAGTTTACATTTAAATAGTAAAAATCATTCTCATTTCAATTAAAAAAAATTATTTTAAAATTCAAATTGTAAAATAGATATTTAAAAAGAATATATATATAGATAGATATAAGTTTCAATATTTGACAATTGCAAAGTTGAAAAAAGCTGTTTTAACATGTTAGAACAGGACGTTGAGGCAGGAGTTTGAATGTACTAAAGCTTATAGCATTGCGTATACAATAAACAGCCCTTACTTAGCAGCACAAAATGAAAAAATTGTCTGTTCTAAATTTAATTACAAAAGCAAAGCTTTAAAATAAATAATAACATCTGCGTTCATTAAGATAACCGCTTCTCGGCCGAGTTCGTTTTAAAATTGTTTGTTATGGTTTTTGAATGAATGAAGTATCATAGTTGCCAGATGAAGATGGAAACACCATTCATAAATTTTTATCTACAAAGAAATTTTTAGATACAAAATATGTTATAGATTTCTCTTTTCTTTTGTTATTTTTTCAACCTTAACTAAAAAATGTATTTTTGAAAAGCACATTTAAAAAAATCAAAAATAATTTGTTTTGGCATTTCGTAAATGAAATGAAATGAAAGTCTCATCCTCTTTCGGCATTTCAAAACTTTCGGATTCCGAAAGCCTAGCAATAAATTTTGATAAGCAATAAATTTAAATAACAATTTATTTTTTGATGAAAAAACTAATTTTGTGTAACTTTTTTCATTGAATACTTCAATTCAAGAATAACAATTTTGTTATTGAATTAAGGTGCTGGTTATTTTTTAAATCCCGAGAGCATAAATATGGTATAAATATTAGTTCCACATCAGTGTTTTTGAATTAGATATTACATTACATTAACTGCTAAATATTATCTTTCATTTCCATTGGGAAACCATTTTCTTTTATTGCTACTCCCGTGATCAAAATGCCAACAAGTATTTAGACCAAAAAACGTTATTTACTGATCAATGTACACTTTAAGTAAGTATATGATTTCTAATCAAATCAATCCTTGAAAATGTATATAGGCTTGATAATCACTGAAAATTTTCTATTAAGAAAAAGGTGAACATTTCTTCTGTACTGCATTTCATACGCTTCAGAATTTTTATCACTAGTATCTTGCTACTTCATATTAGTAATACTTCCATGATTTCAAAATTATCACTCATAGTATATTCATAATGATTTCAACAAAAGTTTTACGTTTAAATAGTACAATTAAAACCTTTTTAATTTCAATTACCCATAGGTGTACATTGGGTAATGAAATTATAGTAATCAGTCAAAAAAATTTAGGATTTTTTCACATTTTGGAACATCTTGAATTCAAAAAAGTGATCTAGAAAAAATATCTGTCTGTGCGTACGTGGTCAGTATAGCTCCCAAACAAATTGACCTACAATGTTCAAATTGTGTGTGCGGGTTGTTGTTGGCACAAGGACCTACCATTAAGGTTTTCATCAAAATCGTGCATGCGCATAAGTTAGCTGCCATTGAAAAACCAATGATTGCTAAAAAAAATGGCTCTAACGATTTTGATCAAAATCGCTGTGGTAATGCCACTGAAGGTGTTTTATACCTTCCCACCTTCAAAATTCCCATAAAAATAATCATAAAAAGTAGAAAAACAAGTGCTTCTACCAAAGAGCTTTCTGCCCTTGAGTATCGTACATCAATGATTGATTTTTTCTACGTTGCACGCTCAAGCAAGGACAATGTAATGTCTATCGAATAAATTCCCCAATTTTGCGATTTTGGTGATATTATTGAATCATAACAAAACATTGGGATGTTAGCTATCCTGGGGGGGGGGGGTAGTTCTGACCCTAAAAACTCACCTCTTATTTGCTTATCTTCCCAGTATCCCACAATGGCTAGAAACCTAGGCTTGTTTTTTCTGTCCATCGCGTAGGTTATTCTCTCCCAGTCGCTCCTGTTTTGGAAGACAATGGGTGTAGTTATTTAAGAAAGATTGGACATTTAACTATACAATGTCCTGATTCATTGTAATTGGGGAACAAGATTTGTATTTCTGATCATATAGGTATAGTATGTCTGTACCTGTGCAGTTTGAAAAACTTGTTAGCTTTTAATCTTAAAAGTGCCCCATAGCCTTGTGTTTAATACACATATAGAAGTAGGAGACCAAGAACTATTTTTAACCCCTTGCCTGTGGAATATATTTGAGAAAAATGGGGAAAAAATGTGGGTTGACTGAGATTTAACGGCACGAGGGCCGTACTGCCAAATTGAATTCAGGCTTCACGGTTATGAAGCACCAATTTTTCTCTTGTCCGAACTCAGGTTGAGCATTCCAAAATTGGTGCATTTGCATTGCCTGAACTGAGTTCGGTCTTCACAGGTAAGGGGTTAATGTAAAGTCAGGTGTTGTTTTAATAGCGCCTGTTGTAGTTAGGAGTAGCTTTAGTTTATTTAGTCTTGTTGTGCTTCGGAAGTTCTTTTCATTTTCGAACGCAAAACAAAAAATCCATAAACATCTGTGAACAGATTTTGATATCCCGAAATCCTGATATCCTTTCCATTCGCCAGATACCAGTTAGTGCCAAGCCTAAAAATGTTTACATGTTTAATGATGTGTAAATGAACTGCCAGGCTTAAATGTTTACAATTTGTTATAAGGTTACTGTATCAATCCTATAAGGGTTTGTTTTATAAATTATAAATGATTTTAAGCTTATTAGTTTGTATGAATTATCACTACAACTTGGCAGTTTTTATCTGGTAGACGGCTAATGGAAGAGTACCTAGATGTTATCTTGTACTTAGAATCTATTGAGGCCATATTGTGGAGACCATAAAAGTTTGATATAATTGACAAAGTAAACCAAAAAGCTGAAAAAACTAAATGCCAAAGTCACATAGGAATATTTATAGTTAAAAAATTTGCTATAAATATAAGGCAGGTAGTACTTTATTGTACATTATTTTGCTTCCATATTGTGAAAAAGTTAATTTCTGTTATTGTGTTTATTTCAGGATTTTAAAAATGAAGAGAAGATTTAAACATGTGGAAAAAATTGATATTTTTCCTAAAGTTCAAGAAGAGTATACACAATCTACTGCTTCTGGAGGAACAGGTAATTTTTTTTAAATAATTTAAAACTGCTTTAGAATTATTAAAAATTTATTTTATAGGAATAACTGGCTCTATAAGATGGACATTTGAAACATTCAATGCCAAAAAAAATTTAATTATTTTGAGTTCGAGTATTCTTATTAAAAACTTAAAGTAATATTTTAATTATTTTGATAAATATACAATTATTACAATGCAGATTTTGTAGAAAGAGAGAATATGTGTCTGTTAATGATATTAAAATTTTATCAATTTTAAATGAAGAATCGTTTTTAATAACTTAATTAGGGACTTAAGTGTTGGTGTAAAAAAGTTTTAACTGCTTAGCCGTCTTAGAAGTTCGTTTTGGCTCAGACCAGTGGCGAGCATTAGAAAGCAGGGGGCAGAGCCCCCTAGATTACAATATAAAAACTATTCCTAATTCTTCTTTTGACGGCTCACAAAGCTTCTCCGAACAACAGTTAAATCGCTATCAATTTCTAGCAAGAGCTTCTGTGCATACAACTTCTGATACAGTGATAGTGCAGGCACAATGAAAGTAAACAACTGCTCAGATCCCTTTAACCCCCTGAACCCTAACCGCCCGAGAACTATTTATTCAGCAGAGTACTAACCCGGGCGATTTCGGGCGGTTTTGCGATCTTCGAGGGGTGCAGGGTTTTAGGGGGTCTATTACCGGTTGAGCTTAATCACCCCCCATGGGGTTGATGTATTGGGGGCAGTTCACTCCTGTCAACTCCGTGAAGCAGAGTCTTGTGGCGATCCTTTTTTTTATTTTTTTTATTTTTTTTTATGGGACACTTAGAGAAGCTCCTTCCGCGCGGGAACTTTCACTAGAGGATTGCCAAGTTTCATAAGAGAATTTGTATTTTGGTCGGCAAAACTTAAAATATAAATGAAATAAACTATGCTATGGATAGTGTTAAATAAAATTTTAATATTTAGCTAAACTTCTTGAGGAAATTATTTCGTTAAGATTAGACAGATCTTTCTATAAATTGTTTTAGTCGAATATAGTTACGAACTCAAATATTTATGAATTCATTACTCATTTTCAAATCACTTTCTTCTTGTTTTAAGAAATAATATGACCCATAAAAACAAAGTTTTTAATATAAATTCTTTATATGCATTGTCAATTTTTATACTCATTAACAAAGCGCCATTTCTGTTGCCAGCGTGCGCTTGGTGTTGGCATCTAATTTTAAATATTAAAAACATCTCTATCTGCAAAATATGTGGTAAACTACTTTTCAAAATTTATTCATTAAAAATTAATGTAAATTTAAACATTCACATACAAACATCTTTTATTTATTCTGATTAAAACACTTTCATTATTTATTTATTAAAAAAAGTTGGCAATAGAAAATAGTTTCAATAATGGTCGGTTCAAAGATATTTTAACTAGATTGGATGACGACAAGTTGGTTTATTAGTATTCCGTAAAAACGACCTTTAGTGACACTAACAGTTAAAACATTTTATAGAATACATCGACATCGAATATATCTGCCATGTTTCAGCCCGCTTGGATGATGGCAAAAGGGTTCATTAAATAGCGAAAATTACAAATTTATGTCATTTCTATTTTATGCCTTCAAAATACGAGTTTTTTTTCTTTCTTCCCAATTATGTTATATTTTGAATGGTTGATTTGCACAAAGCTATACAAAACCAACTCCCTACATTCAGTGCATTTCTGTCCCCGAACAATGGGTTCGTTGTAAGCAGATTTGATGAAATATATATTTTAGATTCCAGACAAGTAAGATAATTAGTATTATGTTTAATTCAGTGATGGAATGTTCGCGGTGTATTTTAAAACAAAATTTTTATGTTGGCCTATAATATTTTTTAAATAAACAAAGTCAAATCCCATTAAGTATTTAATAAAATAAAAATAATTAAAGTTTTTAGCTAAACTACTTTCTGGAAGGTAATTGTTTCACGGTCTAGGATTTACTATAGCTTGTTAATGGATTACAAAATAATTAATAAAATACTCTGTATAATACCTTACTTTGCATGATTACAATTTACGTTTTGAAGGACATCTTATAATTTGGGTTTTATCCAAAAATATGGATTTATTTAAGTATTTTATTTTTGTTTTCATTGCATAAAATTGTTCGGTGAAAATAAACTTAGTGAATGAAATGGTGGTGTAATAACAAAGAATAGTGAAATATGTATACATTTCTCATTCTCAAATTGTATTACTCTTTTTAAAAATACAACTAATTAATGCTAACTGTATAACCTGCCATAAAAATCATTGACAGTAATGAAGTTAATGAAGTGATAAAGTTATTTTGTATTAAAATTAGAATTTACGATATGATTAAATTATACTTTTTAGTTGAAATTAAAAGTACGGAAATATTAAGTTCTGCTGGGTTTTTTTTCTTCTTAAAGTATATTCATTATTCTACATTTTTAGAAGTACTCAACCACTTGCGCTTGTTTATTAGTCAAATGATATGATTCGTTTTATCAATTAAAATTTACTGCAAAATATTTAGAATCATCTTGGGAAAACTGTAAAAACAGTACATGCCCATACCCTTTCATTCACGGAAACTACTTTCTTATTTCATGATGTAGAGCAATAGTTAGCAATTTGAGAAACATACTGAATTTTCATTCAAAAGGACCCACAGTTCGTTGTGTCTCCTGTAAAACTTTAAAATTCTGACTTTAGATCTTTTCGAAATTCGAAGCAGTGTTCTTCGTTTTCTACACTTAATTCTTAAGCGGGGGTTCAATATAATATCCTAGCAGTGCAAGGTCTTTCCCCACAGTATTTATTTTAGCACAATGGTGTATCGATAAGAAAATGGAAATGGAAAAGGGAAGGACGTTTTCACAGGAGGTGGTCTGGGACGATAGGCAATTATCCTTTCTTCTCTTCTGAATAGGGTCAACTTGAAAACCAGCATGAGTGTACTTCTGTTTAAGATTTCTACCACTTTTGTAGCTGAAGTTTACTTACAGATAAGCTTGCTAAACTGGGAACTGCAGACCTACCTTTAAGTCCTGAACCTTTTTGTGGGATCTCCAAGACTACTGCAAAAAGGGTGATAGGAGAAAAAATGCTTAAAGAAACTACAGAAAGGTGGAAACAAACCACCGATCAAAAACATGCGAGGCTTATGATCCAAGAACCTTCCATGAAACTATCATCTCAGATCCTGCGTCTTAGCAGGGATAAGGTGAGAGTGATAGTTGGATTTCTTACAGGCCACTATCACCTAAGAAAACACCTTCATAGAATGGGAATATTTAAAGAAGAACCTTTATGTAGGAAGTGCAATATGGTAGAGGAAACAGCCCACCATATACTTTTTGAATGTGAAGCTCTTCTTCACATTAGGCACTCAAGCTTAGGTCTTGGAACAGAACTTGATACAATCCACGAGGAACCTGTCAAAAGCCTTTTGACCTTTCTTAAGGAATCTGGTTTTCTTTGACAGGGGGTCATAAAATAAAGGGGTTGGTGCAATATTCCCTAGTGGAATCAGCACCTAGGCTCAACTGACCTCCCCATTCACTATGACTATGACTATGACTAGGGGGTTCAATATAATATCCTAGCAGTGCAAGGTCTTTCCCCACAGTATTTATTTTAGCACAATGGTGTATCGATAAGAAAATGGAAATGGAAAAGGGAAGGACGTTTTCACAGGAGGTGGTCTGGGACGATAGGCAATTATCCTTTCTTCTCTTCTGAATAGGGTCGACTTGAAAACCAGCATGAGTGTACTTCTGTTTAAGATTTCTACCACTTTTGTAGCTGAAGTTTTTCCTCACACAAAGGACTTCCTTTTATTTCTTTACGTACTCGAAAGTGAACCAATGCTGAGATTTATCACAGGAGTTAGAACTAACGTATAAATAGTGGAACTACATCTTAGAGAGACACATTTGCTTATTCTTAGACTTGCTGACTTCATTCAAAAATTACGCTGTGTATTGAGCTTCCTTACATTTTAAAATGAGTAAAAGGAAAAGGATTCTGACTCCAGCAGAGATTCAGGAGATGCTATTTGCCTCAGATTCCAGCGATAGTAGCCTTTCCAGTGAAGATGATGGATGGCCAGTGAATGAAAGCGATGATGACGCGTCGTTTTTATTGCCCTGCAGTGATGTAGACAGTGACACACACGAACCAGAGACTGATTTTTCAATTGCACCAGTAGTGAAACCAAAAACTGCCACAAATCTCTTTGCTTCCACTTCAAAAGAGGGGCCAGCCTTCAAATGGTCAAAAGACGTTCAAAATGAAAAAATGAAGTTCGATTTTGTGAAAGTTGGTGGTGGACCAACTCATGATCTTCCTGTTGGTTCCCCGCCATTTGATTATTTCAAACTGTTGGTTACTTCAAATATGATCGAAACTATCATGGATAACACCAACAAGTATGATAGCTATCTGCAAAAAGTGCAAAAGAAAGAGCCGAAAAAGAAATGGAGACCGATTCAAGCCATCGAGGAAATATGGGCTTTCATTGGAATAATGTTTGTCATGGGAATATCCAAACTTCCCAGACTGAAGCATTATTGGTCCACCAATCCCATTCTAGGGAATGAAATGGTAAAGAACACGATGGGTCGAGATCGATTCGAACAGATTCTTCGACGAGTCCATCTCTCTGATAGGGAATTGGAAAAAAATCGAACTGATGAAGGTTACGACATAATGCAAAAACTTCATCCTTTCAAGTCGGATTTAAAAAGAAATTGCGAAGAAAACTTTAATCCTAACAAGAACGTTTCAATTGATGAAGCATTGATCAAGTATAAAGGCCGATTGGGTATCATACAATACATGCCGAATAAACCTGCAAAGCGAGGAATCAAAGTGTGGATGCTATGCGATGCTTTGACAGGATATGTATATTATTTCGATGTGTATGGAGGCAAAAAGGATAACATTCCTAGAACGGGATCCATTTTATTGGGACATGACGTAGTGACTCATCTTTGCAAAAGCCTCAAAGAAAAAGGTCATCATGTATTTTTTGACCGTTTTTTTACAAGTGTGCCTTTGATGATTGATTTACTTGAAAAGGGAATATATTCTTGCGGTACCGTTCAAACAAATCGCAAATTTCTACCTCAAGAACTCTCAAAAATTAAATTTAAAAATGCCGGAGAAAGTCAATGTTTTCAGAGTGAAGACGCTCCCAATTTGTTATGTACCGCATGGAAGGACAAAAAAGCAATATTCTTCTTGTCAACTAATTGTAAAAATGATGTAACGTCTACTAACCGGCGAATTGCAGGCAAGTCAACTCCAATTCCATGTCCATTAGTTGTTAAGGACTACAACAAACATATGGGTGGAGTTGATCTTGCAGATCAGATGCGGCAATACTACAGAGTATCTAGGAAATCATATAAATGGTGGCTGTATCTCTTCTGGTTTATGTTGGATACAGCTATGAATGACGCTTTTATACTATATACTCATACAAGCATGCCTCTGCCAAAAAAGAAAATGGATTTGTTGGAATTCAAGATGGAATGTATCTTTCGAATGACAGAAAACCAAAAAAAGTGTTTCGTACAGAATAGTCCTTCTTCAAGCCCATCTGTTACAACCATAAATTACTCGCATAAAAGAATTAAAATTCAGGGTAGAAAGCGAAATTGTAGGAATTGCATGAAGTTAAAATTGAAAACTTCTGGAAATAATCCTATTCAAAGCTCTTGGATGTGTGAGGCCTGTCAAATTTGTTTGTGTATAAATTGTTTTTCAATACACCATGAGAATATTTGAATACTAATTATTGTAAAAATATTTATAACTGATTGAATCAAATTAATTTATATGTTTAATCCTTATATTGTATAAAAATGCAATATTTCAATCATTAGTTTTACTTTAAATTTCATTTATTTGGCATTCTTGAATTTCATTTATTATATTTCTTCATAATGGCTTAAAACTTGTATGCAATATTTTTAGGCTTATAATAAGAAAATGTTAAGACTTAAATTTTCTTCAGCCGTTGTACAAGGAAATTGTATTAATTATTGCAAACAACTCTATAAAACTACGTTACTAAATTATGTAGTATTTATCTTTCTAGATACACTTTATATTCCCTGTACTATATAAATGCAATTTATTCTACATCCAATGACATGATTTTTAAACTGTAAACTGTTTATTAACTGATGTTGATTAATTATTTATAAATTTGTATTATATGCTTATGAGCATATTAAAATGTCTTCAATATAAGTATATAATTTGCCGCAGCAAATAAATAATAAATTAAATAATCAAGATTTATTTTTACAATATAGTACTATGTATTATTCCATTTCCTACATTTTTTTTTTTTTTTTTTTTTTTTTTTTTTATGATAATTAGTATACTAAAAATTTTTATTTCAGAGTAAGAATTAAAATATAACAATCGATAAAGATTTTTTTTAAAAATATCAATAATTTTTTATTGAGTAATTATCTTAATAAACATGTTAAGAATTAAATTTTCTTCAGTCGTTGTTTAAGGAAATTGTATTAACTATTGCAATTGGTATTAACAACTCTATAGAGCTACGTTACTAAATTATGTAATATTTAACTTTCTACATACATTTTCTATTCCCTGTATTATATAAATGCAATTTATTCTACATCCAATGACATGATTTTTAAACTCTAAGCTGTTTATTAACTGATGTTGATTAATTATTTATAAATTTGTATTATATGCTTATGAGCATATTAAAATGTCTTCAATATAATTATATAATTTGCCGCAGCAAATAAATAATAAATTAAATAATCAAGATTAATTTTCACAATATAGTACTATGTATTATTCCATTTCCTACATTTTTTTATTTTTTATTTTGTTATGATAATTAGTATACTAAAAATTTTTATTTCAGAGTAAGAATTAAAATATAACAATCTATAAAGATTTTTAAAAAAATATCAATAATTTATTATTGAGTAATTATCTTAATAAGCATCGATGTATATTTTTTGAAAGTCATATTGCAGAAACATTTACTTTGGAAATTACTTTGGAATATCTAAAATACTGAATATTTTTTCGTTTGTAAAATGCTCCACAGGTATCATAGACATTTTATTGCACACTGGTTTTATAATAAACAAAGAGAGAAAAATTACAACGTAAAATTAATTGAGTGCCTACATACATTTTGAAACAAGTTAAAATTCAGAGTATTAAAATAAATAAAAGTTGTTAATAGAAATATATATTTCATTAGTAAAATAAATATAATACTACTAAAAAGATGAAAAATTCCTTAATTTTCAAAGTGAATTTCAACGGAAACTAAATAATAAAGAATTTTAAGGTTTAATTTTCTAATATTTTTTTTAACACAGAAAACTCAAAAGATTATAGAGTTATGTAAGTACTGAATTTTCAAATTAAATGTATGTTGTTGAAAAAAATTAAGTAGTTCATTAAAAATAAAATATGTAGAATTGTAATATATATATATAAATTTTAAGGTTTGACAAAAAAAAAGATCACCGCAAAATTTTGTAATGCGCATCGTATATGTTTAACTTAGAAACTTAGAAAATATATACCTTTATAATTTTTATTGAATACCAATATTCAAATTAATTCACAAATCAAACTTGAATGTATTTGGAAATGAGAAAGCTTCAACAATACAAGTTCAACTTCACAATTTTTCTTCTTGATAGATCACTAAATTTATTGAATCTCGAAGAGAAACTCGAAAAAAACGTAGAGAAAAACGAAATAAAAATAATGGCTTTGGAGTGAAAAGTTTTAGATGCAGAAGGCCATATTTTTATTGTACATTACTAACAACAAATAATGTAATAACTAACACCAGATAAATGTATATTTCTATTAACAAAATGACCCAGTGTATAAAAGTATTCTCTAACGCTCTATTGACCACAAAATCTCTCATGTCCTCTTTCCAACTTCCAACCCACAATCCATTCATCAACTCCCCGTAACAAGCCAGCAAGGGTCATCTGAGGGGTTCAAAGATCCTCCCCTTTTTCCATCCCCTGTCCTCGGAAACTGGAGGGAGAGTCCATTCTGCAGTGTGGCATTGAATTTGCTGCAGTCCCCTGTGGTAATGGGTTTCAATAGCATTTTTGACGGGGTAGGATTCAGAGGGTTAAAACAGTGTCTAAAAGTCACTGATGCAAGATATCATGCTGCAATCATATTTATTAATGCGTGAGAACTTTCTCGAAAAATCCAGTCAATTACTCATTCATGTTATACCCAAAATGTTGATATTTCATATAGTGAATTTTTTTCTTAAAAAATAATAAAAAGTAGAAAATAAATAAATAAAAATACAATTTAAATTTTTTTTTTTTTTTTTTTTTTTTTATAAAAAAATATTTGGTTTAAATTATACCAACCCTGTAATAAAAATATCAATGTGTAACATTTACATACAGTTGATAATCTAATGAGATCCAATTATAATTTCGGGATGGAATACATCATCTTATCCCACTTCCTGACTATGCGCCTGTTCATCAACTATTAATTTGGGGATACTTCATATTTTGATTTGAAACAGAATTTACTGCTGTTTCATGGTCACTTCAGATTTTCATATCAAGGGTAATGTCCACATTTCTCATTTAATGCATTTTTACGGGATAAAAAAATTTAGTTAAACTGTTCTTTACTTCTAGATTCAAAGTTAAGTATATTTGTAAAAAAACAGCTATTATTGTCTGAAAATCCAAACTATCCTTTGATATACTGTCTGATGCTATTTAATTATTTAATGCTAGCTTGATTTCGACTGTTGAGCTATAAAAGAAATACTAGAATTACAATATGCAATTACTTGTTTGATTTTATCTGTATCATAGTATTTGTGGCTTTATATAAAAACTTTTAGATAAAAAAATTATTTTTTTGGAAAACTGACATAATTTGCAAAATTCTTTCATATTTATTGCTATTGCATCATATGAATACTGCTGCAGCTTTTCAGTGATTTTTTATACTTCTGCAAAATGTTCATACATTACATGTGAAATAAGTCCCTAATTAGTATAAGTAGTAACTCTGTGAAAGAATGGTCATGTACCAGGGTTTCCACTGTCATTAAAAGTGCTTAATATTTTTCAATTTGTTTTTAAGGCCTTGAAAATACTTGAAAACTCTTAGAGGTGCTTAAAAGTCATTGAAAATGCTTAGTGGGTCTTAAAAGTCCTTAATTTTTGCAGTTGTTGTGTGCCCAGCTACAAAATTTATAAAAATATAACTCAGACTTGCTATCTCCGCGTGACCACCTCTTATCCACAACGTATCAGAATTCTCTGACATATTTGTATTATGCATGCACCAACTTGTAACTTTTTGGGTAGAATATACTTTTTAAAAAATTTACATATAGATATAATGCCTGAAAAAAAATTTCAAAGGTCCTTAAAAACTTTATTTAGGTCCTTAAAAGCCATTGATAATCATTCATTCTGTGATTTGAGTGGGAGCCCTGTGTATCAATACTTTGACTTCTACAAAATCATATCAGTGATAATTTGTTTATGCTGCAGGGTTCTTTTTTATTTTATTATTCATAGAGCTGATTTTAAAGAATTTGAATAAATTTTTATTTATTTGCAAACAATAGTTTCAAGAAAGGACTAGGTTCAAATTTTATATCTATTACAAATAACAATGTTACAAAATATAGCTCTAGTTTCAGTTCCCATACTTGTTATTGTAAAAGACATTATATTATCACTAAATAATCCTAAATTTTAATAGCCTGTTCATCCGAGTAAAGTTTTAAAAATGGTTTCTTGTTTTTCTAGTTTCTATTTTAAGCTTCATCATGATCATAGTGCTTGTGTGCACTGAAATTCGTTACTATAGTTCAAGTCAATTAAAATTTGAATACAGTGTTGATCATGACATTGACAGGTAAGGACAAGTTTCTTATGTGTTAGCTCTTTCTTAAATGTTCTTATGATTATTACTAATTTTTTAATACTTTTTTTATTTACAGTAAATTGAAAATAAATGTGGATCTGACTGTTGCCATGCCTTGTCATAGTAAGTAAACACAAAACAATTATAATATTCATGATGATGATTTTATGTTTTGAGTAGAACCTTAACAGCTAAAAAAAAATTTATTTTTCTATAACTTTTCTTAATTTTTTTACTGTCCCCAAATTGGCTAACATTTTAACTAAAAGTTTAATTTTTCTATCATTCTAATTAAGTTTTCAAATTACTATCTATACTTAATGCATAATATGAGTTGAAATCGAATTAATTAATTTGGATAATCTTTTTGTCTGACAATATTTTCATACTTTTATTTATATGTATAAAATTTTATTAAGTACTTTATTACTCTTCAAAAATCAAGAAACTTTTACCTTCTATATTTCATCAATTCAAAGTGCAGAATTTTATATACTGCTGCTTTATTACAAAATAGCCTTTAAACAAAATTCTACGACTTATTATAAACCCCATTCAGATTTCATATTGCCAGCTTACCAGGGCTGTGAAAATATAATTAATGTTCCTTTTGAACATTTATTTTGCTTGCAATCCACTTATATTAAAAATCTTTTATCAACGTACCAAACTTTGATCTATGAATGTTTTTTTAGCCTTTACATTTTTAGTTTTACAGTCGTACCTGTTTATCTGGAATCCCACAGGAAATGAAAAATAATTTGGATAATAAAGTTTTTGAGTTTTAGTAGAAGTTTTCAAATAGAGGTTTTGAATATGTCAATTAAAATTCATTTTAATTTCCCTAGAATTCCAGTTGAGTATAAAAGAAAAACACAATACTGCTAGATCACTGATTAGTTTACAAAATTATATATTTATTGCAAATTATTAAAATCCTTTTGTACCTTTAGCAAGAAAAATAATCTTTCAATGACTTTTGTCATCTTAACTTTTGGCTTCTATTTTTGGAAGTTTAGTAATAATTGTGAATCTCTCGTACTCTAATGTTTTCCTCAGATTCAAGAAAAGTTGTTAAAAGCTCCACAGTGTTTCGTGCTTCTTTTATTGTCACTTTAAGTGCATCGGTGTGCTCTTCGACTTCTTCGTTGTCTTCCGAATGCCTTACACATTATTCATGATATCCGCATTCGGATTCAAGGTCCCGCATTTTGCAAAGAAATCGTCCTCCCCGAAACGTTGACATTTATTCCAGATTTTATGGCATTCCACGCTTGGAAATTTATTTCTAACACTTCATTTGTGGCGCCAACAGTTTCTTTTTTGATGGTTTCACTCTCTTCGTTGATCTCTTCCTTCCCTTCCCATCGATTCGTAAATTTAGCTTTAATAAAGAAATTTTGGACTCTTGTGTAATATTTCTCCTTGTGTAGTCCTTTATCCTCATTGAATCCAGAATGTCGATATTTGAGAGAGGACTTTGTCTATCAATGGCATCTACAAGCTTTAAAACCAAGCCTCTTTTGTAGTTAACTTCAAAGCTTCTGCTCTAATTATTCCTTAATCCAGCGGTTGCAACTTTGATATTGTGTCTGCAGGTAGGAACTTTACAGAGACATTCTTCAAAGTAGGCAGGTTGTTATGAGCGCTGCAGTTATCTATAAAAAGAATGTTTCTCTTTTAAAATCACATAGATTTGTATAAGAATTTTATCCAATCCTCAAAGATTTCATGTGTTATCTAACCTTTTTTCTGACAGATGCATAAAAAATACTTTAGAATAAAAAGTATAAATAGGAAAAATAAAGATGTATAAAATTTAAAGTGGTGCATAAAATGAAACACTTCAGTATAAAAGCATAAATTGAATATGATTAAAAAAATTATCTCAAATTTGACACACACAAAAAAAATGTATCGTGAGTAGGTGTGCTTTCAAACTATAAAGCTTACGAAAACTAATTTCATGACTATTTTTAAAGCTTTCGAGCCATCCATTGCTGCCTTTGAAATAGTCCCAATGTTCAAGTTCCTTGGATAGGTTTTGGCTGCGTAGCCTAGTCAGGAGTTCGATCCTGACTTGTGCTCACAATCCTGATAGGGACGAGTTCATGACCTGGGACCTATTAAAGACTGCTGTGTTCGCTAATGGTGACTGAGGCACGTTAAATCCTTCATGGTCGCAAAGTCCTCCAAGTTCCCATACAAATCAAATATCTCTGGGGGTGGCATAGCCAAGTCTTCTGCTGGAATCTTCTGCTTGGTATTGCCTCTAAATGAAAAAGTTCCACATACGGTCGGTAGTGCTGCCATCTACCGGGTAGCTACTAAAAAAGAGGTAGAAATGAACTCTTCAGTGGTTGTAGGTAGACTAGCGCAGTCCCTCTCACGAGCTAGTGTGTGCTAACATCTTGTGCAGTACTGCCCACTACCAATATTCAGGTAATGGAATCGGTACAAAATGCTTCAAAAGTAGAGGTGCCTTAGTCCCTATAGGCTTTGATAAAAAAAAAAGGTCTGCTATCAAACCATAAAGTTTACAAAAACTAATTTCATGCCTATTTTTAAAGTTTTTGCGCCATTCATTACTGCCTTTGAAATCGCCGCAATGTTCAAGTTCCTTGGCTAGGTCTTCTGCTTTTCTTTGCATCATAGGTTCACTGCTAGAGGCTCTTTTGTCTCTACATTGTGTAAACCATTTCTTAACACATTCATCTATATTCAGAAAAGTACATTTTCTCCTTTTTTTTTTTATTGCTTTCTTATTGCTGAAAAACTTTTGCTCCACGACTTATCGATTTTTGGTGATTGTCAAGAGAGTGCTAGTTGAAACACCAAACTTAACAGCAATTTTGCTTTTTTTCATTGACGAATTTTCATTCAAGAATGTTAAGATTTTCATCTTTTTTTAATGCATAGAACATCCAATTTTCTTTTTACCCATGTCGTAACTAAATGACCAAATGCCTGCAAAAAGAACACAATGTTTAAGAAAAGCCTCACAGTCTTAAAACAGTGGCCACCTAAGATATCAACAAAATTAATTTCTCCTTCCAGTTCTGATCTAACTGTGAGCTGACCCTTAGTTGTAATACCTTGCTCATTAATAAACCCCTCAATCAATGTACAGATCAGGAAGCAAAAATGAACGGTGACATTCTGGAATTCCAAAAATCTCCTCCATTCCCCCCCCCCCCCCAAAAAAAAAAACCTGTCCCCGCCTTTGTAACTGTAAAGATTATTTTTAATTTCAATATTTTGGTGTCAAAATGATTTGCTGTGAATTTGTTGAAAAAATTTTGTTTACATATTTCAGCTGTTGGAGCAGACATTCTTGATGCTACGAATCAAAATACTGAGACATTTGGCGAGCTTGAAGAGGAACCTGCTCATTTTGAACTCTCTATGCCACAGCGAATTCAATGGGAAACAATGCAAAAGATAAATCTATACATTCGTGAAGAATATCATGCTATTCAAGATCTAATTTGGAAAGATGGATACACAAATATTTTGAGGGGCTTACCAGTTGGGTTTGTATTGTTTGTTTTACCAAATGTTGTTCTTTAATAAAAGCTTGTTTTAAATGTATCATTCTATTGTTAAGGTAACTTATAAGCATATATGTTTTTTTAATATTTATCTTGATTTTCAGAAATGATGTAATTAGTGGTACGCCCAATGCTTGTCGCCTTCATGGCACTCTAGAAGTTAATAAAGTTTCTGGAAATTTTCATATTACAGCTGGAAAGTAATTATAATTTTTTTTCTTATTAAAATTAAATGTAGCTCTTTTTATTTAACTGTTTACCTTTATAAATTCTAAGCTGCATCATTCTGCAAAAAAATTGAGAAATTTTAAATTTTAGTAAAATTTAAAAGTAAGTTAAGATAATTTTTTTAATTAAAAAGGAGAACTTCTGTGCTGTTATATACTGCACATGAGTTTTCCTGAAATGTCTCATTTGTTCTTAAGATAAACTTAGATTTACGCAGATTTATCCAAAATTTATTAAACATGATAAAGTTTAAATTATTTGTTCTTCTCTAAACTGTCTTCATTGATTCATTAATTCCAGAAAATATTTCCAGTTTTGTACACATATTATTGTGCTAATTTAATATCTATTGCATGTTTTCAAGTATCTCTTTGTTTGCAAGTGACAAATCAAATACTTTTATAAACTATATATATTAAAAACTTGCCTTATATTTTTAAAAAGTTTTTTTTTTGCAGGCACATTCCACATCCTGCAGGACACGCTCATATTTCAGCATTCTTAAAAGATTCAGGTAACACTTTATACACTTATTATTGTGCTTATTTAATATCCAATACATGTTTTTACGTGTCTCTTTATTTGCAAGTGACAAATCAAATACTTTTATAAACTATATTTATTATAAACTGGCTTTATATGTTTTTAAAAAGATTTTTTCAGAAAAAGACATAAACTTGACACTCATAATGCCTTAATTATGAGCAAAATTTCAATTTCATATGAAGTAATCTTTTTTAACTGAATAGGATTGTTTTAATGCTATTTATGAGATTTCTGTCAATTACATTTTTATATTAAAAATCTGGCTGAGCTTGTGACAAAGTTGATAACGGAAATCATCTAATGTGATAAAGCAGTAATTAATCTAACATCTGAATGTCTAATTATTTAAGTAATGTGTGAATTATTTAAATTTGTTGATTTTTATTAGCAAAAAAATAATTTGGGCGGAAGTCATTTTGTTCTTTGTACTCCCTCTTGATTCATCACTTAAACTACAGAACCCTTTATGATGCCTTAAGCAGGTCATACACAAATACGATTACATTCTATGAAATATTTCTTATAATTAATAGTTGACCTTTTAAATATTTATATAAAGTACTTAACAATTTTTTTTTTTCAGATTATAATTTTTCTCATAGAATAGAAAGATTTTCTTTTGGCGAGCCAACTGCAGGTGTGTTTGATCCACTAGAAGGCGATGAAAAAGTTGCTGATAGTAGTAAGAACATTTTTATAATTTTTTAGCTGTGTTTAACTTCTTTGCTGGGTATCCATTGAGTTTTATGTCTTTAAAGTTTAAAAAAAATTCTAATTACTAATCCATTGACACCCCAGTGGCAATTTCTTTGCTTGGTGCTTTCTTGTAGTTGCTAATGTGGTCATATACTGCTTCTGTACAAAAAATACAATACTTGTAACCTTAGTAAATCTGTTCATTATGAACCAACAAAGAATACTTCTTTAGAAGAATTTAATATAATCTTTCTCAAAAATCTATCTAAAAAAATTAACAAAGATCTTCTTGGTGAGCTACATTTTCAGTTTTCCAATCAGGAGCAAAAACATAAAGATTGCTTGCTGAACTGATGCTAAGATATGACTCATTGGGTCACTGATGTATCTTTCGTTTGCAGTTTCAGAAAGATGTGATTGTCTTTTACAGCTTCTAATAGTTTGAAGCCTTTTAATCAACTATTCGGCCCCAAGTATGATTGTGTGTGTGTGTGTGCGTGCGTGGTATTTTTAACACATTAAAATTTTTAATTGTGAACGTTCATCTGTTTAAATTAAATTGTTGCTAACACTATTTCTTTTCCAAAGAAACTGTCTTGTTATAAATAAGGCATAGACTACAATGTGATAAAAAAATTGTTTTTGCTTGCAATTACTCTTTTGTGTGTGTTTAAAATGTGCATTTAAAACCATCTGCATAATTAAACTATCAATAGGCACAAACTTGATCCAAGTTGGTTTAGTACATCTTGAGTTTTAGACATACATACAAACAGATTTTGGATTTTATATATATGCATATGAATGGATGAACTTCCAAGTGAGAGCTATCATATCTGAATATATATGAATAAGGAAATTTAACTTTCTTTAAAAATAATATTTCAATAGTGCTTGATTTTGACAATTAATTCACATTATTGTATAGTATAAAAAGCACTTTATTGTACCTAGAGGTTAATGGCTTGTTTTAATTTGTCATTTTAATACCTACCTTTTTTATGGTTCAACGAAATAAAATTTCAAAAATTACTTTTTTCTCCACAAAAATATTTCAATCAGAATTGAAATATTTTTGGAACAAACTAGATGATGTGTTTATTATACAATCAAACCCGTTAACGTGAAATCGCTTAACATAAAACCCTTTAACACGAAGTAAAAGCAGTTCTCCATACTTAAAACTTACCATTAATTTATTCGTTTAACACAAAATTCAGTTAACACGAATGATTTTGGGGACCCCATCGACTTCGTGTTAACAGGGTTTGACTGTATACTGCATTTATTGTGTTTGTATTTAATAATTTACTTTAAAGTATGTATTACTATTTTTCCTGTAGTTAGAAAGTGGTATTTTATTTTTTACTAACTATAAAACTCAAAAAGGGTAGAAGATTATACGTAGGGTTTCACACATTACAGAAATTTCATGTGCATGATATACCTTTAAATCACAAAGAGAAATAATTAAATACTTTAAATTTTTTTTTTTTTTAACTTGTAACATTTTTATTTTATCAATTTGTTTTTTCTTATGTAATATAATCAGCTGTTATTGTTATTTATCCTAAACAATTTATCTAATTTGAATTGACTCACATGATACTTTTAATGTGTTCATGTAGCTTTGTTTCATTAAGCTTGTTTTTATTTAGATTTTTATATGTACCAGTACTACTTGAAAGTAGTACCAACAGAGATTGTACATAATGGTCGAAAGCAAAGTACTTATCAATATTCTGTTACTGAACAAGTAAGTAAAACTTTATAAGTTAATGCAAAACCTATTGAGCTATAGAAAGTCATTACATGTAAAAAAGAGTTACTCTTTTAATCTTGTATAGAACATATTTTCATAGTGTATGGGAATGCAATGTCAAAAGATTTAATAATTTATAATTATTAATATACATAAGAGAAAACATAAGTCTGTCCCTGCCCCATAGACCAAATGATTTATATCATCACCTACAATTTCTCCTGGAGTAATACTTTGTAGCATATGAAATTTTATAACAATTAACTTCAGTAGTAAAAGTTAATTAAAAAATGTGAAGGCAAAATAACTAGTGTTGGGTGCAATAATAAAAAATAAAAAAAACACTAGTTATTTTGCCTTCAATTTTTTTTTTTAATTAACTTTTTTTACTGTTATTTCTGATATAAAATTCTTTTTGTTTCAAAGCACTACTCTGTCAGAAATTGTGACTGAAAAAATAAAGAATTAGGTCTTTGGGGGAGGGACAGATTTGCTTTGCCTCTTACGGGTTTAAAGTTTGCATAAATATCATCTCTCTCTCTCTGAAAGCAATTCTGCTGTAAAAATCAAATTTAAGTAAAAATCTTAATGATGATATTAAAAAAAAAAATCCAGAATTAGCACTCGCCATGTTCTAAATTTAATACATTATATTTTAAAGTGATTTATCTTGCGACTATAAGTATCCATTAAATAAAAAAAACTTAAATTGAAAAATATTAATTTTTCATCCAATAGTGTGAAAGGTGAGATTTGTATAAATATTATTAAAATGTTTACTAATGAAGTATAATTTATTATTAATGAAAACTTACAAATAGCTAGTAAATTATATAAACATTCAAAATATCATTGACTATTTTATTAAATCATAAAAGAATGAAAATGTCTTCATATTTTAAGTTTGAATCAGAGAAATAAAATTTCTGATTATAAGTTTCCTTCATAAAACAATTGACTATGTATGAGATTTATGACATATGTTGAAATCTGTAGAAAAATTATGCAACAAATCCTTCTTTGTTTGCAGGCTAGACCTATCAGTCATCAGTCTGGTAGTCATGGTGTACCTGGAATCTACTTTAAATATGATATGTCTTTTATAAAAGTCAAAGTTGCAGTTGAAAAACATTCTATTTGGAGGTTTCTTGTACGTCTATGTGGAATTATTGGTGGTGTATTTGCTACTTCAGGTAAAACAGTTTTTGGAGTTCTTACTGTTTATTTCAATTTACTCTTTAAGACAATTATGAATGATAGCACATTGAATTATAAAGTTTATGAAAATTAGCTGCATTCTTATGTGGTTGAAATCTCATTGGTTTAGTATATCTTGGATAATGATTATACATTCACCCCTACTTTGGCAGCACTACAAAACACAATGACATTGTTTACCTGATAATTTATATAGTCAAGAAAGTTGTTTTAAAAACTAGATTAAAATTCTTTCAGTAGATCTTAAGCTATGATCTTAGGGGTAGAAAAGAAAAAGAGGAGGATTTTTTGAAATCTTATCTCAACAGTTACCTTCCCTTTGTTTTAAAGATCAACTTTTCAAAATTTCCTCATGATCAGAATAAAACTGTAATTTTTATTAAAAAAAAACTTTGTTACATATATATATAGACTAATTCATGTCACTGACGACAAAAACTGTGTTCCTGTCATTTATGATGTAAATATGTAATAATGCTGCTGTTTGGCACCAATTCGTGAAAAATGAAATTTATTGGCAAGCCTCATAAAAACAATGGTTTAAGTTTTTGTTGATAAAGCATAAGTTAAGGTTCCCAGGGAAAACTGCTTGCACTATTTGGCAAGCTATAGAACATTTTGCTAGTGATTTGTAGTTGAACTCTTTGGAATATTATATTAGCTAGCTTATAATAACTAGTTAAACTATTAATTAAAAAAAATTCCAATTGTGTTACTTTAAAATATTTTAAATCTTTTAGTACTATTGTAATTTATATCTGGTTCAAAATTTCATATGTTTAAATGAATACTTCGGTAAATATTGTGGTCCAAAATTATATAGCATTAGGTCTATGCGACACAGAAAGACTAATTATCCCTCGAATAAAACTTTTACTATGTAAAAAAAAGTTTAACTACAACTGTTTTATTAATAATTAATAATAAAGCACATAGTTAAATAATAATAATTAGCATGTTTCTAAAAATACTACTGCAGCACATTCATTTTCTGTTGTCATTTTAATATTTTTCTTTCAGGTATTGTAAATGGGGTCGTGAAATGGCTTGTGGACTTTGTATGCAGCAGAAGGAAAGCAAAGAATAGTAAAGAATACCTCAGTGCGTCTCTAAATGTGCCAACACTTCACATTTTTGATGAAAATAATTTGATGAAATCAAATGTAATGCTACAACTATAAGAATTGTGTTTAATTTTATGTAAATATGAAATAAATTATTTTAAATTATAGCTTGGTATATATTTCTGTCAGTACTTGCAAAACATTCTAAAGGAACTTCTGCTTTATTTGGTGCTGAAAACCTATGGTTTGGCAGTGATTTTAGTTTGAGCCGTGAAAAAAAAAAAAAGAGATCTGAAATTTTACGACTTCTGAAATTGTGATTTATAATATTAATGTGGGACACTTAAATTAGAGTTTAATATATAAATTATAGAAAAATACCAAAAACATGTTTGCTGATAAAACTGCACTTAAAAAAAACTTGGAAAACCAGTTTAGTCCATCCACCTGCCTGTGCAATTTGGTTGGTTGGTTTGTAAGCTCAACGACCTACCTTTATACACAATGACGATTAATCAGACTGGGACCTATAGCTTAACATGGATTCCGAACCACAACGAACATCCATGCTTAACCCGGCCATCAGGTGGGCCCTGTTTGTATAAAATTCACAGCTGAAACTATAAATACTGTAGAAGTGTGCTATATATTTATTGTTGAGCTTGTAATAATTAATAAATATTCACAATTTAACTAGCCAACTTGGAAACTAAATGATTGGCCATCTTTGTGAAACCTAGGCAAAGCAGACACCAGACAAAACAACAATTGATAGATAAGTGATATATATTTGTTGGAATGATAGTAAAATATAAATTAGAAGAATCTTAAGTGGAAAAATTAAAGCCAAAAGTTCCTAAACTGCCACCCTAAAAGTTATTGTTAATTGCAATATATTTTTCCTGCCAAAGAAAAAACAATTTACCAAAAAGAACAACAATTAACAAAATGTGAAGGGAAAATATTGCTTCTTTTATTAACTTTTAAAAAATTACTTTATTTCCCAACAGATACTGCCACAATTTTAACTAGAAAATAAATAGGTTAAAAAAATATTTGTCCTTCAATATTTGTTAACCCTTTGTACTCGAATGGAAATTCTCATTCACCACATGATTTGATACCATAACTCAAGAGTTGACTCTCGCTCTATGCTAGGTTTGATGTGGAAATTAAAGCTGATGCAAGGCAATGACTGTTTATGTTCAGTTTCTTTGAAGCAGGTCAGTAACCATGAACCAGACCAAAAATGCGGCGAAACGTCTCGAGTTACTGGTGTCTCCGCGCAAAAAAGGCATCGAGTGCAAAGGGTTAATAAAAACTTTTCTAAGTAACATTTTCGTATTTTGAAGTAATATTTTGGCAGTGGATGAATGAGAGAAAATTTTGGATTAGATTTTAAAAAAAAGATTAAGAGATTATTCTTGAATACAAAAAATGTGTTCATTTTCAATTATTAATATTTTCATGCAAAGATGAAAGAAAATAACTTTAACATATCCTGGCTGTTTTCATTTCAATAACATGCTCTCTTTTTTTCCAGAATTATTGTTTTATTTCTATCACAATAAAATATTACTAATCTTGTAAAACCTACTAACCAATTAGTTGTATCATTTCATTTGCAGTGAAACTAGCAAATTTGAACATAACATGCTAAAAAAAATTAAAGTTTCCAAAATTCACCATAAAACTTGAACTAAAAAGATATGATAAACAAGGATATCCTTGAAAAGTGCTTGAATTTTTTTTAGGAAAATGAGCATGAACTATACATTTATCTATTAAGGATATTCTAAATTGAATTTTTCCCCAAGGAAAGTAGGAAGTAATGGCTTTAAAACTCTATACTCACAATATAAAAGAGTTTTCCACAAATGTCGATAAATGAATTATAAACTAATGAAACTTATGGAAATCTTGCATGAGGTTATAGAAGATTTCTTGTTATAAGTATCTTGTATGAAAGAAACCTGTGGACAACAGTACAATATAATGTATACTTTTAACACCAAAATCGATACATCTTGCTCATGGTTAGATAGTTTAAAATATCATGGTTCCACATTTCTTCTGAACACCTGATCTTTAACATCATGAGACATATATCCCACACTTGCTACAAGTGACAACTCAAAATCTTAAAATTTTTGAGTAAAAGTGTATATATAATCACAGGCTGCATAGACTTGAAGCTGGAAGATAGGCATAAGTCAGATTCAACTTGTTAACAACCTTATACCATTCAACCAGTTTCAATCTTATACCGTTCAACCAGTTTCAAGTACATGCAGTATGGGATGAACTTCATCTTAAGTACACTTGTGCTTAAGATGAAGAAATTTTAAGTTGTGTCACTTTTATATCAAGGGTGTGATGTACCTATTAACAAAGAGTAATTTACTCTATTGCTCAGAGTCCCATTAACAGTTCATAATTCAGATATAAATGGTGCTTCCGGCAAAAACATGTTGAAGACATGCAATTTTCTGTTTGATCAGAAAATTCATTTGTCGAAAATAAAGCCACATATCATAGTTTATTAAAAAGACATGTAGGGCAAAATAAAGGTTACAAATTACATTTTCCTTTAATGGCCATCCTAACTTTAAATAAGAGTTAAATCTGTCTTTTTAAAATTTTCTATCTGCATATATGTTTCTAGCATGTCACTTTCATACTCCCTTTCCTTAAGCTTCAAAATATTTTTATGTGTAAAGTCACCTGAATCCCTCTTTCATCTTTTTTATCGTCAGATCGATGACATTTCTATTAAACCTGATAAACTGCTCTCTTCCAACATTATTTCCATTTCATAAAGATGCATCTATTTCTGCATCATTATGTGGACAGTGACTTCAGTTTATGCAAACATCTTACCAGTGTAATAGCTGTTATTGGTCATTTAAATCACAAAAATCTTTGTTTAATGTTGAGTGTATAATATTAACAGATAATAATTAGGTTTTTTGCATACATCATTGAAATAGCATGTAGAGAAATAAACAAACAGAAATACATTAATAAAAATATTTATTTTTGTTGCACAACAATGCGAACTATAAAGCTCACAACTTACTTTAAAGTAATGAACAATCAGTTGTGTGACAGTGTGAGATTCAAAATTTATGGAACACATTAATTTTAGGCAGAGATGTATAATGTATCATGAAGAAAATACTTTTAAAAATTCGAATCAACAAGCGAAATTCCCTTTATGTATGAATTTTTTCAATTAGAAAAGCATGTTTGTTGATAATACAAATCTACATGAGTCATTTATTTACATGATTTTGGATACTGAAAAAATTTGCTATAATAGAAAAAAGCATGCAATCAAAAATTTAGATTTAATTTATACAATTATGGCAGTATATATAATAAGGTGCAGATATTTATTAAATTTTACACATTTGGTTTCCTATTTATCTAATCTTCATAGGAGAAATTTATTAATTTATATATTTTCTATATGTATTTAAATACGGTTCATCAAAAGCACAGTTTTAAAATACTGTGAGTTTCATAATTCTAAAAACTAATACCATCTAAATATAAGACTATTTTTCAATATTATGGACATAAAAACATTTATGTTTCAGTGTTAAAGGTTGAGAAAACTATCCTAAAGTAAAACTGATAGTCAAAACTAAAACTGTGAGATGATTAAAACAATCACATTTAATTTATTGTGAGCTAATCAATGTACTAAATTAATAATTATACTGGCATCATTATATAATTGGGCAGTTCATTAATCGAGTACAAATAATTTCTGACTAGATTAAAATCTTAACAGATGGTAAAATAACAGTGTAAATTTACATTAAACCAAATTTACAAATAATTTCTAAATAAACACCATAATAATTTTATCTTGTATAAATTTGTGCAATAAGTGAATGATGTGAAAAATATCTGAACTTTTAAAATTATTTTGCGTTATAATATATAACATATTGATTAAGTTACACATTTCTTAAAACAAAACACTATCTATTGCATTTTATCTTAATAATTCAAAAATGAAAATCCGGTCCCGAGTTAACATAAAATGTATCGGATTTTTTGCTGTAAATATATACTTTTACTATCTCATACAATTTTTGAAGCAAAATTCAAACACTTGTATTGTTTTTGCTATGAATAATATTTTTGAAATTATAAAATAATTAAATATTTAAATATTGAGTTTAAGCTGTCAATTCTATTGTAATACATGCCATATGTCAGGAAATAAAGATTTAAAAACACCAAATGTGCTACTCACTACACCGAATGTGCTTTTCCAGATTCTAACATGAATGAAACTATTTATTTTATTCAGTTGACTTGCAGTTTATATAATGAAACAACTTCAGTGGCATCTACATATTTATCTAAGAGCTTGAACAAGAAAAAGATATTTGAACATTACATGTATAACAAATGAAAGATATTTAACTATAACTAAAATATCAGGGAGCATTAAAAAAGGAATGCTTATCGGAGGGATAAAATAATCACATGGAAGCTCAGACATTTGGCCAACAAATAAAACCAGTCTTTTTCCACATTGAAAAAACAAACACAACAGGAAAAAAAAAGAAAATACTAAAAAAAACAGATAATTTGACTAGAAAAAATAAAAAGTATGACAAACCCTCAGCTGAAATTCACTTTCACCCTCTCAGTATATACAAGGCAAAAATGCTATGAAAATACTTTATCATAGAAATGTTGGAATCAAAGCATATATTGATAACACAGGGACATTTAAAAAAGTAAAACCACGAATCTGCAGATAAAATATGTTAAATATATAGATTTATATCATTATATGCATATCACTCACTTCTGGAATTCCTAGCTCACTGTGTGATAACACTTTTAAACTATGATAGCACAAACATACATGTTAATCATTTATAGTTAATCGTAAGGACACAGAGTAACTGCTTTAAGAAACAGAACTCAATATGCTGCTTGGGTATCAAAGGTGAAAAAATATATAACGTAGGATTGAAAAACAGTTTAAGTTTAACTATAACACCAGTTAATATAAGCTAATTCATATTCAGATGTGTCTCATACTAAAACAGTATAGAAATACAAGGGAAAAATCTATTAACAAGTCTGAATTTATTACTTAAATTTTACTGCTGTTACCTCTAAAATTTACGAACAAACCAAATTTTTATTAAAAAATAACTGTTAGTATTTATTTGATACAGACAAAGGATAAAAACTTTTTCTTCAAATTAAAAATTATCCTTAATACTATAAAGAATTTCTTTCTTAATAAAAATTTAACAATCCATCAATTTTACACAATTTTAAATGCTAGTTGATATGTGCTGCTCTTATGCAGAAACATTTTCAATCAAAACAATAATATTAAAAAAAAGGATGTCAGGGAATATAGTACTGAAACAGCCTTCTAGTTGTCTTATTTTAATTTCATAATAAAATTTGGCACTTTTAAAAACTTTGAGATATGTCTATTCTTCTACTCATTGTATGTTTATTATAAACAATGAAGGAAACTAAGAAATAAAATATTTGGTATTAATAGTGCTCAGCACATAGACATTTAAATGGAATAAGAAGGCCGCATTGTCATATATCAGACTGAAATTCCTGGTATAATTAATAAAACAAACATTTTTCATGAAAAGTCTATATAATTTTTCAGGAATAACGCTAAAAATAAATAAAAACAATTTCACACTTGACTACTTTTTAATATGCAGAATATTTTTTAGCTCTGAATTGAAAAGAATGATTTCTAAAAATTTGAAATATTTTCAAGTAAAGGCATTGTGCATGGTGACATTGCAGTCAGACTTTGAGTAATTGCTCTTTTCAATTTGCAAGTAAAGAATCCTCTATATATTAAGAATAATAAAGTGTGGCATTAAACTTACTCAATTTCATCAGAGAATTCAAATGTAAATCAATTTCCCATGGAAAATTGCTATAAAATTAATTGTACAATGAATTTTAAATGTTACATACGACAACGCAGCAACTCGATTCTCATCCAATGGACAATTCCCGCATTTTTTATTATTTTTTTTATTCGATTCTAAATGTCTCGAAATGACCATTAACACAAAAATTTCTATTCTCCACACTTATTTTTTTTTTTTTTAATTTACATTTTAAGTTTGCATGTCAGATTTTTGCGGAAAAACGGAACTTTTTTTTGTGACTTCATTGTGACGTCATTGTTTCCTAAATATCTCCATAGGTCACGTTGGAGGTTGCGGCTGTTAAAATGTTGTTATCATGGAAATTTCAAATACTTGTCTTCTCGTCATTTTGTTTTCATATTATTTGATTGATTTTTTCTTACAATGTCTAACATTTTCTACAAATATTGTATCGTGCCAATGTGCAAAAGCACAACCATAACAACTCCTGTCAAAATTTTCATTTATGTACCACAGAATAAAAATACTCGAAAAAAGTGGTGCCAAGCGATGAAGAGGGACATTGAAAAGTATATACCACTGTCGACAAAGACTATACATTATGTTTGTGAAGATCATTTTGAAATAAGTTACATTTATGATAATTTTATATTAGGAAAATTAAAGAATGTTTGCCTTTTAAGTTTAAAACAAGCTATTTGTTAGGAAAGCTATTCTAAATTTTTGTAAACATCAAGTGCAAAGTAATGGGTCAAAATTGAAAGTCCGGTACTGATTCTGCGCTAAGAATTGTTTACATAAAACCATGCCAAATTATGTTCACTTGTCATTAAAAAAAAATGACGGGACAGCAATTTTTTTGGCAAAAATTACCATTGCACAGAATCCGTATTGGACTTGGATGTTGACAATGGCCCCCTTTAACAAAAAAATACCGATATTTTACCACCAAACTTTTTATTCCAAGCACAACAAAACCATTCAAGTTAATTAAAGAAGGAAATCTTGCCCATTGGCTTTTACGCCCTGGGTTTTCTGCTGTTACAAAATCCATATTCTTGCTGAAATAGACAGCCATCATTGTCGAGTCAATTTTTGGCAAATTGTCCCGATAGGCCTCTTACAAAACCAGGTTCCATTTTTGCAATTAAATAAAAAACAAATGCCTACAAAATAGGCGATCAAAAATATTTGAGAAACGGCAACTACTAAGTAGAAATCACAGAGTATATAGCTGACACTTTGAGGTAGAAACCTCACCATAACAAACAGAGCGAATAGACTGAGAGGCGACAGCAATTTTTGGACCCCATCGAACATCATTCTGAATTTTTTATAGAAATTGTAGAAAAGTGAGTAGATTACGAATCCACTGGTCTGCCGTAGCAAAAATAGGCGAAACTGGACAAAAATCGACTTTAAATAAGTTAAACTAAATCCGATTGCCAAATGTGCCATAACTTGCCAAATAATGAGAATTTTTTTTTATTTAGTAACCCTCACTATATAATTTTCAATTAAGAAGGTTGCAGACGATTCAGATGTGTGGCTATGGCTTACTTGCATCTTTCACAAATGAGCCAAATTGGCAATAAACATTACGTCACTGAAGTCGCCAATTTGGCTTACTTTGAAAAGATACAAGTTTTCCCAAGCCAGAGATCAGAAATCGTTTGCGCTTTTTCTCATTGAAAATCAAAATGCTCTGGGTTGCCAGACGGAGAAGTTGGTTCTCTTTTTGGCAAGTTATGACATATTTGGCAATCAGATTTTAGTTCAACTCATGCCAAGTCGATTTTTGATCAGTTTCAGCCATTTTTGCCAAGGCAGACCAGTGGATTCGTAATCTACTCACTTTTCTCCAATTTCTATAAAAAATTCAGAATGATGTTCGATGGGGTTCAAAAATTGCAGTTGCCTCTCGGACTAGAAGGGATAACGTCACTGAACCTTTCGAAACTCTTGACGTCATACTCCAAATCGGCCCGTTTTGAGCGGATCGCAGTTTGAGAGGTTTTTGGGCATTTTCTTTTCGTATTATTCAAATAACTAATTTTTTTAAAGAACTTTTATTGGAATATTTAGAATCAGAAAGAAATTCTTTATAAATATAAATCAATTTCATTCGTTGTTAAAAAATAATGGGAAATGTCCATTGTGATCGCTAATTGGTACCAATATTCCTTTCCTTCATGTAAAAAAATTGGAGTGACACAGTTATGTCAGATTTCTACTTCTATAGTCATTCACTACTTTATTACATAAAGACAATTAAAAGTGACAGAAAATAAACTTGCAAAATGAGGTGCAGGATTTCTACTTAACTTCATTAATTTATCATGAAATATGTTTATAACAAACTCTGCTTAGTGATAATTATATGCAACAGAAACTTGATGATGAAACCTAATAAGTTAATTTAGATTTTATAATTTCACAATTTTTGTTACCTTCAATACTGATATGATTGAATAACATATTGTTGTTAACTTTTCTAAAATGTTAAATCATACTTAAATTTTTAGAGTTAATTATTTAAATTAGACTTAAAGAAAAAAAAACTGTATTAAACTTGTTGTGGAGATAAGTGATAATTCTTTCTGTAAATAAACATGGAATAGTAAGAGTTTCAGCTTTTTACTACTGGAAGCAAACTGTTCATGAAAAATATTTTTTTCACATTAAGACTACTTCACTGCTTTCTTAATAAAAAAACAATGGGCAAAAATACTTTTTAAACCAGAATGGTAGCTATTATTTTTCCACAAACTAGTGGAACATGTGCAACCTCAGTATTTAAGATAACTTAGAACAGCATTTGTTGCTACACAGCTTGCAACAACTTTTTCTTCAGCCTACCGGCAATAAAAAAGAACAAAAATGAAATTTTGTTGTAAAGACTTGCTATTTTTTTTTTAATAATTTTAATTTGTCCAAAATAGTATATGTTGACCATCTGGAACAGCATTCTCCACTACAAAGCCTGAAGAAACTTTCAGCAAGATGGTCTTCATGGAATAAACACAGGAATAACTTAACTTTGTTACGCTCATTTGGACTATTTATTAAGATTGACTGCGACAAATACTCTGACAGACATCGAATCTATGATAAAAGGAACAATTTCGACCGTCATCATCTCACAAGTTATAAGGACTAAAACGGGGGAATGTAGAGATACAGTTTAAACATATTTATTAAAACTAGGTCACGCCATGCTGTAAAAAAAAAAAATTCCTTGTTTTTTATTTTAAGGCTTTGATTTTTGTAATAATAAAAACTATATATATATATATATATTTTTTTTTAATTATTTGGAAAAAATCAAATGTTAGTAATTGTAATTTTATCAAAATAAAAAAATGATTTTTTTTTTTCCTTCAATTTTCAGGAATGCTAGATATTTTTGAATTTAGAGTAATTAAAGATAGATATTGAGACATTCGATGGCCCATGAGAAAGCTCCAACATAAGTCATAGGGCCTGTCTCTAAAAGTTAGTGTCGAACCTTAGAGGAATTACTTTTTTGGAAGTTCATCAGAGTTAGATATGATATTTTATTGCTGAGTCTTGCTGGTTGCTTCAATTGCAATTTTTTCTTATCTATAATAATTTCTTATTCTTATAATTACTGTTAACAAACACAGCTTCCCAAAAATTTCAGACAATTTCTGTATTTTTTATAACTTTGCTTTCCAAACATGCAACATAATGGTACAACTGTAAATTAACCATTTGTCAGAAGTGGAGGTCTTAGTATTTAAATTGGTGTATCATTTAATAATTTGATTTTGGAGAAAAGAAACAAAATAACACAATCCATATATATAATATGCAAGATGTGAGACATTTCTGAAACATGCCCTTGTATGTATGCATTGGTAACTAAATTTAGTTACTTCAATTAAGATTCAGTTCAGAGTTCAATTTAGTTAACATTGGTTATTATTAATTAATAACAATATAAGAGATTTAACATATTTAGCAACTTTTTGGTTGCTTAACTATATCATGTGTGATTTTCTTCTCAATCGTAGTTTTGTTTTTCATTTAAATTTTAAAAAAACAATATACTATAAAATTCCCAGTAACTTTTCATAAATTTTCCAATTAATGTGTTTAGATTGTCGCTTTTTCAGTTATTAAGTTTAGTTTCAAATTTTATTATTAATTGCTGTTAAGGTTATTTTATTAGGATTAGTATCACAACTAAAAGTAGTTATAAGAGTAACACAAGACTTGTTAGATCAGAAATCTGTTGTCTTACACAAGAAATATCGTATAATTTATATTAAAAAGTTTTTGTATGAGGTTGCGATATACGAATTGAATAAACTCTCTTTAAAGCTTTAAGAAGAATTGGTAAATTGGATGGCCATTTCCATGTAACAAGCAATATATACTAGATAAAAATGTTTTATTTCTTGTGAATAGTAAAATAATTTCTTTAACCTACTAATACTAATATGCTCATATGAGCACCTTAATAGATCTATAACACTTTGATACCTAAGCAGCACCTTGAGCATTTCAGATCAACAAGACCATTTACAATACTGCAGCATACTATCAAGCTAGCATAAAAAGATACCAAATCCATCTATGTATGTCATAATGGCTTCTCGCATTGCTTTGTTGCTCCAACGTTTTCCTCCCAAGCTACAATCAGCTCAGCCAACTGGCTTCCTTTCTTCTTCTCTTCGGGATATTTCTCTTTATTTTGGATAAGGTAGTGAGTGGTACGATTTCCGCGCTCTCGTCTCCAGCTGCTACGAGGAACTTCCCGCTTACGTTTCTTCTTACGGCCTCCGTACGAGAGCAGTTCTGTTGGTAGAGGGAAGCGGCCGTACAAGAAGGTGAGAATTCCAAACATGGCGAAACCTATGAGAGATGGCATGAATGCCATTCCTTTCACTGAGATTGGGTACCCTAAATAGCGAGAATTCATTGAGATGTCGCCCTCTAGTAATGTCTTGTTGGTGGCAGGGTCGATTTGGACGCTGCGAATGTCGTATGTCCATAGGGTGTAATTTTCTGGGAGAAGAAAATTCAATCAGTTTTCCTTTTAAAAATAAGAATTACGACTAATATGGAATTTATATATTCTGATTAGATTACTTCAATATTAATATTGAATGACCTAATGAAATCCAAGTAATGATCTGAATCATTCAAAGAACGAGATTGAGTTACAATACTTGAGATCTAGTGATGATTTCCTAAGAGTTTATCCAGGGTATACCGTAGGTTGTTTATATCATAATAAAAATAAAAAAATGACAAGAAAGAAATAATATTTGAAATGCTGCAAATTTTCCCTAAACACATTTTCTTATACATTGAAAACTTAGGGAACCTATTTGTGTAACTTCTCTTTCATAAATTACATGGAGGCGAAATGTTTTCTTCTTCTTATCAAGCACTATGGAGATTAAGGCACCTTTGTTCAAGCATTTTGTACCAACCCCATATCCCATACAGATCGGTAGTGGGCAGTACTGCACAAGATGTAAGTGCACACTCGCGAGAGGGAGTGTGCAAGCCTACCTATACCCACCAAAGAATTCATTTCTACCTGTTTTCGGTAGCTACTCGGTAGATGGCAGCACTACCGACCATACGTGGAACTTCTTAATTTAAAGGTAATACCAAGCAGAAAATTCCAGCAGAAAACTTGGCTTCGCCACCTCCAGAGGTACTGATTTGTATGGGAACTTGGAGGACTTTGCAACCACAACTGATTTAACATGCTCCAGTCACCATTAATGAACAAGGCGGTCTTTAGTCGGTCCCAGTCCCGAACTCGCAACATTCTAGTTGTGAGAACGATACTCTCCCAACTGAGCTATGTGGAAGGAGCCCGGAAATGTGTTAGTATCTTCAATTGGATAAAACCCAAGCGTTTTAAATTTATATCCTTTTTCCTTCAAATTTTTACAAATATATAACTAATTTTCACTTCTAAAACCTTAAATGAAAATACACTTTTCACAGATTAAAAAAATAGCACATTTCAACATAAATTTTTCTCTTTTAATTGGATCTTTTAAAATTAAACCTTAAATTCAGCTAATTAAATAGAAATACTCTCATACATACTCGCTGCTAAAAGATCCCAATCTTGTATAGAGTAAACTTTGTGATTTGGTCCAGTGTACTGTCCATATTCACTTGGAATGTAAAATATTTGATTTTTCCACATATTGAGATCCAAAATCATCACAAACACAATTATACTATAGTTGAACCATTTTCCTAAAAAATAACCACAATAGAAATCAGGCCTTAAAATTGTTTAAAAACATGAAATTCAAATGTCTCGTTACATGCAAATAAAGTAATCTTATCTACTCTGCTAAGTTGAGTTTAGTTTCAGCAAGGGCGGATTGCTTAATTCTAAGGGACTTGCATTTTATTATAACCCGAGAATTTTTTATTTGTTAGGATAATTTAATTTAAATCACAATGACTTATACAAGAAAATGGGTCAAGAAAAAAGTGGAAAGATATATTTTTAGTCTTAAAACTTATTATTTGGTTTACAATTAAACTATTAAAAAATTATAACCTATTAGTTTAAATTTCACCAAATAGAGGGGAAAATGAACGATTACCTGTGACATGGATGCTGACATCAGGAAGGTTTACATATTTCTCAAACAAATCGAATTTAAAAGAAGCAGCATGCATCCCAGGCAGTTTCACATCCAAATCACTAACAAAATGAGGGAAATCCCAATCCTGTAAAATAAGAATGTGAAAGAGACAAATAAGAATACATTCCTCGATCACATAGGTATTGACTGCAAATAATTCTTAACAGCATCCATTTTAAAAATAAAATAAAAATACAAATTCAACAACTTTGCATGGATTATTGTAGGATTATGAAAATTAATTTTCATTAAAACTCTATACTTTTTAAGATAACATTTACTTTTGTATTTGAGCATTCTAAACAGTACCATTGCAAGAATATATTGTAGCCATTGTCTTTGAATTTTTGAACATGACAAAACAAATTTTAGAATTCATGTGTGTATATTGTGAAATCATGTTCATCACTTTTGCTTACAAATTCAAGAATTCTGCTTGAAGTTGAAATTTAATCTTAAATTCAAACAAACTATCTTCAATCAACAAATTGCTTTGTTTACAAAATATTTAGTACTTCGTTAAAAATTTGTAGTTGAGTTTTTGATATACTCACAAAAAAAAAAAAAAAAAATCCACACAGAATACTTTAATTTTATGTACCATTATATTTTTAGGATTTTAATTTAAGCTGTTAATGACATACAAAACTTCTGACTGTATAAACTAGAACTCATATTGTCTCTTAAATTTGCTCAACTCCTAGCCCTTAAAAGTTTACATATATAAGAATTTTCAAATTGAATTATAATACATTGACTCATTTCACTAAGCATTACAAATTTGTATATATATAAAATGTATGTTGCATTCAAACAGCTGAGACATTAAGCGCCAAAATGGGCCAAATGTAATTAATCTAAAGTGAGCTTAGTTGTCCATTATTTAAACTTTATTAGATCCATTCTGGCTTGAATAGTTTAAAAAAAACTGGACAGAAACAGAAAAAATCAAATTGTAGGATTATCCATTTTGGCACTCAATGCCTCAGTTAAGAGTTCCAGTATAAACTTCGTTCTGGAGTAAAATGTAGAAACATAATTATTATATTCAATAAATCACTTGTTTTTTATGTATAAAGAATGCAATAAACCAACAAATGCTTAAATTTAATATTTTTACTACAATTAGTTTTCACACATGCAATTAACAAGAATTTAATTTAATAATATTTAAAAAAGAGATACTACATACCACTTATGCTCAATTAATAGCAATATAATTATATTATGCTAATCCCAAACCACGCAATTAAAAATTTAACATACAGGAACATTTCATTTTACAAATCACTTGGGATTTAGTTTGTTGCAAATTTTTAAAAATACAATACATTTAAAAGATGATTGAGTGGCACTTCAGACAAAATAAGTAGACAATTTATTTAAAAAACTTACCTGCATAACGATAAGTAAATCCATAACGAGTATGAAAGATGCTAAAAAAGCTCTTGAAAGCTCCGTTGTAGCAACAAAATCCTTGTTTAAATTATCCCAACTAATTAAGTCACTGACAATAAGAGTAACAACTAGAGTTGTCATGATAATTGAACCCATCCAAAATATTACGATGCGAATGCGACCATGAGAACGCCAGAATTCTCTGTATGGTCTTGCCCAGTTGGGGTATAAGTTGTCTTGAAGCATCATATCAGTAACCTAAAAATTGCATTTGAATATTATAATTATTTATTACCTGCGCCAATTATATAAAAATGAATCACGTAAAAAATTTTAATTTTTAGTAAAAAAATGATTTATTAAAATTCAAAGAGTTTTAAAATTTTGTAATAAGCATACAGCTTTGCTACTTAAAAAGGTAATTTACTTTTTTAAAGAGATATCATCAAGCGGTCCTAAAAATATGAAGCTTAATTTTTTGGGGATCAATATCTATAGAAGTTTTGCTTTAAAATATGTGTAAAAACAATATATTTTAGAGTCTTCTCGCAATTTAATTCATCCTTTCAAAGTGCATATTCTATTATTTTTAATCACTCACCATTTCATTCAATAACCTCCTACACACAGCTTACTTGTGCAAGAAGTGTTTCTGTCAGCGCTTTTCTAGAAGTGAGTCTCATAGTAATATTCAGTATTATTGCTAGTCATTGGGTCAGACAGTTTTATAGTTACACACACCCTTGGTATTTTAATTTCCACTAAATTCAGCAGAATTCCCACAGTTCATTACATTGCTAGTTGGCAATGCTCTATTTATGATGATTCTACATTCTGTTTTTAATCCATCTCTCACTTTATCTGAACTTCCAACTAAGCACAATAAATGCATTTGACTACCTTTTAAAAGACTATTTCCTGACTTGACACAGTGCCTAAATTTACAAAATCATGTGAACATTACAAATATAACTAGCTTTCAAAACTTTTTAAAAAACATGTTTTCCCATACAAATATTTTAAATAATCTTTATAGCTGTTCTTATACATGGAAAATCAATTTCATAAACATTAAAGGAATACTGGGGCAGATATAGGGGCTCAAATATTGAAGTATTAGGTCTATGGGATAGAGACAGTCTGACAATCTCTAACAAATCGTAAAATACTTTACGTAAAAAGTAAAGAAAAAAAGTTAATATTGTCTTAATTTCCAGTTTTTACTAATCTACTTTAAATGATGTTGATTTTTAGGAATGATAATTATGGAGGGAGATTATTCCTATAAGATTGAAAATACAAGCAAAGTCCAATCCTTTTATGCTTTGAGTTAACCATTTTTTTTATGGATACATCTTAAACAACTTTATCGCAATACTAAAAGACCACATAACTATCAAGTTATAAGACAATAATGCACATATAATAAAAACAGACTTATATATAATGCAAAAAAAACATTACTAGAAAAACAAGAAATTTCCTTTTCAGAAAAATAAACATTAGGGTCATTAATGTACTTTTTTTGTAAGCCATCTAATTATAATTGAATTTCGTATATAATTTTTTAACCTTTCTAGTTTGTCACTGTAAGCAGCCAAACAGTATGTTTAGTGAGACAAAAAACAGTCATAGTTTAGGCCCAAATATTATTTCAGATAATCTGTGAATTTGCCTATGGCTCATAAAACCAAATTGTGAGAAGTATATTTCAGTGAATTGATAAAATTTAACTATTTGGACAAATATTCTACTAAACATGTTAACTTATTAGGAGTTAAATGTATAAAAAATACTACCAAAAAGTGTTAACTGTTACATTTTGAATTAAAATAGTGGATAAAGTAACCAAAATCATTTTATACATAAATAATCTAAACTTTAATATATTTTTTTAATTATTCATATTTAACCAGTCATATATTCAAATAATTGTATATCTCTTTATGTTTCGCTCAGTCCCAGAATATTTTGCTTGCTAAAGGAATAGTTATTTCAGACTGTACCATCTTTAATTAGTTTTTATTTTAGCTTTTATTGTGTTTTTCATTAGCAAAGTATTTAAAAAAAATGTATACCTAGTATATATCAATGAACCTAGCACAGTGTTCTAAAACAACTTTTAAACTTACTCTTTTCAGAAAATTTGATAAACAACAAAAAGAGGAAATTTGCAGATTCTATTCAAAAGCTGCTATCAAAATATTGTTAATATACAAATAACAAAATTAAAATGTTTTTATTGCATTATACTTACCATCCAAGCAGTCACAAAATCACCAATCCAAGTACCAGATGCAGCAGCCTTCATGAAATTTGCGTTAGTGATACCCATATGAGAATTGATGCGAAATTGGTCATATTGGGGATGCCCAAATTGCAGAAACCAATTATAGATTTTTGAAAATATGAAAATGAACATGAGTGAAGTGAGAAACATTATCATCCAGGTGCCTTGTTCATCTCGAAACATCTTGAGACGAAAAAATCTACCTAAATGACAGTTAAATAACTTAAGAAAAGGCATGACAAATTTAACAAAGGAAAATACGGGAAAATAAAAAAATACTTGACATAAGAACAAATCAATATTGAAAGTAACAAAAATACTAAATTTATTTGCTTACTTCAAAATTATATTTTTGTAGTTGTTTTTAGTTAAATGAAAGTAGTGAATATATGGTAAAAAATGTTTTATAGTAAGCTGTAATATATTTTTAAGATGTAATACACCAAGTGTAAAATACTTTTTAAGGTGTAGTACACTGTAAAATACTTTTTAAAACATATTAATATGACTTAGAAGAACCAGGAGATAAATGTACAATTTTATGGCAGTTATAAAATCTAGCTTTTTCTAAATTCATATTTTTTCTTACAATTATCTTGAGTTAGATCAGTGGTTGGCCACCTTTTTGGTTTAGTGGAAGTTTAGTGATGAGTGACAGTGTCAGGCAGAGTTTTTGTTTTTATACAGTTTAATATAAAATGATATTCAAGTATTATACTACAGAGGAGTTAAGTTTTAGCAAACTCTCATGGTATATTTCTTTTTGCAGCTGAAATAAGTCAGTTTAGCAATAATAAGCTTCATTGAAGATGAACTTTACTTTCACTTTATTTTAAAAACACATTAATTTCCTTTTTTGAGTTTAGAAACATACATTGAATGTGTATTCTAGTAACTCAGTTACACCAACTCTGCCTAAAGAGAGCCCATTACAGTAATTTTAGAGTCGTTAAGATGATACTTCTTTAAAAGTAAACTGTTTTTATAATTCTTTCCCTTCCCTGCCAAATTTAGAATAGAATGATAAACTTGTGTAATCCAAAAATTTGCTTTATTTATAAGACGTATTGCCCAATTTCACTTACTTATAAGTAGTATATTAACCATTATTAGAAGTTGTATACATTATAGGTAGCCAAAAAAAAAATTATTTTTTGTAATCTTGGGTGTTACATACAAAGATAGAGCATAAAGTACCCAATACTTCCTTCCATTCATTATTTCAATATAGTCTACAAAAATTTATAATTACAAATTAATGAGTTAATGAGCAATAAAAATGGTTTTATGAGTGAGGAATAAAATATTTAAAAAACAATGTAATCTCATCATTGGAATTAACAGTTCACTAATACAACAGCTATTTACTAGAAATTGGCACTTAATTAATTTCAAATCTTGTAACCCATCTATTTTATAATACTTTCCGCATCTAATCTTTCAATATGAATTTCAGATAATAAAAACATAATTTTTGTTCTCTCTCATGTTTATAACAAAGGTATTTTATAATATTGAAATAGCAATTCATAGATTATTTTATTTAAAATTAAATGTTAAAGCTATTATACAGTAAAATACAAGATGCAGTTAAGAAATAAAAACATTGCAGTACTTGATAACAACTAAATCAGACTTACTGAGTAATAGATGATGAATTAAATATTTTCCGAAAAAACATCCGCTTATGATAGCCACGACCCAAAGTATAACTTTAAATAAGCACCAAGTCCATTGAGGAGGATACTTTGTTGCAACAAATGAGAATACATGACCAACAAAAGGAATTTCACTTTCTGTGTGACTGTGAGAGACTGGATCTTCGGCAAAAACAAGAAAATTGCAAAATATAACAAAATAGGAAACAAAAAGACGAGAATAAGGATGCTGGAAATAGTATCTGTAAAAAAAAAAAATGGTATACTTGTACGTATGATAAAAATACAAAAAGGGAAAAATTACACAGATATTCAGTTTTTAAAAGGCTATCATACAGCTCAAATACAACTGAATCCCTTGATGTAAAAAGACAAGATTTAAGAATACAAGGGGAAAAATTCCAGCTCTTAGTAAAGGACACAGAAACCTGCTTTCAAATTTCATCGATGACTCAACATTAAAAGTTATACAAAAAAGAAAAAACATTATTTCAGGGCAAATGCTGAAGTCTCCTTTTAACACCAAGAAATTAATTTTTTAACCATACTGAACCACCATGCAGAAGTTAAAATATACAATATGAAGAAAATCACTAATAAATCCTCCGATTATGATTTTATATAAGTTCAGATTACAATACATTTTTTTTAAAGGGAAAATGTGAAATCAAACTTATTTTACCATGTAGTAGTTGATTAACTACTAAATGCTAAAATAAGTATGATTCTGCATTATTCAGTAGTTTTAAATAGGTGTCTTTTAGAGATGGTAAATTTAAAAAAATATATCTCCCAATTCCAACTAAATATTAATTAATAGAAAATAATGTTATTATTTAAATAGCTCACAATAAAATTAAAGCAAAAAAACAATGTGGTAGAATATATATATAAAAAATTAGAGTACAGAAATTTTGACGAATACATATAAAAATTGAGTAACTGATTTTGTAACCATAAAATTCTCACACTAAGGAATTTCACAATTAATAATTAGTGATAACACTATTTTTTTTTTTTTTTTTTTTAATCTCTAAACAATGTTACCATAAAAATACAAGTGTTTACAAATACAATTATTCTAAAAAAAGAAATAACCATTTCTTTTTACAGTACAGTTGTGTTATAAGCACTTGTAGTCAGTATTAAAAATAATAGCATTTTACAAAAGCTCATTTGAAATCCTATAAATAACCAGGTATATAGAAAAAATTATACAAGTCAAATTTTATGATATAAGTTCCCTAAACAATAAATTTTTTACCAATTGATATTTATCTTAATTTTAAACTTACTTAACACAAGAAAGGATGAAGGATTTACCTAAAATCTCTTTCTATGTACAAATTTTGAGTCACTTGATGTTCCGAGTCCCCGATGGAGTTTCGTGAATAATAGTCTTCAGAGTGTGCTCCATCTTTCTCTACTTTTGCCTTCTCAGGAGGAAGAGGACTGACCACAAGCCTAGGCTCATGCCTGAATTTAGGAGTATACAAATGATGATTAGGTGGGAGGCGGGGTGACGTGTAATGTCGATTCCAGCTATCAGCGATGTGCTCATTTTTGGAACTTATGAAAGCCTGGCAATAGCGCTCTTCAAGCACAGAAGCACAAGACCGTTCCAGCTGTTGCAGCTGAGGCGATTGGGGACAGTGAACAGAAGCTGGCTGGGGAGCTACTGGAACAGGCGTTTCAGTCAAGCTGGTGGATAGAGAACTTTTGGCACTATCGTCAATGTATTTAATGTCTTCTATATGAACTTCTAAAGCAGTTCCGCACTGGTTGTCTTCGGAAGCATAGCTGGGCTTTCGAGCATCGAAAGTGACCTTCACATCCTCTTTGTCTTTTTTGCTTTTCCCACTTCCATCTGGTGTCTTTAGGTGGCTCTTTCTGGGTGGCTTTTGACTAGACCATGGCCTCGAGAACTCAGTCTGGGCTCCAAACTTGGTGGTGGAGCCCTCATAGCCTTTCCTGAGGCAACGTTCCTCGATGCTTTGAATTGCCTTTGCTGTTGCTACTTCCCAGGTGGGTTTCTCAGAGTTCAACAAGGAATCTGTTGTGTGGTCCTCTCCATCCATTGAATACAAGACACATGTTACCTAGAATTCTTGCTATTTGTCTTCGGGATAAGACCAGAAGTGATTGTGATGTGGAATGAACAGATGTACTGCAGAAGCCATTTGCTTCCTCCAAAGAGATGAGGTTTGGCCAAAGAGAATCTGCCCATTGCATTTTCTCTTTAATACCTGAATAAAATAAGTAAGCGCCAAGTGTAAAACGTCATCGTAATAGAAAAAAAATAATGTATTTAAAAAAAAGCAAAAATTAAAATAAATTGTTTTTTATATGTTTCAAAAAGTGCTGATTGTTTTAATAACTAATCAAGTGTCATGAACTCAAATGCCTATTGTTCCAAATACAAAAGACCATGCCTTATAAAGACTTCGCACTTAAAAGGATTTTAACACATTCGCTGCCACTGACGCGCTGGCGCATCAGCATGGCGCTACCTCCCATGCCGGCGACGATCGAGTATGATAAGTAAACTGCTTTATTTTTAGTTCGGATTTGGAGGTTGAACGATGAGGTTTTTGAGGCACACTAGTGAAGCATTATTTTTATATTTTTAGTGCTTGGTTTTTAAATTTTGTGTTCAAATTTTTTTATGTGCATTTTTAAAAATGGCGGACAGAACAAGAATTGCAGGACCTTCACAGCCCAAGAAAAGGAAAGTAAATAAAAAACTGACTGATGCCGAAATATTAGAATTACTAGAAAAGAGTGATCTTTCTGATTATGACAGCGTAGACGATGAAGATTACGGTTGGGATTCTACGAGCGAATCGGAACGAGATAGTGATGTTGTTGTGTCACTTTTTTTAAATTCGGCTTCTGAGGATGGATATATAAATTTTAGTGGCAGCGAATGTGTTAATAGAGGGGGGGGGGGGGGGGTATGTTAACTAACAAAAAAAAAGTTAGTCAAACAAATAAAATCCGTAATAAATAAACAGCACTTTTTAGACACCACTACTACCGATTTTCTTACGACAAAAGTTTACATTTTACATTGTAACACTAATTTGACTGCACCTTATGATATTAAAATCAAAATAGTGGAATGTAATTAAATTTTTATATCATTGCATTTTGTTTGCTTACTGGTGGAAGATTCTTCTTTAGAATCAAGGGAAAGCATTGGTTTGCAAATGTTTTAGTTAAAAAACAAATCTCAATTACCATGTACAACTATATTTTTTACTTATTATTAACTTGTATTGGTAAACTGACTAAATACCATACAGTTACTAACATACTATAGAAGAAAAAAAATCTAAAGAAGAAAAGTTCTGCAAAATCATCTTTTCTATTTTTAGATTATAAATGGTACAAAATGTAAATAAAGTGCTTAAATGGATAGCTAGCATAATAAAATTTTAAACTGTCGAATTCCATGAGCAACTACAGCAGAAGGAGAGAGTATTATTTAAATAAATTATAAAGGTTTCAAAAAAATTAGTATAAAATAAATACATATCATGCTTAAACACATTCTATTAAATTTAGATAAAAAAAAATTATTGCTCTCATTCAATACTTGTTTGAATAGGTAGTTTAGATTGAAAAATACACGGTAATTGGAAAAAAAGCTTATGATTAAACCTTGATAAGGTCAATCAATAACTATCATCAGAATTTTTTTTTATTCTGGCACACAACTACAATTTCCCTATTGTTTGAATTTTGCAGAAAAAAAACATTATTTCTAATAATTTTGTAAGTTTACTTGAATCATGCAATGCCAATTTAAAAAAGTATTAGAAAATATAGATAAAAATGACACACATATTTAAAATATCAATATTTTCTCGAAACAAGTGTCTTTTTTCCCAAAAACTTTACTATGTTCTTTTAGTTTAAGTTTTAAAGGTTAAATTAAGGCTTTAATAATTTAGCTTATAGAGCTATAAGAAAGTATCTTAATACCATATTCAGTTATTGGTAATAAGAAATAGACCATAATATTGATTTAATTATTATACATAGAAGGCGATATATTATAATTGAATATGCAAAAAGGATAATAAATTGTTAGGTAGTAACTGATTTTGGAAGCAATATCAAGCCCAACATTTCAAAACAAAGAGATAAATTAATATCGACGCCGGTGAAATCTGAAACACAGCAAATCTCTACTCACCAGCATTTCATAACAACATTGGTTTTTCATATAAAAGTACATTAATATTTTGGGTAAAAAATGGTAATATAATGCGTAATGGGAAATATAAAAAGATAATTTTACCGGCATACTGAAAGGTTCAAACTCAATGAAGAAATAAATTTAAATAATAAACAGTAACTCCATAAAGCGATGATTTAAATATATCCATTTCCAAGAGAGAGTATTGAAGTAATTCCTAAGGGTATTCTGTACACAAGTGCGAATTTTTAAGCAAAAAATTAATTTTATTCAAGCACTGCAATTTAGTTTCAGATTTCTAAACTTCACTTTCATAACAAAACGATATTGTTGCCAAATTCAAAAACTACATAACCACTGTGTCAAATTTTGAGAAGTTATATCAAACATTAACTGAAAGCAACGTATTTAATGAAAATATCAAAATAATATACTTTTGTGGATTTTAATCGCCTTAAAATATATTATTATTTTTCAAATTGTAATTCAAAGATTTTTTTTCTGATTTAGAATTATAAACGCAAATCTGGAACATGTTCAGATATTTGGCCCTGGGCCAAATTGGCCCAAACAGTGCATAAAGAAACTTTTAGAAATTAGTTTTTTGCAGTTCATATTTAAATTGTAAAACTAGCTGAATACCCATGCTTCACCACGAAATTTTAATACGTGCAATATTTTAATTAGCTGTGAGGCTTCGAGTTGCGAAAATCTGTCATTCGTGTATAGGTCCCAGTTTTTTGCGTTTCGCTCGCAAGAAGGTTCATTGCTACGCAAAATCGAGCTCGCTTCGTTCGCTGAAAAGTTCATTGAAACATAAACACAGGCTTACTTCACTCGTTGAAAGGTTAATTACTATGCAAGCATAAGCTCGCTTCACTCACTAAAATCTAATTGCTAACGTAAAGTTTTAATATTGGAAGCCTCTCCCTTTTGTCAAGAAAAAAAAATTCCTCATTAATATAATAATACAACAGCCCTTTAAGATTATTTTAACTCGTGTTTATGGAAAGCAAAATTAGAAGTCTAAACTACTTATGTTGAAACTTTCAGAGCTCTAGGCGGCCTATTAAAAGTCGCTTTTTGTAAAAAAAAATTAATTAAAATTTTAACATTCTTTTTGTCAGTTCAATTATAAGGCTAAAACTACTTGTGTTGAAATTTTCAGAACTGTAGCCCAATTGCAAGTCGTTTTGTAAAATATTTGCTAATTTTTTAAAAAATTAAAAAACCAATAAAATTTTAAAATTCTGTTTTTCAAAAATCCAATTAGAAGCCCATAACAACATTAGTTGAAAATTTCAAAGCTGTAGCTCTATTTGAAATCGTTTTGTAAAATATATATATTAATTAATTGAAAAATTTAAATAATAACAAACTAAACTAAGATTTAAAATTATGTTTTTCTAAAGTCCAATTAGAAGGCCAAAACTATTTATGTTGAAAATTTCAGAGCTGTAGCCCTATTAGTAGTAGATTTGTAAAATGTTTATTGATTAAAAAAAGGACAAAATAAAAGTTTAAAATTCTATTTTTCAAAAGTCCAATCAGAAGGCCAAAACTACTTATGTTGAATATTTCATAGCTGTACCTCTATTATAAGTCGTTTTGTAAAAGAAATTGTTAATTAAGTTATTGTTAAATTAAAAACACTAATTAAAATTTTAAAATTTCGGTTTTTAAAACTGCAATTAGAAAGCTAAAACTACTTATGTGGAAAATTTCGGAGCTGTATCTCTGTTTGAAGTTGCTTTGTAAAAAAAAATTAAAAAAGAACTAATTAAATTTTTAATTCTCTTTGACATCTGTATCAAATTAGAATGCCAAAACTACTGATGCTAAAAATTTCAGAGCTCTACTCCAATTTTAAGTAGGTTTTTATAGATCCACAGACAGACACAAATGACATACCTACCTATGGAAAAATATATTGAAATCTAAAAGTTTGAAAATTGGATGTCAAACTTTTCCTAGCCACATATTTCACCAAAGATTTTTTTCGTAAGAAAGATGTGCGACACAGCTTGGTGATTTTTGAATTTTAACTCCATCTAGGTAGATTGACAATCAAAGGATATCCTTTTGTTGCTCTTTTATGAGACTATTTGTTTTTAAAGCAGAGTTTGTAAAAAGCCGGCACATGGAAATCGAATCCGATTTTTATAGCCATTTTTTCTTTCTCCGAGACCTGTGTTCGCCTTCGGATCATTAAGATCACACAAGGGCTTTACTAAACCGAAACCATTAGTATTAAACCAAATTCTACTGATAAACATATATATTCAAAACAAGAATCTTTCTATTCTCAGAGCTATTACATGCTCTCCAAAAATACAAAGCACCAGTAGTGTACAAAGCTGATATAGGCATCAAAATAATCAAAGTTGACCCTTTGTGGGTAACATAGTATCTTCTATAGCATGTTGTATATCTCTATTCAATTTGGATGTATTTTCCGAGGCATCAAAACAGGATAGTGAGGTATCAGCTTTGAAGTTAGTTTAAGCAGAGTATTGGAGTTAGTAAAGCCAAAGTTGCTTAGCTCAACCACTTCACAAAATTAAGGAGAAACATGTTATTTGAATAAACACTTTATTTTTTAAATATACTTAACATTTGTGTAGATTTATCAATAAGATATTTAAACTACAAATGCAGATAACAACAACAACAACAAAAAATGTGTCCCTAATTTACCATAGCCCTACTACAGTATTCTGAGTACTTCGCGAAGTGTTGACAACATTTACTGCCTTCCCCAAAATTATCATTCATATCTTGATTTTTGAAAATGTTAAATTATAAACCTTTAGACAAAAAACTTAAGTCTAAAAACAACGAAAAATATTTTAAAGTTAGCTCTAAAAATACACAGTTTGTCACTTGATTAGTCATTTAATATCAATGATGAGAGATGAAACAAGCACATTTATGTATATATTGCCCTTAAAAGAAATTAATATACCCTGCATTTGTCCTCTTAAACTTTCTTTAAAAATATGTGGCCACATTTTCAATGTAATTGGCAAGCCTCTTAAAAGGAATAAGGAAGTCATAGGAAAAAAGTCTTAGTTGGTATATTCATCTTACTCATTTTGCATTGACGAATTTAAAATAGACATAGAAGTGCATGAATAAAATTTAAACAAATAAGAGGGTATAAGTTTTATAGTATTTATCAGATAAAGCTGCTCGTTTTTCAAAGCAAGTTTTACTTACTTGAAATGGTCATTGTTCAGATATATTTTTTATGGAATTTAGCCTATAAACAATGGAATATTGGTATTAAAATCTTAATTTAGTTAGAAGAGGCATGTTTACCTACAAACAGATACTTAGCTATGGGGAGTGATATGGGGATATATCCCCTTCCGAAATTTTTCAGTTTGCTATCAGACTGCAAAAACTAAAGTATTTCTTATTTAAAATGGTAAAATTTCTAAAAAGTATTTATAATTAAATATATTTACCATTAATAACACAAATTATTGTTGATTTTTTGAGTTATAATGTCATATCCCCTCCCAAAAAAAAAATATCTGGCTAAGCCCCTGCCTACAAAGCAGTTGAGGAGGGTTGAAATTTGTTTAGAGACATTGTGAGTGGGCAAAAAGTTGGCTTGTAAAACATAGGCATCAATGGGAATCTGCGACTGTACTCTATTCTAATAATAAATGCTAAATAATCAAGTTTTAATTCGCTAATTCCTTAAACAGATCTTCTAGATAGTTTTTAGACATTTGAGAATGTATTTTGACTTGGTTAAAATTGTAGTTTTTATTTATTAATGGCTCTTAACGATCAAATTCGAGGACTTTGATTAAAAAAATATTTATCTTATTCAGAAACTTTAGGTGTAGTATATTCAAATTTAAATTTACAATTGTACATTATTCATTATTTTTATATTTTCAAATTTCAATATATGTTTAAGTTGGTTTTTATAGCCTAGTAATTTCAAATTTATAATTAATTAATGGCCTTGGTCTACTTTAGCTCTGAGCCCTCTTTGTGATGCTCTGAACACGAAGAGACATAAGCAATAATTACGCTTGCTTTACTTGGGTTTCAATGTGTTCAGATGGTCTATTAAAGTTGCACAGAACAAAAATGGATTGTGCCAATTAATTAATCAAGATTTTGAAATAATTTTGGTTAAAATTTATTTGTTCTGATTTCCAAAGGAAGTTACAAGACTGTTTTTTATTTATTATTAGGGTATAAAACTTAATAATAGGTCATAATATGAAAACTAAGAAACAGTAAACTATGCAAAATTACAATTTAAAATAGAAATATACTAGATTTGAGCAATTTTAGCTCTGAATTACATTTCAGGCAAGATAATTTACTACTTCACAAACCATTAATTTTATTTCTAAAAACTAAGATTTTTCTAACAATAATTTTACAGCAGCTCTAAGTTTAGCTGATCTACTTCTTGGATTGGTATTCACTTCTTCCACAGATGGTGTAATAACCTGTTTGTACATTGGTTTCCATTTCTTTTGAAGTACTATATTCATATCTTGAAGTGAATGAGTAATTGATGCATTTTTATGTTTCTGACGAATACTCTGACTGACAGGCTCATCCATATCCATGTCAAAAATATGTCTTTTTATAATTCGATCTTCTAAGGAATGAAAGCTTAGTGCTGCAATTTTACCACCAGGTTTGAGATATAAATGTGCCATGTCTAAAGCATAGCTCAGCTCATTAAGCTCATCATTGACAAATATTCGCAAGGCTTGAAAAACTTTAGTTGCAACATGTGCTGGTCTTTGCAGTTGGTCAAACCTTTGTTCACTAAAAAAAATAAAATAAAACATATATAATGACATTTGAAATATTCTAGCAAATATATTTGCATATCTAGAAGAATAAGTAAAATGATAAAGACATAATTTTTTTAGGTAACTTATCTGTAAAGTAGATGATGAATTTAAGAATGTTCTATGAAATACAATTTTGTTTTCTACACTTTAAAAAATATGATACATAATTAACCAAAACTTATTATGGATCAAAATGTTTACATGTAATAAAGTTTAATTAGTATATTTTCATAGTATTTGTGAACATTCCTTAAGAATATTGTATTTTTCATTTAATTTTAATATCTGAATTAAAAATTAATTCTGGAATGAGAGGAAATACTTTAATGGGTGATAATCTTTACCAGCTATATAATATTTAATATGTTTGTTAGCATATATAAAGAAAAGTAGTTGCATTTTCCATCAAATGTAAACTACAATTTCTATAAGACGCAGTTTCCAATAGATATCAGCAAATGAAATGCATATTATTAATTTATTAGAATATAATTTTTAAATTCATTATAAGTATTTAGTTGTTAAACAGTTAATAAAATTGAGACAGATTATGAAAAAGGATTAATGACATTGTTTGAATGAGCACATTTCATAATTGTATATACTTTTTATGATGTTAACTGTTTTATTGTACATTGTTTGATGACTTGTACATACAGTTTTGCAGAGTTGTATCATTCTAAAAAAATGAAATGCACTTGATATGATTTTCAGCCTGTACGCAATGCTTTTAAATAATAGTATAGGTGTACTTTTATGTTTTTAATTTGTTTTAAAAGTTAATTTTAAAGTTAATAATTTTTCTATTTATTTATTAAATCAGCAAGTAAGAGGGGAGAGGGGTAAAAATTATAACTGTTACTTTCTAGGCATATTTTATACCACAGAAACATTAGCAGAATAGTTTAACTTACAATTTGGTGGAAATATGTACTTGAAATTATTATAATGATTCAATAATGTTAAAATATCTAATTTAAAGCATGTTTTTGTGAATAGAACATAATTCTTTTGGGCCACAAAGGAAAGCAAAAATTATCAACCAACATCCATTTCTTAGCATAGATAAAAAAAAAAATTATTCCATATCTAAACTCAATGGGAGAAGTTAGTATGCTTTTCTTTAATTTTAAACAAAACATAAGGATTGTCTAATTAGAAACAGATGCTATATTTTACCGAAGTTAAAGTGAATTTTTATTATAACAGTAGTATTTATGTGGAAAGGAAGAGCTATGCACAGAAAAGAATATTGATTCTTTAATGATATTTTTGTTTTTTACAAAAACAACTTCTTTTACAAAATTGTATTCTATGTAAAACAAAGATGAGAAAAATCGATTTTACTATGCATAAACTTCATTAAACGTTTAAACTAAAGCTGCATATTTATATGCAGCTTTAGTTTACATATTTAATGAAGGAGTGAAAACTTTGCCTTATAAGTGGATATTGTATATACTAAAGACATGATTGGGTATGCAGTTAGCAGATAAAAGTCCTTAAAGGTTGTAAACTATAAGAAATTTTATACGGAAATTCATAGATTTTGGTAAAATACAAGGATTTGCATTTAGTGTTTAGTTAGAGATTTTAATTTAAAAAAAATCAACAAGACTAGATGCATATAATAAATATAATACTATACCCTCCTAGTGTGCTTTTTATTAGTTCAGCCAATTCATGTGTAGTATTTATGGATGCTAACAGATACTTAGCATCAAAGAGAGCTTGAGCTATTTTTTTAGAATGCTTCTCTTCTCCATAGATTTTGAAAATTTTTGCTAAACTGGGAACATCAAGGGCATTTAGAACATCTGCAGCAGTGGGTTGATCAGGATATCTAAAAACAAAGTGAAATATAAAATATATAGATCAAGTCTAGTTGATAAAAAATACTTTTAATCGATGTAATGAATAAAATTCATTGGTTAAGAGTATCATGTAAAAACTTTTAAGAGCAATTCATTAAAACTTTCCGTACAGTGAGTGTCCATAATCAAATTGAACTAGTTTCGTATCTACTAGTAACTATTGCCAAGTTGCTCACAAAAATACTGTCATAAAACTTAGTATATATGCTATGTTGTGAAGATGTGTTAACTTTTACATGATCCAAATTGCTCTAAACAGAGTTAGTTTTAATAATTACAGTCAACCCTGCATTATAGCATTGTTTGCCATTTATAAAGCAAGAAAGAGCTACCATTACTTTATTTAACACACTACTACACATTTTAATTTCTTGAATATCATAAAGTTCATTAAAGAATTTCATAAAATAGAGTACACAGGCAAACACAGGTATATATGATTTTGCTTTGAGCAAACTCCACAAATTGAGAGACCTAACATATAATTATTTATGAAAGGCTTAGTCAATTAATGATTTTATTATCAATAAGTGGACTTCAATCAAAACAATTTGATTGAGGTTTTTGTTGTGGAAGGGTCAAAGTCTATGGAGTTTACATTGTAGGTTAAAAATAAGTGAAGTTATTACAAAGTCATACAACATGAAATACTTACAATTGAATATAAACTTGTAGTGTATTTGAATGTCAACTTATACAATTGATAAAATATGTTGACTGATGCCTTTATGTGAAAGCCAAACACTTTTTTTTTTAATTTGATAAAGTAAATGGAAAATCTACAACAGTCTAAGTAAGGAGCTCTAAAACATTTCTTAACTATTGGCCTAAACATTTAGAATCCAAAGTATTTAACAATCCATATGAAAACCTTCATAACAAATAAAAATAGAAAAATAATGTATCAGCTTTCACTTTTATATTTTTGCTATTTTTAAATTGAGTTTAAATGGTGAGATATTGAAATTTTCTTATCTCACTGGCTGAAGGAAAATAATTGTACTGATAATTCAATGGTCAAATATGAATAATAGGTTTAAAATTACAACTTTACTAAAATTGTACTTACTGCAGCACACAAAAAAACAATTAGCTGAAAATAAGACTTTTCCGGCAGTTGGAGATATGAAGGTTGTAAGCTATTAAAAATTTTCATATAAATTTATACTTGCGTACTAAATCTACTACCTTTTTATCGTCAAGAAAATCTCGCCAATTGTTGGTTTTCTTTCCTGTCGTCAAGTTTTTTTGCAAATCAGAATAAATTATTCATGGAAATTAATATTATATCATCTTCATCATCATTGAATTGAAAAATATTTTATGAACTGAGTTGCAGTCCAGTAAATTGAACTTTAAGAGAAAATTTCCAATAATTGAACATTGCTGATAATGATTTTAAAATCTTTCTTAAAACTAAATAATATCATTTACAACAAAATTAAGTAATTTAACTTCCATCAATGGTAGAAACTGTAATACAAAGGATCTCTTAGGATCATACGTATTAAAACGTCTACCTTTAAATTGTAACAAAAAAGTTTGCCAAACATAGTAGACCAATTGCAGTAACCAAATACCAAAAGCATGTTCAACTGGGGAAGACATCATAATCAACAAAACATTTTTTTTCTTTTCGCTTTCTTCTTAATCTTCAAATAAAATCTAGGCAAGAATGCATGACCGTTTAGGAATGACGTTATGACCAAGCACTCAATAAGCTACATTTTTTGTTGTTGTTGTCATTTTTATAATGGGAGAAAATCAACAATTGGAGAGATTTCCTCTATAACAAAAAGGTATTAGGTTTGGTACGTACCTTCCTTTTGATCAATGGGAAAATCCCAAGGGTGAGACTTTATAATTATTGTGCTATTTGGATTTTATACACATTTATTGTGCTATTAAATTTCAAATTTGTTATAAGAACACAATTAACTCATAATGCTCTGTGAATAACTCCTTTATGTTCAGTGCTGTTTTATTAAAACTTTTTTAAAAATAAAAGAAATTTTTCATAAAATTCACAATTCTAAAAATATAAATATCTATACTATGAAAAACTAATGACAAATAAGCACTTAAAATACCTGTTACCATCCATTCTCATATCGAGTTGCCCATTTTTGCTTATAGAAAAGCCTCGTTCCGCAGAATCCATTTGCATTGAGGAACATCCAGCATCAATAACGATCCCATCTACACTGTTGGGTTTGATACCTGCTTCAGTGAAAATGGATGGAATTTCACTGAACTTGCCGAGTAAAGGTGTGACAGCACCGCTATAAAAAAAATTATTTTTTTCAATTTAGGATTATAATTTGAATTGCAATTCAAGGTGAAAATACATAAGTTTGATACAGTATCAAAAGACTAACTTGTATTCTGATGGATTTGGCAAGTTAACAGAATGATAGTCTAACATTTGTAAAAAAATTTATTAGGAATTCTAATAATTATATAGTAAAATTTTCTTTTAGAAAATATTACAAAATAACTTCTAGACTTTTTTTTTTTATTCTTTTTTTTATTAATTTGAAAAATTAAAATTTCAAATGAGATTTATTTGTGGAAGTATTTTGAAAATAAGGTTTATAGTATGTTATTGGTTATTTAAGAATTAGGTTATTTCTTGTGTTAAAAAACATACTTTAAAATTAACATTTTACACTATTTGCACAGCAAAAAATTTGCATTTTATGGTAAATTATCATTGAATTTGTACGTAGGAATTAAAAAAAAAAAAAAAATTCTAGAAAAAGGATTAACTTCTCATTCTAATAGTTTTTCCATAATTTAAGTTACATAAAAATTTAATAGTTAAATTGCTGAACAGAGATATGTACATACAGTTTATTACATTAAATTGATTTTCATCAAAGATTTGTAAGAGTTAAAATAATAATATAACCGATTAACCACATTATAAATTTCAATAGTATACTACTAAAGTTGTATTATAAACTTCTTAAAAGTGAGCAAAAAATACAAACTAACTAAGTGAAATAAGCATATAATTTGGTTTAATTACCCTAAATTTTCAGCAAGTGCCACAGCTTTTTGATAAGCTGTAGGATCTCTATCTAAGCAGTATAACTTGATACTTGCTGCATTAAGTAAGTGACGACTATGACCGCCAGCACCAAAAGTCATATCGATAAATATCTGCAAGTGACAAAAAGGAAAACTACTTCAATAGAAAAGGTTTATTAATTCTTACTTCTTAGGTTACTAACACAACAAATATTTGCACCAAGTAAAAAGTTTGTAAGTTTCAGTGGCGGCCCGGGGTCAAAAATGTTAGTGCAGAAAATGATAGGCGACTACTTTTTTACATTTTTAAAAAAATTATCATTTTAAAAATTGGATTTTTTTGCACTTAAAAGTACATAATAAGTAATGATATTTAAATGAAAAAAAAATCAGTTTTATTCAAAAATTAATTAACGAATTAATATTTACTCGTTATAATTAGCATATTTTTCAATAGTGATTACTCAAGTTTTATGGGGCCAATTATGGTTGGAAATTGTTCGTAATATCATCCTTAATGTTATGAACCTCCATCCAATTTCTAGAAAATATAGTTTTTTAACAGAACTTTTTTTAACCTTGAAAGTAAGTAGAAAAAATTGCAATTTTTCTAAAAATTTGGCATTTAAAAATCTAGAAAAATTCATTTTCATTTCCAATCAATTTGACTGAGGTTCAAAACATCTAGTAGTTAATGCAGATTTGAATTCTCAAATCATTTTTCGAAAATATTACATCAAACAAGAAAAAAAAAATTATATTATCACTGTTTAAATGAAGTTTCAAGTGCCAGAAACACGAATTTTTAGATAATGAGTTTAAAATATTCATATCTATTTTCAGAACAAAATAGTTCTTTAAACTAATAAAATAACTCTCTAGCTTTTAGATGGTACCATTAACTAGCAAAAATTCCATCTAGAGGTCATTTTAAAGCAGAAATTATCAAGGGAAGCTGAAATCGGAAAATCGCTGATCTGACTGCCGGCTATGCATTAAGTGGAAGGTAAGCTCTATTGGATTCCATGGATTACCATGGCAAAGTTGCAACCGAAACGTGTTTCAGTACCATAAGGCTGCCGTTCGGAGGAAGATCACCTTGTTTGAAAACACTTTTTTTCCCTCGTGAAATGAGTATTGAGGCAGGAAGTTTGGGGTTTATCGGATTTTTTTTTACACTTCGTAGAAATTTGAACTTCATTTAAGAAAATTGTAAAATATATACAATTTTAGTTTTGTACTATGAAATTTAGATGCAGCCCAGCTGCACTGGCTGTAGTGCATGGGCCGCCACTGGTAAATTTGGAATCATACATTGTTAAGGTATAGGTAGTGATTTTATTATAATGTAATTATTTTATGAGTTAATTACAAAATAGTTAAAAGCATCTCTTTAGAAAAAACCATTCTGGAAAGCTGATGCATTTCCCAGCAAATCCTGTATTCCATTTATTTGCATAAAGCTGCTCAGTTATAAAACTAATTTTTAATAAGAGTTGGTTGTAGTTTAACGGCACAAACGCAAAAGTGGGCCATACTGCGCCTCTTTTGATATGAGACAGAACAATATTCTACTTACCATAAAAATGCAGCACCAAATTTTAAACCCAACCCTCTACAAATAAGCATTCAGCATTTCAGCATTAATATACTAAATTATTAATTAAAATTGGTTCAATGCATCAAATGAAAAATTTATCTAGATTTACTAAAGGGACCTAACGATTTTTCGTAACTTACCTTAGCTTACTTTTAAAATAAATTTTTCCAAATTGCAGAACTTTAATCTCATTCACTAAATAGTTTTAAGGCAACCATAAATAGTGTTCAGTTTTATTTTATCGCCGTTAAAAGTTATTAAAAATAGCCAGGTCACTATAGTGCATTTATAGGAAATTAAAGTGATTTGGTTGGTTGTTTTTAGATTATCTGGCGCCGTCAGCAACACGAGGGCTATAATGCGCCGAAACATTCGTCATTAGACAAGCCAACATACATTTACAAACACCCATGCCAACACCGGACTCGAACCCGCAACCTCGCGGTCTAGAAGCTAGCACGCTAACCACTATACCGTTTGGTCGGCTAGATTAAAGTGAATTTCTGATATAAAGTATTCGGAATTAGGTTAAGATTTACAGTAAGGTGTAGGATGGCGACTTTTCAAAACAGTTGCCAAAATTGAAAATGACATCACAAAGCAGTGTCGCCGAATCCAAAATGGCACTGTATTGCTTAATCCAAACATCCACTAGGGTTGCCATAAAACCAAGTCAAGAGACTGCCACATTCAGCACTAAATCGCCAAATTTCCACCCCCAATTCACCGGACACCTCACAGTAAACCATAACCCGGGATTATGATACCGAATATCCAACAAACCTGGTTATTCTCCGGTTGTAATGCTCTTACGATTTCTTCAGACATAACAGGCGTATGTCCAACACATTTTAATTCATTTTCCAATGGCTTTGTCTTTATAGAACTTAACAATCTCCAGGAGGCATTTTTAGAAAATAAACGCGGTGCAAACATACAGAACGAAGAAAAGAGAATCATTTTCAAAAAGCTTTCATTAGTATTATTTTCAAGTATCCACAAGTCTACAATGTGATCACGTTTTTGAACTTTTCGTTTTTTATTTTTACGTATAAATTTTAAAGAACAGCAACACTAACACCGAACATTGAAAGTTTTTTGTTTATTTACATCTGTTCCCTGCTTTACAGAAGTTGAGTAATTGTGGTGCTACTTATTTTCAACAGAGGGAATGGATGCATTCTATATTTTTACTATGACGTCAGCTCCAATTTTACTTTACAATATTTACTTACACATGAAATTAAACCATTGGTGTCATCTTGCCACACCCATGAGAGAAATTTAACTATATTATTACATTTTATGTGCTTAACAACACCAGTACACATAAAATTAGCCATGAGAAATGTGTTACCATGCTTTTTCTGTGAGATGATTGCATTTATTTTCGTTTTTCTAGAAATAGATTACCAGTAGGACCCATTGTTTGTTAGTTACACCACGCGTTCCTATATAATAATACTTCCATTTTAAATTAATCATACCACTTTTCTTTGCATTATTTTTAATTTTTAAGATCTATGAGAGTGCAATTGTATCTCTTTGCTTCTCCCTGGTGTGCCCATGCAAATGTTCGTCTATTCATTTGAGGATACGGAACTCACAAAATAATCTTCATACTAGTACAGGGTGAGTACAAATGATTTTTTATCAAATAAAAAGAATTTTTATTTGATAAAAAGTCAACTAACTACAAATGGTATGGTATTTATACTGTTTCAGAATTAAAAAACAAACAAACAAATTGCATTTATATTTATATACGTCATCAATATACAGGGTGAATTCAAATGATGGGCCTGATTTTAAAAAATCATATTTTCGAAACTACTGCACATATTACAATCAGTGATACATGAATATAAAGAGAAATACACCAAGTTTTTTTTTTTTTTTTTTTTTTTTTTTTGTCAATTACAAATGTTCCGTGTGTGACCCTCTTGTTACACGGAATACTTCCAATCCAGTGGTGTAGTGTAAAATAAAATGGTATGGGAAAGCTATGTCGCGTCGTTACGAACGTATACTTTTGTTTTTGTTGTTTTCTGTGTGTGTGGGGGGGGGGGGGGAGGGGGAGTGAAAATTACAACTAAGAATAAATAACTTTCTTAATTTGTCTTTAATATTCTCAAAACAGATAATGAGCTCCTCAAAATTAAAAAGAATTTTTTTTTATTTAAATATATTTTTAAAACTATTATGTTATCTGGATTTTTTAACAATTTGCTTTGCACAACCCCTTTTAACAGATTGTTTGAAACTTCATAAATGGATTGGAAGATATTTTCTAACATATTATTGATACAAATTTTTCAATAGATTTTTTGCACAAATTTTTAAACATATAATCTATCTACATTTCATTTTAAACAGATTATTTAAATGATTTCTTAAACAATTTTCATTCAGGAAAATTTCTATAAGAGATTGAGTTTCCGATTCATACCTGATGGCTGTGTGGTTAGAGCTCTATGTATGCCAAAGGTGCCGCTTACGAATCCCGTGCTAGGCATGGATGTTAGTTATGATTCGGTATCCACGTTAAGCTGTAGGTTCCGACCCAATTAGTCGTCATTGTACATAAAAGTAGGCCGTTGAGTGTACAAACAACCACCAAATGTAGACTCATCACTTTCTAGACATATAGATTTTCTTGGAACATTCTTGGTTTCTTTATATGATATTGATATTGTCATCAATATCACTGTAATTTAAAAAATATGTTGGAAAATTTCCTCCCCTTTCCGCCACCACTGTATTTAATGTTGATTTTTTTAAACTTGGGAGGAAAAGATTTTTTTTTTTAAGAACTATTGCTACATTTTTGGAATAAACTCTGAAATAACTGTAAATGTAAGCTTTCCCATCCTCAAACCGAAAAGCAATTTACTTTTGAATTTTAAAGTACGTTTCAATTGCTTTCTTAATATTTCACAGCCCGATTTCGTTGCATTATACCCATTTGCAAAACCAGTAGCAATTTTATATTAAGGAAAGTGAAATACATGACCTCAAAGTAAATATAAATACTTTCACTTTTTGGATAAGAATAGATTCATTAGCATGAGTTTCGGTAGCATTATTTATAGGTTGCAAGGTTGGTTGGTTGTACTCAGATTATCTGGCGCCGTCAGCAACACGAGGGCTATAATGCGCCGAAACATTTCGTCATTTAACAAACCAACATACATTTACAAACACCCATGCCAACACGGGACTCGAACCCGCAACCTCGCGATCTAGAAGCCAGCACGCTAACCACTATACCGTTTGGTCGGCTATAGGTTGCAAGGAAAAAAATTTGGTGTCCTAACTTTGATTTTTTTAAAACTATTTCCCTTCACACAATGACAAATATAAAATCTACTATTAAATGGCACACAGTTTATTTTTTTTCCGGTGATTATTCCTGTGATGATTCCCCTTTTCTCCACTTTTATAAAAATTTAAGTAACTGTTAGGGAAGGGAATGAAAGCATCCTCCCATGCACCTTCCTGAGGCCACCCATTTTCATTATTTTTATGTATTGAGTTAAAGTAAGCAGGAGTTACAAAATAAATACTGTTTTGAAAATATTTTGTCATGTTCAAACAACGCACAGTGGTCGGAAAAGGACGAAAAACGGCAAAAACCCTGAAAAATTTCTATTTTGAGAAGAAAACTATGAAAACCTCTGTTTCTCTAGTATTTTGACCCCTCCGATTTCATTTATGCTATAGCCAAGTTCGTAGGAACAACCGTTTTAGCAGGAGCGTGAACAGAAAACTTCTGAGGGGGGGGGGGAAATAAAATTGGTTACAAAATTTCGATAATTTCATTATTTTAATTTACTTGAATACTTATTAAATTATTATTTAATTTGCTAATCATTAATACATGATCTAATAATTCATTAATTAACAATTAAGTAACAAGTCAAATAATTATTAAATAACAATAAAGTAAAAATTTCTTTTTGATTCATTACTTAGTTATTCACTAAATTATTTTGGTAAATTATTAAAGATTTAATTAAAATTCTTAAATTTTTAAGGATTTAAAAATACACTTGAAAAATCAAAGTACATCAATAAAAAATTTGAAGAAAAATTCCTCCTAACGTAAAGTTTAACCCTAAATCTTCCCCCAAACCCCGTGGTTACGAGTCAGCCTATTAGATTAGGGTAAGTGCGGTAAATTGGGTGGAGCATGAATTTAAGAAAAATAATGTTTTATAGTAGCTTGTAATATAAGCAGAAAGTGTATGTCAGTCTTTCCTTCAAATCAAAGAAAAATATTTAATATATTTAGCCTTTTATTTGATTCAGTTGGTACAAATAAAGTTTTTGTGTAAGTTTTTTATTATTATTATTATTATTTTTTTACATTTAAACTGTTGTTTTTTACTTTGCCAGCCCGAGTTATATATTACACAAAAAGTAAATTGGTTCAGCATTTTTTTTATATACAGTTTTGAATTACGTTGATAAACTTTTTTGATTAATACCTTTATACATAGAAAATTCTAAATTTTTAAACATGATATAGTAACTAATAATATTTTATGAGGTTTGTTATAAAATTAATTATATATATATATATATATATATATATATATATATATATATATATATATATATATATATATATATATATATATATATATATATATATATATATATATATATATATATATATATATTGATAACGAGCCTCATAAAATATTATTAGTAACTATATAATGTTTAAAAAATTTCGTTTACATTGAAAACATTTTTCTAGAACTACATATTAATTAATAAAAATATAGGTAAATAATTAAATTGTATTTTGAAAGTAAAAACGAAGAACAAAAAAATGCAAACCTGAATTTATACGATAATTATTTTTTAAATGAATCATTCAAAATTAATTGATTATAATATTAATTTAAAAGATGTCATAATATTACCATAAAAGAAGTTTGAAATCGTTATGAAGACCTGTGTTTGGCATGTAGTGCCAGTTATGCAGCTCAACTTACATCTCTAAAGTTTCCTTGCAGTATTGCTTAAATTTCTAGGGATCTATTGAGGCTTCTCTGTTGATGGTATTGAGAATGATTTTGAATCTGAATTAGGCTTTTATCCAGTCCATTAATATCTGAAGTGAAAGCAGGACCTTTGAAAAATCTCCTTCATCGTTGGTTGGTCATCTCATTAATTTACAAACCCAAAATTCTCTATCCTTTTGAATTTTTCTAGAATTACCTTCCCCCCCCCTCCCCCCCAACTTCCTTTGTTTGTTTATTACTTCTCCATTTTTTAACATCCATGTCATATGCAATGTGGAGTACTGAATTCTATTCGAACATGGAGTGATAAGAGGCCAAGTGGGTTAAATGGGTTTACTCTTTAAGACTTCCAAGTAGTTCGTTTCTGTTGATTTGGCTGGATTTACAAATCGGACACACTGACATAGACGCTACGTGTGTTAGAGCTTGGGATACTTTCCTGTCTATCATTGATAACACTAGAAAATAAATCTCTGTAATGGGTTTGTCATTCAAGGAGGTCGGGCTACTACTTCCTCTCTTACGACATCGGGTGTTTCTTTAGAAAATTTAAACCAAATAGGTCTGCAGAATCAGGTCGATGGCGTCTGAGATTTAAAAAATTAAATCTCGAACCAGCAACAACCATACATAAAGGTACGAGAGAAGTAAGGAACAAAATTGCATCAGTCTCGCCCTCATTTTCAGAAGTCTGTTTATACTATGTCTCGAGGAACCATCACACCACCTTCTCTGGATGAATGCAGAAATATCAATTTCAGTTGGATAACAACATTTCTTCTGATTCAAAACTTGGTCGTAAGGACGGGAAAACATCGTTTTCTAATTATTTTGCAGATTGCCTTAAAACATCAAACAATAGTCGTGTTTGGATAACTAGGCTATTAATTTATAATTCATAAAGAGCTCGACTACGTGTAAAATATTTTAGCAAACGATAATTTTTATACATCACTACAAGTGCGGCATAACTTGTTTATGTGTTTTCAATGGTGTTTGGACAGCTTGCTTCACAGATTTATGCAGATAATTACCAAAGGAGCAGATTGTAGCAGCTGATTCTTGGTTTATTGGTTAAAATATTGTTTAAAGAACAGTTTGATACCAATAAGGCCTTGGCGCACGTTGGCGCACATTAGTTATATAATATTATAGGAATCATCATGAAAAACGTATTTTACCACATATTAAAAAAAGATTTCAACAAAAATCACAGAAAACAGTCCTAAGAATTCATTAGAGTGCGAATATATATTTTTAATAGTTTATATCATTAATGGCAAATCAATAAATATTGACGTCAAAACGAGCTACTTTTTGTGAGATGACTTTCGGTGAGTGTAAATAAATAAAAATATGTCTATTTAATGTCTAAATACTGAAATCTTAGAAGTCAACTATCCTTAAAATAAAAATTAATGTCAATTTTCATTTTTCCCAAAACTTAAAAACCGGGGTTTTTGCCGCTCCCAGACCACTGTTCAACGTATCAGTTTGATTTTCCTAGTATCTGGCAAGCTAATAATAAACGCATGAAAAATTAAGAAAAAAAAAAGAAAGAAAAAAAAGGTGAGGAACGCCGTTCCGCCTTCTAAAAAGGTAAGGGATCGCCGTTCCCACGCGTTCCCGCTGCACTACACCCTTGATCCAATTTGTAATCCAGTTCGTTCCTTACATTTTGTAGCATCACTCTATCAATGATTCGTAATGCTGCAAAAATGCGTTCTTTAAGTTCTGGCAGTGTTTTCGACATGGTGGTATATAAACAATGTCTTAGACGTAACCACACACAAAGAAATCACATTGGTGTTAGGTTTGGGGATCTTAGTGGCCATGTGATTTACGGTAAATCACCGTCATCCGCACGTACCATCCATCAAATTGCAAGCTCCTCATTGGCGGATCCAGGGTGGGGCACAGGGGGCACGTGCCTCCCCCCCCCCCCCAGAAAATGTAAAGTTACACTGGATATTATTGAATTTCCTCCCCAAATAATTGATAAAGTCTATTTCTTTCATAATTTTTTGGTGGGAAAACGTACATTTCTCATTCTGAATGACGTCATTAATTGTTGATGAAACCACTAATATGGCTTTAAAAGAAAAACAGTCGATCTGTATCCGTTATTATAATAAAAGCACTTTTACTATAAATGAAGATTTTATCAAATTTTTAGAAGTGGAAGATCTCACTGGTGAAGGTTTGTGTAAAGTAGTATTGGAAGAACTGCAGAACATAGGTTTAGATATATCCATCTGCCGTGGTCAAGCTTTCGACGGAGGTTCCAATATGAGTGGAAAATATCAAGGACTTCAAGCTAGAATAGCCAAAATACAACCCCTTGCAATTTATAGCCACTGCGCTAATCACAGATTAAATTTAGTTATTAGTAAGGTCTGCTCAACTCCATCAATAAGAAATGCTGTTGGGGTAATATCGTCAGTCGCAAATTTTTTTCGAGAATCTGCTAAGAGGCTGCACAAACTAGATGAAGGAATGCACGATACTCTGAAGAAAGGAAAGCATGCAGTGAAAAAGTTGTGTGAAACGAGATGGATCGATCGCCATGATTCGGTACTAACTTTTTTAGATACACTACCCTTCTTATCCCAAGTGTTGAAATCTATTGCCAACTCAGGACGGAAAAGGAAGTAATGCCTTTTCATTTATGTACAGTATTTTGTCACCTGAATTTATCATTAGCGTGGTAGTTTTAGCAGATGTGTTTGCACTGACTCTCCCCTTAGCCACAAAACTCCAAGCAGAGTACATGGATGTGCTCAAAGCAATGAAGTTAGTTGATGCCACACTGAAAAGCCTATACAAAGTCGCAGAGAAAGTAGCAGCGAACATTTTAATAAATTGTATTTAAAAGCTGAAAATTTGGCTGATCAGATATGGGGGACTGAAATAAAGAAGCCAAGACTAACAGGCAATCAAAAAAACAGAGCCAATGTGCAATGCAAATCTACGGAAGATTACTTCAGAATCAGCATTTATATTCTATTCATGGACTTCTTCATCCATGAGCTTTCAACAAGATTCCCAAAATCACAAATGGTTAATGTCGGGAACTTGCAAAAGTTATTACCAGTTAATTCACATTTCGATGAAGATTTCGAAACTTCTGTCATAGAAGGTAGTAAAATGTATTTCCTGGAAGCACTGGAAGGTGAATTAGAAATATGGAAGCATATGTGGGATGGACAGAAAGTTACCCAAATCTCCAGCGGAAGCAATCAAATACGCTGAAGATTTGCCCAACATATCAACACATCTTCAATTAATATGCACTTTTCCAAATACAAGCAGTACTGCGGAGAGGTTCATTTCTACTCTCCGTCGGATAAAGACATTTTTAAGGACTACGATGACGGAAGAACGTTTAAGTGGGTTGGCCAGCCTTCACATTCATAAAGAAGCAGCAGCTAATCTATCTCCTTTACAAGTATTGGATGTTTTTGCTTTGAAACTAGATCAGTAATATAAAAAAATAAACACACTGTGTGGCGACTTCAAATAACAGATAAAACGTCTGTGCAGCTGAGAACTCTTTTGCACAGAGGTAAAGTATCTGGCTCGAGATCTAATGGTCCTTGGATCAAATCACGTTGCCAGCACAACGAAAGCTTACCTTACGCTTTATTGGTGACAACCGGACTAAAAATCATGCTGCCATCTATCGGCCCTTCTGAAAAGGAGAAACTTCATCGCAACATGCGATCACATACGCAACTCGCGTCCAACAATCGCAACGGGCGGACTCAACGATGCCAACTAGCATCACAAACTTCCAACTCCGAACAAACAGTATCGCTCCTTCGTCGCTGGGAGGAAGCTGTGTGGCGACCTCAAATAACAGATAAAACTTCTGTGCAGCGGAGTACTCTTTTGCACTGAGGTAAAGTATCTGGACTCGAGATCTAATGGTCCTTGGATCAAATCACGTTGCCCGTACAACGAAAGCTTACCTTACGCTTTACACTGGCTTTTTTTTTTTTTTTTTTTTTTTTTTTTTAAATATAACTACAACATTTTATTTTAAAGTAGTATTAATCACTCTGCCAAGTGCAATTAATTATATTTTAAATTTGGCTAATTAATTAATTAAAAAAAAACTAAATTTAATTTTGAAAAACATCAGTAAGTTAGGTGTCAATTTTTTTGTTTATTTTAAGTGCCCAATAGTGTAAATGTGATTTTCAGCTTTTGATGATGACCTTTCTCTCCTCTTGTGAGTATTTAACACGATTGTTGTGTGCCCCCCCCCCCCCCAGAACGAATTTCTGGATCCGCCACTGAAGCTCCTGATCACTAGTGGGGGAAAAAACTTGGTTTATCTCACTTTACATTCATGTATCACTTATTGTAATATGTGCAATAGTTTCGAAAATATGATTTTTTAATATCGGGTCTATCATTTGTACTCACCCTGTACTAGTATGAAGATTATTTTCTGAGTTCCGTATCCTCAAATGAATAGACGAACATTTGCATGGGCGCGACGGGAAGAAAGTGCACAGAATATTAATAACTATAAAATTCTTTCATTTTAATTACATACATTGTAACAAAGAAAAAATTATTTTGTGGAAATTTGGGGACACTAAAAATTCGGGAATATTTATAACTACACAAAAATACAATTTTATTTACATACATTATACCAAAGAAAAAAAAATATTTAGAGGAAATTTAGGGGGCCCTAAAAATTCGGGTCCTAGGCACTGGCTTTACTGATCTTATGGGAAATAAAGCCCTGGTGACAGATGACAAATACAAGAGGGCGCAAAACGGTAAGCAAGTCAATATTCTGACTTGATTTTTAAAAAGTATTATTGGGCTTCTAAATGGAATATTTATTGATAATTATGCACTATTTTTCTGTTTAAATGAACAGTTTAAAATCTTTTTTATACTTTTTTTAACTGTGAATTGTAACACTTTTATGGTGGAAATGCGTCTCATTTGACCCTTCTTAGCGTTGCCTATGATGTAAAGCTATACATTTTTGGCAACAGATAGATTAATTTTGTATATGCCCTCTAGCCACTTTTAGCTTTTTACATTCACCTAAAGTTGTCGGTATCTTTATACCAACAATAAAACCCATTTTTGACGATTATAAATGTTTGCTAAAAATTTAAATCAAAAGAAATTAAAATTTTACCTTTCTTTTTATCAATAGTCTAATTAGAAGCCCAAAACTATTTGTGTTAAAAATTTTAGAATTATAGCCCAAGTAGAAATCGTTCTGTAAAATAATTGTTAATGATTTAAAAAAATTAATTAAAAGACAAATAAAATTTTAAAATTCTGATTTTTAAAAGTCCAATTATAAGGCGATAACTACTTATGTTGAAAATGTTAGATCTGTAGCCCTATTAGAAATCGTTCTGTAAAATACTTATTAATTCATTAAAAAAATTAATTAAAAAAAAAACTAAATAAAAATTTAAAATTCTGTTTTTCAAAAGTCCAGTTAGAAGGACAAAACTACTTAAGCTGACAATTTATGAACTGTAGTCCTATTAGAAGTCATTTCGTAAAAAAATATGTTAATTAATTAAGAAAATTAATTAAAAAATAATTAATTAAAATTTTAACATTCTGTTTTTCAAAAGTCTGATTAGAAGGCTATAACTATTCACGTTGAAAAGTTCGGAGCTGTATCTCTATTTGAAATCATTTTGTTAAAAAATGTATATACATATGTATATGTGTGTATATATGTGTGTATGTATATATATATATATATATATATATATACTTAAAAAAAGCTAATTAAAATTTTAACATTCTGTTTTACATAAGTACAATTAAAAGGCCAAAACGTCTTATGTTGAAAATTTCAGAGCTCTACTCCCATTTTAAGTATTAGCTTATAGATCCACAATAGGGATGGAACGGATATCCGGCAAATATCCGATATCCAGCATATCCGGCTGATTTTTCAATATCCGAAACCCCGTCGGATATCCGATTTGAAATACCGGACATCCGATAGTTTCATTCGGATATCCGGTTATATATACGGCCACCAGGTATCCACAAGAAATATTTTTTTGCAAAAAATAATGATCTTTTTCGGACAAAGGGGACACAGCATCCTACACTTTTTTTTCTTAATTTTTTTTTTTTTTTTTTGGACATAAATTGCAGTAAAGTTAGAAAACGAAAAAGTTCCTTCGTGAGAACTATGCTTTCGCGGTATTATTGGCGCCGAGTTGATAAGCATGAACCATTCCTCCAATATTTTTCCATACACATCCTTCATACGTGTTTTGCAATATGTTCTTTTCATTCCAAGTTTATGATCTGATTAATTCCAGATGTTATATTTGAATGCTTCTCCGTAAAACACGAACCGAAATACTAATAATTAAGTACTTTTTTTCCATAACATAAGTTATAAGAGTTTTAGTTATTCTCACTTCCTCTTTTTTTTCTGACATTTGCTAGCGATTAAAAAGCAATAAATAGCCAATGCGCACTCCTCAATGCTTTTTTTTTTCTATCGACGATAATACCCTACCCCTTTTTATGCTGGAATGGTAAGGTCTAATTTCTGATTTTTCATTGGCAGAAGTTGAAAGCTGGTATATTTTTTCTGACGTAAAATGAAGTATTGTAATTTTTAGGTCTTTAACGCAGCGCCACAATGTGGAATTATATTTAGCTCTCTAGAATGTCTTGAATCATAGTTTTCTCCAATTACAATCCAATTTATAATTTTTAATAATGTCTCATTTAAAATCACCCATTTGGAAGTATTTTAAAATTAATGGAAATGACGAAAGCAAAGCCCTATGTGTTACTTGCTCCACAGAATCGTTTAAAAAATATATTGTGCGCGGCAAATGCAAAATCCTTATGGAACCATTTAATAAGTGTGCATAAGGAAATTCACCGAAGCTTAAAAGACTCACTAAATGCATCAAATATTGATGAACAAGAAAAAACAATTCATCAAAACAAGAAATGCACGCAGACAACATTGGAATCGACATTATTTGTACCAAAATTGTGGAGTTTAGATGATCCTAAAGCAAAAGCCTTAACTACAAAAATATGTAAGTACTAATTATGTTTGTTTATATTAAATATATATTTTAAATATGGTATAACATAATGTTGATGAATTTTGGGTTCGAAATTTTTTAAGTTTATATTTAAAGACGGAATATTCCGATAGATCCAATTTAAGTTTTCTACGAGATTTCTTTAAATCCGTAATGTTTTAGGTACATTACAAAAAAAATAGACTTCAATTTCATAAAATATTTAAAATAAATCTTTTGTTATTAATAAATGCATCCGGTATAATTTTGCAATCATTTATCAATTATAAACAATGCATGAAGTAAATTGAAAGTAGCTATATTTTGCACTTCAACATTGTAAAAAAAAAATTTAATATAATTTTAGGTGAGTTAATGGCTCTTGATGCTGAACTATTCTCCATTGTGAATAGAGAAGGCTTTGGTCAGTTAATAAAGTACCTAGCTCCTCGTTATCCGCTTCCAAGTAGAAATTATTTTCGTGATAAAGCCCTTCCAGAACTATATGAAAAACTAAAAGTATCAATATTACAAGATATAAAATCAGCAACAAAGATCTCTTTCACTCATCAACTAAAATTTAAATATAAAAAATTAACTCAGTGGCGCGACAGCCCGTGTGGACCAAGGCCTGCTGGGCCCAGCTCAGATTTCTTGACTATGGCATTTGTGTGTCACATAGCAGATGTTCCGGTCAGATGGTCATTCTGATGCCGAACCCCAGTGTTTAGTTCCCAAGCATGCATGGTCCTCCTCAGTTTATTTCTTACAGGTATAAACAGCTAAGTCAACCTTGCCCAGTCCGCGAATCAAACCATGGACCTGTGGCATGCAGTGCGGTGCGCTAACCACTAATTATAATTTACTTGATACTTCATATCATGACCATTTTTCATAACATGACCATAGCATATCGTATAACTATCGTTTTTAGTATATAGAACGAATATCCGGTGAAATCCGTTTCGGATATCCGTATCCTGTAGACATGGTACTCCGGATATCCGAAATCCAGGAAATCCGGCAAAACTCAAATCTGTTCCATCCCTAATCCACAGAGCCACAGACAGCTTGTTTTAGTATTATAGACTAGCTGAATACCAGTGCTTCGCTACGAAATTTGTACATGTGCAATATTTTAGCTAGATGTGAGGGCTCTCGTTGCGGAAATCCGTCATTATATGGTGAATAGGTCCTAGTTTTTGGCGCTTGGCTGGTAGGAAGGTTCATGGCTACGCAAAATGGATTTAATTTCGTTCGCTGAAAAGTTCATTAACATATAAGCACAGGCTTACTTCACTCGTTTAAAGGTTCAATGCTAAGCAAAAATAGGCTTGCTTCGCTCGCTGAAAGGGTCATTGCTGTGTAAGCATAGCTTCACTTACTAAAGCCTCTCCCTTGTCGAGAAAAAAAATAAGAAAAAAAAAAAAAAGAAGAAGAGGAAGAGGAAGAAAAAACTAATTCAGTAATACAACAACACTTTAACATTATTTTAACACCTGTTTGTTGATAGTAAAATTAGAAGGCCAAAACTACTTATGTTGAAACTTTCAGAGATCTATGTCGATTAATAGTAGCTTTTTGTGAAAATATTAATTAAAAAAATTAATTAAAAAACAAATTAAAATTTTAACATTCTTTTTTACAAAAGTCTTATTAGAAGGACAAAACTACTTGTGTAGTACTGTATTCAGTACTGTAGCCCAATTAGAAATCATTTTGTTAAATATTTGTTAATTATCTAAACAAGTTAAGTAAAAACCATTAAAATTTTAAAATTCTGTTTTTCAAAAGTTCAATTAGAAGGCCACCACTACCTATGTTTAAATTTTCAGAGTTGTAGACCTATAAGAAATCATTTTGTAAAATATATATTAATTAATTAAACAAATTAATTAAGAAAGAACTAAATAAAAATTTTAAATTCTGTTTTTTAAAAGTCCAATTAGAAGGTCCAAACTACTTATGTTGAAAATTTCAGAACTGTGACACTATTAGAAATCGTTTTGTAAAATATGTGTTAATTAATTAAGAAAATTAATTAAAAATAACTAATTAATATTTTAACATTCTGTTTTTCAAAAGTCCCAATTTGAAGGCTAAAACTACTTATGTAGAAAATTTCAGAGCTGTATCTCTATTTAAAGACACTTTGTAAATAAAAATTAATTAAAAAAGAAATAATTAAAATTGTAACGTTCTGTTTGACTTATGTACAATTAGAAGGCCAAAACTTTCTATGTTGAAAATTTCAGAGCTCTACTCCAATTTTAAGTAACTTTCTATAGATCCACAGACACACAGACAGCTTGTTTTATTATTATAGATTACATCGAAGTTAATTAAAAAATATTTTAATAATTTTTGTTTATTGAGAATTTTATTTTATTGAAATATTAAACAAACAAACTATGCAATATTTTCTTTAAATGAAAGTTCTAGGTATTCAAGATATATATTTGTGTCTCGGTAAATGTACAGTACCCCAAAAAAAATCAGAACGATGGCTATATCTTTTGTTCTAATTGTTGAAATAACAAACAAAAGGTACCGTTGTAAATCGTGGAAGGTTTTTAATAATTGTATGTAGTTTTTTTTATCATGAGGGGTCATCTACATATTAAAACAGAACCAAACTTTAAAAAGTTCAATAGCAACCTCATAATATTATTCCATATTTGGATTCAACATTAAAAAAGAATGTGAAATACAAAAATTCGCAATTTTCTAATGAATGGTTTGTAATTTAAATGATAAAACGAAAATGATAAATTAATGTTAAATAAAAAAGTTGGTTTTTTGGCCATAAATACTTAAATAATTGATATATTTCAGTATTTTTTTTTTTTTTTTTTTTCAAAAGATAATTTGTTAAATGGCCAAACATAAATAGCAATCAACTTTTGCATCAATTTCTTTTTTACTAATTAATTATTAATTAATAAAACATTTTTTTTTTAATAGAAACATATTTTTTTTGCTTTCATTAGATTCACCATGATCTGAAACCCCACCACAATTTTTTTCTTTTCATTTTGACTTTTAGTTCTCGATTTTTTAGCGAAAATGTAAAAAACGCTCACTTTAAGGGACCGTATAGTAGACGACTTTTGAAAACTATCAAAGATTAATTCAAGGTAAACTAGAGGTGTGGAAAATCGCACAACGTTCAATTATCGTAAAATAGGGTGAATAGGAACAGCGGGGTGAATCGGAACAGAATTTCTTGAGATTACAAAAAAAAAAAAATATTATTTTATCTAAACAAAGCAGTTTTATTTTTTTTTTAATACATTTTTTTAATTTGTCTAAAGTGTTTGGAATCGTGGATTTATGTTTTGTGCGGTTTTCAACAGTGTTCTTTAAAAAAAAAAAAAAAAAAAAAAATTACTTTCTTAAACTACATTTATTTAAAACAACATTTTTTTAGCAATTTCAATAAGTTTTCCTTTAAAAATTTTACTGAATCATGTGATTTTTTTATTTCATAAATAATTTCAACGATCAAGTTGCATTTGTGTTTACAGTGACATGTTTCTGTAAAATAATCACGCTTTGCTGAATACCTGTTTACTAATGCCTACATTTTATATTTATTAATTTTCTAATTATCAGTAGTATAAGTTATACTTCTGCAATTGCAGTTTTCGATATTTTATTTATTTCGTATGAAGAATGCACATCTTTAATGTTGTAAATAAATTATGTTACTTTTGCGTTTACTTGCTATTTTTGTATTAATCTTAAACATGTCACTATAAATCCAAGTAGTTTCTATGCAATTTTAGAATATTTGTATTTTATAACGTCGTGAAACGCCTCACTGACCGTTCGATTTCTCCCGCTGTGAAGTAGAACCTTAAAAATACCTTTCGTTTTATGGAAATTCTCCCTGAAGATCGGTCAAAAAATGGTCGAAACATTTTCGCTCACAAATGACGTGTTTTTCAACATAATGCATTGAAATTTGGTATATAGAGTAAATGATGTATTCTGAATCGAATGAAATGATAAAAAGTAAGGGTTCGTATTGAAATTTTCGACTTTCTGTTTTTTTTTTTTTTTTTTTTGGTACTGTACCAATTCAGAATATTTGCAATAACCTAATAATATTAGAATAATACAATAATTGGCCTTTTGTAGGTAAACGAAATTTTCCAAAATTCTATAAATATCCAGATATACCTAACCGTTACTATTACTTTAAAGCTTGTATTTCCGACAATAATTTACAATTTCTACATTAATAAAAAACTACAATTAAAAGTGATTGTGAAGCTAAAATTAAAATTAGAATCTACCAAACATTTGTATTATGTAGAATTATTCACAAATTCTTGATCGTAACATTATGTGGACTTAGTAGCTCGCTTGGTATATATCTTGTATCATATGGAATCTTTTGTTTTTTACTGAATGGCCATGGCCCGAACGTTTATGTAAAAATTGTAGTTTAGGAACTAATTAACAGTTTATTGTGTAAAATCTTTATAACCTACAATGAAGTTGATTGCGAAATAACTGACAAGAAAAATTATTTATAAATATTAGTGAAAAATGTAAAGTTGGACTATGGTTTAGATGCTTTCTCCTATTGAGAGAAAATTGAAAATATGTAGTAGTGGATAGCATCGTTGTTTCATTTTTAGGTCTACCAGTACCCATTAAAGTTAGTTAATACTTAGAGAGGTTTTCTTTTTCATTTTATGCGTTTATACAGGTACAGATAATGTTTTAAATTTCTTTATTTACAGCGATTGGGATAACTCCAGTAGCACAAATCCTCTGGCCAAAATTGATCTACAAAAGTTCATATTGTCCAATCATAATGTGAACTTTTGTAGACTGGCCATTGCTATGGATCTTGGTCAATCTCGCCCAGTTCTGGGTAAAACATAATGGAAGTTTTGAAATGTCGATGTTCTGCTTTAAAATTGAAATATATTTTTATAAGAAAGGCCTGAGGAGTAAAACTTACGTTTTGTGATGGTTTTGACACTTTAGTTTTTTTTTTTTAATGTATATTTTAGAACGATATTCGAGTTTCGCCATGGATTGTCCAATCTTTCGAGAACCTTTATTTCCGACATCGGCCTATACCTCTGTGCTACCTATGAAGGTAGATGATAATTTGAAAAGAAATATTGTACAAATTAGTTATCAATAAAATGAGGAGTTTAAAATGGAGTTCAAAATTAATCCTAAATGGATTTTTTTATTTATGGAATTTGAGGCTCATTTCCTCTCTCCAAGACCCAAGGCAATCGCTACTTCCACCTTTTGGTAAATACGTCAATTCTGCAGTTCGTTAAACGGATGGCGTAAAAATGTAAAGAATTCTGGAATTTATTTCTACAAAAGGTCATGTTTTCATACTTTGCAAGTAGATTACATAAAAAATAAATACCAAATACAATAAAAATTTAAATTATAATGGACGTTTCTATCCTGTTATGTTCTCTTTTTCCCCTCATTTCCACTAAAAACAACGGAAATGAATAGCATTTTTAAATCGGATACAAAAATAGATAAGTTCTCTTAGGAAATACGTAATAAATAGATTATTTAGTTTTTAACAAACATGAAAATAGCCATCCTTAACCTTGAACTAATGCAAGCAGGAAATTTTGCAGACCAAACATACCGACATGATTCTAGATAGAAAGCAGGTGGCATGACAAAACACAACTAGTCAAGGCCCTTCCATTGTTGACCACTAATCCGGGTAACACAATCTATATATTTCCCCCAAATTTTTATTTGTAACTGTCGCAGATGACACATCGCAATCGGAGATCAAACGCATGCATTAAAGGGATCTATAACTTGAGTTTCAGATTTTGACATTTGATTTAGTTGGAATTGAAAATTAATTAAAAGAATTAAAAACTTGAAAAAAGTACACAGTAGGGTTAAAGGTTCAATAAATAATAGTTTAAAAAGTAGAAAATAAGTAATAGTTTAAAAAACTGAAAAACACGCTTTAATAGAAAACTAAACTAAAAAGTATCTAATATATGTCCAAAAATTGGTGATAAGTGCAATTCCCCTCCCCACCCTAAACGATACATTTTATAATTTCTTATAAAAAATATTAACTAGTAAGGAAATAAATTATACTTCCCAACACTAACATTGAAAAAAGGGTGAAAAATTTATTTTTATTTTAATGAATATTCTGAGACTTAGTTTTTTTACTAGGAAGTAAGAGATAAGGCGAAGTAATAATTCGACACTGTGTACATAACTGTTTATTTTTTGTATAAATAGTGCTCCTCATTGCGAATATTTTCATGAAATTAAATTAATAGAGAGCTTTAAATTTTTTTATTTTTTTTAAATAGCTTGTCTTTATATATAACACTTGTATATGTAACATACAGCATTGCTATATGTAATACATAGCTTGTATTGAAATTTAATTTAAAAGTTCCTCGTAAGTTAAAAGTTGAGCAAGCGTATCAGAATTTGTTAATAAAAGTACTTATATTTCAGTGGTTTTAGAAGTGGGTGGAGCATGGATCTTTTCTAGAAAAGTGAGGGGACGCGTCAAACTATGTCTACCTACACTTTTAGCACTGTGAATATCTAGTTAAAGTATGTAACATATTTCTATAAGCGATCATGTATGACCAAACATGACTGACGTTCAACGTAAGCATAATCTAATAAAAGGCCTAGCACATGTTGATCGTCAGTTGGATTTTAACAACTTGGGCGATTGTCGCAGGTGATAAACAACCTTGAATAAATATCCTTGTAAATATTTTATGCTCAGATGTGATGTTTTTTAATAATATACAAAATCCACATTTTGATATTATAGTGGAATTAAAACAAATTCAACTTAAAATACAAAATATGTCAAAAATCTTTCCAAAAACCATTTGGACAATTACGCTTCGAAGGGAACGAAATGCAGTTTTTTTTTGTCCCCCCCCCCCCCCCCAAGAAAACCAATTGGAGGTTTTTTTTATTTTACTTATTTTTTTTTTTTTTTTTTTTTTTTTTTTTTTGGGTGTAATAAATAAATGTTTCACAATTTGTGAAGGTAATTGAAAATTTATCTCTAAATTTTTAATCTCAATGTCAGAAGTGTTACAGAATAAAATCATCATCTCCACTTTAAAAAAAAATCAACATTTATTATCTAAGATAAATAAATAAATAAATACATTTGTTTCTACCAGTTTACAATTTACACATGAACTACAATCTATAAAACTTATTTTTTAAGACAAAAAAATAAACCAAAATTCAAACAAATTAAAAACCTTCTGAGTAAATATCAACAAAAATTATTATACTTATCTCAAGTTTTTAGTAAAGTAGCATAACTTTAGTCTATATTCCACATATATAAAAGCAATAATTATTTTTTAATTGAAAAGTTATTTATAAATTATTAGTCAATATTGTTGCACAAATTGTCTGTATATATTGTAAATAGTGACGTATTATTTCAAAATTCAATTGTAATTTATTTTTATCCTATTTTATTTAGTAATTAATAGCGATTATACAAGTTAGAAAAAGGTGGCAACACCTAAAGTAATCGAGAAGTTTCGAGATATTTCGTTTCCGATAAATTGGCTGGAAATTTCGAGAATGTCTCACGCGCTTGTATATAAAGGACTGGAGAACGGGAAAGTTTTCAGATTGACTTCGGAGTTCGTTGAAAGCTGATCGCTTTGTTTACCTATTGGAGTGAGCTTGTATAATCGCTGAATTCGAAGTTATTTTTGTTGAAGCTTGTGTTGAAGCTTGAGAGTAATTAAACTGTTGCCTGTGAATAAATTCTGTGAGTTTTCTGAAGAGAGAATAAATATTTTTAAACAGTGAAAACTGTGCCATCATTGCCTCAGTGGAAAAATTCATAACAGTGGTGTCAGAAGTGGGGTATTGTAATTTTGAATGCCGACGACTAGAGGAATGATGGAAGACCAAATGAAGCAGTTGATGGAAATGATTGCTGGAATAAAAGCCGGACAAGAATCTACCGCCGCTACAATCGCCGCTGGTCAAGCCCGTCAAGAAACGACAAATGCCGAACTCGCCGCTACAATCGCCGCTGGTCAAACCCGCCAAGAAACGACTAACGCCGAACTTGCCGCCGCAATCGCCGCCAGCCAAGAAGCAACATCGTCGGACATTAAATCTTTAGCCGCCAAGTGTGAAACAACATCTGCAGCAGTGAATGAAATCAAAGAAGAAATGAAGATAGAGCTAGCCTCAATGGTGGAATCAACCATAATCGAAACTACCTCAAATGTTCTGCAATCCGTGAAAGAAGAAGTGTTCAATGCAGTAAGGAAGGAAGTTGATGAAAAGTTTGAGGAGTTTAACGGCAAAGTGAACAACTTAGGAGACAAAGTTTCCACCTTGAAGGAGGAGCAGACAAAGTTTCATGACGCTGTAGAAGAAAGACTACGGAAAATGGAAGCTCGCGAAGCTGTAACCTTTGCAACGCCTAATTGGGATAATGTTTCCACTCCATTCATTGCGCCACGTTCCAACATCAAAGTGGCAACTTTTGATGGGAGGTCGTCTTGGCGCGTTTATCAAACGCAGTTTGAAATGATTGCTTCTGCAAATGGATGGGACGATACTTCGAAAGCATTCCATCTCGCGGCATCTCTTCGAGGTGAAGCTGCTGACATTTTACAGACGCTACCTGAAGAGAAGCGGGGAGAATTCGTGGCGCTGGCAAGTGCGTTGGAATTAAGGTTTGGGGAGCAACATCTAAAGGATTATAACAGACTGCAATTGAAAGTGAGACAGCAGAAGGCCAATGAAACTCTTCAAGAATTGGCATCGGATATAGAAAGACTGTCGCTCCTCGCTTTCCCTGACTGTCCCCCGGATGTACGAGACGATCTTTCTCTGCAGTATTTCATCGACGCTATTCAAGATCCCGATGTGCAGCAGGCGGTAAGGTTATCCCAAAACAAAAACCTGAAGTCGGCCCTCGTGTACGCCATGAGAGTAGAAGCCGCGCAGCTAGCTTCTGGAAAAGACCGACGATATGTGCGTGGTGCATTAGCCGAGGATTCTTCTGACTTTGTCACCAGTAAGCTTCGAGAACTGGAGAGCAAAATTGATAGAATGATGAGAAGCTATCCCGGAGCCAGGGATCGAAGGACCAGAGTCGTTTGCTGGCACTGCAAACGGGAAGGGCACCTACGACGAAACTGCCTTGATTTGAAAAAGAGAAGGGATAACACTACCACGGATTCTCCACAACTGAATCTAAGAAGATGTCATCTCGCAGGGCAGAAGCTGCAATGTAGAACAGGTGAAGCCCCGACCAGTCGTTTCCACGTTTCATCGAGACAAGGAGGAAACCAGGGTTTATTCGTGAAGGGGGAGATCAACGGAACTCCATGTCGTCTAATCGTCGATTCGGGAGCGAACGTAACGATCGTAAGGACGGACGTGGCTCGTCGCCTGAACAGCCGACTCCTCTACACAGCGCCCTCTGTTTCTCTACAAACTGTGTCTGGTGGTAATATCTCTGTTCATGGGAAATTGCAAGTGGACATTGCCCTTGGATTTAACACCTACAAGCACACCGTTTATGTTGCCGAAATTGTAGATCCGTGCATTCTCGGACTAGACTTTTTGAAGGAAAATGGAATTACGCTGAATTTTGAGAAAAGCCAGCTGCAAACATGGAGAGGCGAAGTTCCTTTGCACGATCTAGACAATAAAGAGCTGTGCGTATATCGGATTGTAGCTAATGAAGACAATGTCATAGAGAATGCTGAAGAGTCCACATCTATGGAAAGTACCTCTCCAGCCTCGGAGAGAGAACCGAAGGAAGCGACGTTGATGAAACCCTCCCAGGAAGTGGTTCATGTGGAAATGGACAAAGTTAGTAAAGAGGGAATCGACATCCGTGCTCCTATTACAAGCATCGAACGGAGGTCCCGGGATCTATCAGCTGCACCCGCGGATGATTCGGACGCAATCTCAAAATCATATAACCAGCAAGATGGGGATCAGAAACTTTCACCGCTTCTGTTGGCATACGGGAGTGCAACTCACGAGACCACCGGATTTTCTCCATCTCTAACGATGTGTGGAAGAGACCTTAGGCTCCCCAGCAACCTCCTCTTTGGACAACCACAGGACACTCCTTCCTCGCCTGTCCAGTATCTAGATGATCTGCAGGCACGTTTGGAAGCCGTACATCGGTTCGCCAGAGAGGGGAACAACATCATGACGGAGCGCGTGAAGATCCGGTACTATGCCAAGGCCATGGACCGTTCATTCCAGGAAGGTGACAAACGTCGGAAGGGACTCTCCCCTAAGCTCCAGACGAACTGGGAAGGGCCGTATGGGATCCTTAAGAAGATCAACGACGTCGTGGTGAGAATTCAACGGCCACCTTCCTGTAAACCTAGAGTTGTACACTACAATAGGCTAGCCCCATATTATGGTAGAAGTCATTGAATGGCTTAAGGACTTCACTGCCCGGGACGTGCAGTCTTTAAGAAGGGGGAAATGTTGCACAAATTGTCTGTATATATTGTAAATAGTGACGTATTATTTCAAAATTCAATTGTAATTTATTTTTATCCTATTTTATTTAGTAATTAATAGCGATTATACAAGTTAGAAAAAGGTGGCAACACCTAAAGTAATCGAGAAGTTTCGAGATATTTCGTTTCCGATAAATTGGCTGGAAATTTCGAGAATGTCTCACGCGCTTGTATATAAAGGACTGGAGAACGGGAAAGTTTTCAGATTGACTTCGGAGTTCGTTGAAAGCTGATCGCTTTGTTTACCTATTGGAGTGAGCTTGTATAATCGCTGAATTCGAAGTTATTTTTGTTGAAGCTTGTGTTGAAGCTTGAGAGTAATTAAACTGTTGCCTGTGAATAAATTCTGTGAGTTTTCTGAAGAGAGAATAAATATTTTTAAACAGTGAAAACTGTGCCATCATTGCCTCAGTGGAAAAATTCATAACAATATTGTATCTAAATAGTCAAAAAGGAAACAAATACGTTTTAAACAAATCTATGGCATAAAGGGAAAAAAAAAAAAAATGCGAAAAAAACCCCTCAAACATGGAACATTATATGGATTCCTAAAATTAGAAGAGTAGAGATAAAAAAAGTTTAGAAAGTAAATGTAAAAAATGAAGTTAACGTACAATACCATACATTCATCCAATAAGTTAATCTGAGCGAATGTTTCAAAAGTTTCATTTTAAACCCTCCTTTAGATTCTGATATTTCTATGCTTTCCATACATTGTATCTAAGTTGAAAAAAACCGTTTTATCATACATTTGTGGATCGATTTGTCTGAGGGAACCGGAAATTTGGCGCCGTGAAAGTAGACTTCTGTGCGACATCCGACAGCTACGATAAGAAAACGTTTATTCAAGGCATCAATCAAATATTTTTAATCAATAAAGAAGTGGATTTTGTATAAGAGTGATGACTTTCTTTGATATTGGATACAACAATTTCATTATAAGTAATTCCAAATCAGAACTGAAACAATCTTTATATGTCTTATCAAACCTAAAAATTCATAGATACGTATATATAGAGAGATACAAAATATATACGTTGCGAGGAAACGTTTGATGATCATTTCTTGTTATATAATTACACTTTAATATATCAGATAACCTAAATAACAATAAGTTTTGTTTATCAGTACAACTGTTCAATTGGTTTCAATTCTTCTATTTCAAAGTTTTGAATTTATAAATTTAAAAGTTGTTTTGCACCAGTTGTAATATTTTAGAATATTTTTAACTTGCTTTGATTTAGATGTAATGAACATAGGTCTATGATTTAAAACTTGAATGCGTTTTACTGTGATTTATTACGGCGAAGTTCGTATGGCTCTATTCCAAAATTTTGAATTTCATTAACCAAATTGTTGTTTTTTAGTATTCTTTAAGCTTGCTTTTATTTATTACTTTCAATTTCGCATATGTAATACATAGGGTAATGAAAGTATAGAATTCTCTAAAAAAAAAAATCGATTTTTTTTTTTTTTTTTTTTTTGCATTTCTCCACGTTTTGGAACATCCTGATCTCAAAAAAGTGATCTAGAAAAAATTTCTGTCTGTGTGTACGTGGTCAGCATAACTCTCGAACAATTTTCGTTAAAATCACGCATGCGCATAAGGTAGCTGCCATTGAAAAAATCATGTTTTTCAATTATTGCTAAAAAACAGCTTCAACGATTTTGATAAAAATCGCTGTGCTACACTGTTAAAAATTTTGTTCCACCTTGCACCAAAAATTGGTTCCCATTTAGCTGCCACCAACATTTGGTGCTTAGTTTCACGATTTAATGGTGCAACCTCGGACCGTAAGCACCATTAAATCGCGAAACTAAGCACCAAATGTTGGTGGCAGCTAAATGGGAACCAAATTTTGGTGCATGGTGGACAATTTTTTTAACAGTGTAATGCCTGTTAAGGTGTTCTGAAAAAATGAGTGCCTTCAACACAAAGTCCTCTTTGCTTGAACATAGCTCATCAACGATCGTTTTTTCTCCTCTCCTCAGTTTCACTTGTAGCAAAAGATAATATAAGAATTTTCGAAAAGTATATCGCCAAAAAATTTTTGGTTCGAATCGCCGGTTTTTTTTAATTTTTTTTTTTATTTTATAAAGACACATGAAAGAATTATTGCCAAACTGGCAAAATTTGCCAAAATTTTTTTCTGAAATTTCAAAAGCGTTATACATAAAATTATAAAGTTTAACAGATCGTTTATTGTTTTAAATTATACAATTCAATTAATTGAATGTCTGAACTTGCCAGAATAAAAATATATTACAATTGTTCACTTATTTTTTAGTTTTTAAATAGTTTGTGAATTTTATGTAGCCTTTCATATTATGAAATGACAACCTTTGTATATTGAAAATAAATTATTGTATGTGTATACTATATTGTAATAATTTATGTAATACATAAAATTATTAATACTTTATGTAATGTTTCTTAAAATTAATTTCTTAAGATTTTTAAATATCATATCATTCCTAAGATTTTTATTTGTAATTGGGATTGCTGAAATTAAAGAATAAAACAAATCGTTTCAGAGAAGACGAACCATTATTATTTTCATTTCTTTTTTGGTTTGGAAAAATTAAATTTTTATCTCACAAAGCTAACTTTGAAAATTAAGTATGAAACGTAATTAAATTCTTTAATACGATTAATAATTTGAAATTTTTATTAAAAATCCTCATCAAATAATAAATGAATTAGATAAGAAGCGTACGTAGATTAAAATACTCATGTAGAATAGTACCTACATTAATTCTTCCAGGTTCGTCCGTATATTAAATTAAGCCATGTTTGTTAAAAGAATTAAATAAAATGTTTTCTGCCAACTTGAACCATTCTTTTAAAACTGAAGTTAGAATATCAAAAGAATCTGAAAAAAAAAAAAAAAAAAAAAAAGGGAGGGGGGGGGGGGGGTGGAAGAAGGAAAAAAAGTTAATTTTATTCTTGTAAACTTTAACAAGAAAAAAGCACAATTTATTTTTAAATTATAGGATGACAGCCGCAAGCTACGTCTTCCTTTGATTAAAAAGTAGGGAAAGAATGCTCTGAGTTATATTCCATAGTAATAATTCTCTATCTAGAATAAAAGCATTTCTAGGACAAAGACTAAAATTGTTTAGTATTTCTATTAAAAAGACTTGTGATTAAATGAGACTTAATTTAATAAAATTAATTCAGTTTAATTAAATAAATTCTTGGATGTTTTTATTTGTAAAATGATTATTTGGGAATAAAATATTTTTTTTTTATATATAACATTTTATAGACGGGCAAAAATTTAACACAAAAGGTTTGTCTGTGATATGTATTATATTTTATTATAAAAAACAACAACCCAGGTTTATTTTCATAACAAAATTATTTTTACTTTCAATTACCCATATGTTAACATAAGGTAATGAAAGTATTGTATTCAGTAAAAATAAATTTTTGATCTTTTGCATTTCTACACATTTTAGAATGAGCTGAGTTAAAAAAAAAAAAAAAGAGAGAGAGAGAAATATCTGTGTGCCATGGTCAGCATAGTTCACCTACGATGATCAACTTTTGAATAAGAGTTAGTTGTGGCCATGGGATATGTCATTAAGGATTTCATCAAAATCCTTGCGCATAAGGTAGCGGCCATTGAAAAATTGATGTTTTTCAGTCATTGCCAAAAATCAAAATTGTTTTGATAATGCCTTTTAAGGTACTCCAAACATTCCCACCTCTGAAATATCCGAAGAAATGTGATAAGAGCGTAAAAAGTTGAAAACGAATGTCTTTAACGTAAAGATCACAAATTGCCAATATCCCATTTTTGGAGTTTTTTATTTTATTATTTTGCCAATGTAATAATTATTGCCAAAAATATCGCAAAACTGGTCACTTTTATAAGCTAAGCAGCATATGAAAATGAAAGTGGTAACTTACTCTAATACATGGCATATATAAATGCAGGGACCAGTATTATATGTAATTGAAAATTGTACGGTGTTCCACACCCCTAGTTTTATATAAATTAAATAGATCATTTAATTAGAAATACTTTTTAAGAAAAAACAAAAGATTGTTTTTACTTACAATTTTTATTGATGTTTACAAAAAAAAGGAATGTATTGCTTTAAATAACTTGTTTTTCCCTGAATCCATTAGAGCAATAAAGTTTTTATATTAATAATTTTTGTTTTTACTACACAAGTGGTTCATTACGGAAAAAAAATATTTTAGTACGATCCTACTAATTAAATTGGCATTTCAGCAATAAGTTGTTTTATTAATTTGAAATATATTAGAATTCTGTTGCAGAACGTTCATTTCATTATCATAAAAAAAAAAAAAAAAAAAAAAAAAAAAAATACTGGTGTGGTTTATACACGCGCTCTGGAATTTTTTTTTTAAGCTACAAAAACGCGATCAAGTAATTTGATAGCAATAAAATTAATGTGTTTTTGTTGACACTAAACATATCAAAATAAATCTTGAGTAAAAACAATTTCTTAAAGTCAAGTTGGCATATAAGTCAAGTCGAGATCGAATTAAGTGACATATTAGTCAAGTTTAAATCCCCCCCCCCCCCAATCTTACCTATATTATTTAAATGTTATTTCAATTTCCCCCGAAAATATTCTAAGTTATTGAAGTTAAATTTTACCCTGCTTATTTCAAAATAACCATTAACTTTCAGTAAAATCACTTTTAATAAATTAAAAATATTTTGTTTATTGTTTAGCATTCATTGCCTCTTCCTCACTAGACAATAAAACGTATTTCCACAGAACCCAAAAGTTCACATGAATTGTCACAGTTCTCGACAACTACAAAACAAATTGCGGTAACTATTTCATGAGGTTTGCGAATGTAGGCAAAGCATCCTCACTATTTATGAGCACGAAATTTTCGGTGTGACGTTTTCTCCTGTGCAACTTCCCCATTCACCTCTTCAAATTTATGTATTTACGGATGAATTCGCCACGCACCGGTTGCCAATTACTGGAGCTGGGCTTGCGACATTGCAAAGTTGTCTCTCATTTGTGCAATCCTTCACCACCTACTGCTTGCTCTTTTCAAATATTTTTCGTTAACAGGAGCCAAGATGCATATCCTCCTACTTTTGAAATTACTCAGACGGATGTTTAATTTATAAATCTAAACTCTTACGGGGATTTATTTATGCTGTTAGAAGTATGAAATTTGAATTAAATTTATGAGGCATATAATTTTAAGAAGATTGAAGAAATGCTATTGAAAATTTATGTAAAGATGGATAGTTTGATTAAATTGAATTTTTTGCTTTAAAGCCGATATTTTTTAAATAGTACAGTCAAACCTCATTAACACGAAGTAGATGGAACCGCAGAAATTTTTCGTATTAACTAAGTTTAGTATCAACCGCTTAAAAACTTTTCAATCTAATTAATTTATTTAATTCATACTACCTATAAGTGTATCTAATACTGCTGTGATTATTTCACGCCTGCTTTTTTGCCAGTCTGCATAATTTTCCCGGCATGTTCTAATTGATTTACAGCACAAGCCGCTTCAGTCTTTTCTCTCGATTTTTTTTAAATCGTAGACGATTCTATACCTAGCCACATTTTAAGAATTTATCAACAATTTCATTTCAAACTTTTTGTTTCGTTTTTCGGAAGGATGCCGTCTATATTAGAGCCGAAATCAGTTCATTTCACAGCGATTTTCTTGAAATTTGATCACTCGGGCATTTTTCCTGTTTCAGAATTTTCAACTTGAACAATGTTTTGGTAGCAACTTTAATTTTCGTCTCAAATAATAAAGGCTTAATAAAAAAAATAAAAATAAAAAAATGATAAATGATCCACTCTAGATGTGACGTGTTGGCGCGATTTGTGAGAAACTTTCAAAACTGGTTTCCGCTGCTGTGTTTCAAGCCAAGCTTTTTCAGATGTAAAGACGTCACATTCGCTTCGAGTGGAAATTGTCGTTCCTCCCGCCAAAACTAACAAGCGAACTTTGGTTGCTAAAAAAAAAAAAAAAAAAAAAAAAAAAAAAGCGTGAGTAGAAATTTTTGTGTTTATGGCCTTTTCGAAACATTTGGAATTGAATAAAAAAATTAAAAAGTGGGAATTATCCATTATCTGTTTTATAAAAAAATTAATAAATATTATACTTTTTTTTTTCATCCTGGATATATTTTTGCTCATATTATTTAAAATAGAAGATTATTGACACAGCGAAAAAGAGATTTGTTTACCTTTATTTGCACAATTCATTGTTTTAAACCAGCAAGAAAAATAATTAAGATAAGAAATTTGAAAAACCAATGTTTAAAATAAACCGTTTGTTTTAAAGATTTCTTCTTTTTTCAGACTTTTTCTAGTACCAAAAGCATAACTTGCACAATATTTTTAAAAACTTATTTCGTACCTCACTTAGAAGTAATAATTCAAAAACACGACTCTGCTTTGAAAGTATGTCATAAAAATAAGTGACTACAGCACACAACTTTTCAATGTCGTTTCAGGAAACATTCTCTCTCTCTCTTCCCCCTCCAATTCCTTCTCAAATTAAATTTAAGCATCTCACAAGCCCTCCAGAGCCCATCATTATTTGTACCTCTCTTCCATTATTCGTCATAAAGATCAGAACCATCCTTCTCTTTCGAGAACTTACTATCTGAGAAATTTTCTCCACTTTCATACATAAAATATACTCCTCCAACAAGTCTTTACGATACTGAATCACTGTCACAGGAATAGGCTGGACCCCATTAAGACTCGAGTGTTTCGCGAACATTCTTTGGCGCTCGTTAAAAAAAATATTACAAGCCCCCTAAAAATAAGGGATCTCGTCATCCCACTTCGGCCGTTCGGGTGACGTCATCCCCCTTTTGACGTTGTCCGCGTGTGACGAGGGAGGATGCTGATAGGATGAGACGGCAGTCCGTCTCTCTCCCTCACGCCCCCGTAAGTATAAAAGAGGACTAGGATCGATGGGTGGGAAGGGTTGCCACTATTGGCGAGAAATCGACTCTAGAAGTTGTTGGGATTGCTTTGCGACTATGATTGACTTTTTTATTGAGAGAGTTGCAACGGAATTACAGGATAGATTGAATTTGTATTTTTCTAAAGCTTTTTGCTAAATGAGTTAATTTTATCAAAAGTTTTTTTAACTAAGAAACTAAGTAAAAAAGCTAAGAAATAAATATTTTAATTAAAAAAAGAGTATTTAAATTTTTTTTAATCATTTTAACGGAGCTATACACTATAATGAAATTAATAAAAGTCACACTGGGTTAAGTATTTTTAATTTTATTTTATTGAACTTTTATTTGTATAATTTATAAATTTTTTTAATGTATAATTTTGCAATGCAACAACGTTGTTATTGCTACTTAATTGTATTGTCTATTTTCTTATTTAACTCTAACGTTTAATCTTGTAATTGAATTGTACACACTTTTCTATCTAATGTAATTAATTAAACATTACATATACCTCAAGATATAAAAAAAATAATAAAAATAAAAAAAAAATACTTAGAACAAAACCTTACTTAAATAACAACCTACTTTTAGTTTTAATTGTAATTGAACTTATAACAATACATCAATTATCTGTAAGAGATTCACACCTGAAAAAACCATTTTATGAATGATTGCACGTAGTTCATCTTACAAAAAAAAAAAAAAAAAAAAAAGTAAGGTTGTGAAAAGATTTTAACATAGAGGGTTGTATGTAATTATTAAAGTAATTATTTGCTTTTTATTACAATAAATCTCACATAAAAAAAGTTAGGAACAAGTACAAAATTTTTTAATATTCAAAGAATGAAGAAGATAAGCAATTCAAAATGTCCTTGTCAAGAAGTTACACTAGCACACTAAGGTTATATTGTCAGACGGTCCAAGTATTTTCTATACAACATGGATATCCTCTATTGTCATTGGATTCTACGGCAATGTTTTTCGTGATGTGATAGACATGGAATGTATGATTAATGTCAATCTCTGATCGAAAAATCTAGAGGAGGTAGAACTTTGCAGTTTCTTCCGTGATGTGAAGACGTTTGTTAATTGTTTGCATGTTAGACAGAAAGAGGGAGAGAGAGAAGGGTTAACTATTTAATTAAAACCCCTACAGCTTGTGTACTAAACAGAATGGAAAGAGTATGAAAATCCTTGGTAAGGATTACCAGGGAGTCAGAAAATAGATTTCCTTTTTATTTTAGTTATTAACTAATTAGTTGTAAGTCGCCTAAGGCACCTGTTGAAAAATGATTAATGTATCAAACACTTTAATTTAGTATAAACGAGATATTTATTAAAAGCTCAATTTCCTTTAAAATTATGCAAATGAAAACTATTTATGGTTATACAGGGTGCTCATAAACCATCGCACGTCCTATATATTTTCAAAATTTTGATCAAAAATTATAAATATTTGCAATTTGAACTAGGCTCCGGAAATAATTTTTTTTTAGATATTCTTAATTAAAGTTAACCAATTACATCCTTACAATCCATTTTTGAAAACTAATTTCATTTGTCCGTTTTATTTCAGAGGTTACCTGAAATTTATTCCTTCACTGATTGGAAAAATATTTAAATGGGCGTGGTTAGGTCAACTTGTTGATGAAAGTGAAAATTTAAAGTCTTTTTTTTTTCTTTTTTTTTTTTCCCTTCTTCCTTTTCTTTTTATTACTTTTTGGTGAACATTGTATTTAAAAATATTTATAATTACTAATTGATGATTACAAATTTATATTTGCAAACGATTACTTTTCATAAGAAATTATTTGCATTTAGAAATTTGAGTTCAATAAGTAACAGATAATTGTGAATTTTGATGATTATATTAAATTAATAATCTTCGTTGTACATAAAATACGACTTTTTCATAGAATAAGAAGAATTACTATAAATTACTATAAATCTTAACTTACTATAGTTTAATGAGATGTTCAAGGCAGAATGCTTGGCCATCATGGAAGAGGTCCCGCGATCGAACGGCGGCGACGCTCTTTAAGTCATAATAAAATGAAAATAAGCGGCATTGATAGCGACAGATAGTGATATATTAGTTGTTTGGCTCATTGGTGAGTCTTCTAACTTTACAGACCGAAAACTAGGACAGTTTCATTTGAAAGTCCTCCCAGAAGGCACCAGCATTACACAAGTTTACTGGTAGTTACTATTACAACAGGTCTGCAGTTGTTTCTGATAGTCTCCCCCCCCCCCCTTTTCTTTTTAAATCCTTTTAACTTCTATTTTGGTTGTTTATGTGATTGTTTGTGTCAGGAAAATCAACGGAAGGCTAATTAATCCACTTACCATCATCTAATCGAGCGGAGACTTTAGATTCATTATCGATGACTATGCAATCTATCTAGTTTTAGGGGCTGTCACCAAAAGACCGATTTTACAGAAGCTTCTATTATCCCTTCGGAGAACTTATTTACCCTCTTGTCGTCATCCAATTCAGGAAAAATTCGACAGGTAGATTCTTAGTCGACGAGACTGTATTCTATCAATTTTGGGGGCTGTCACTAAAAAGCCTATTTCACACATGTTTCTTTTACGACGAAAAAGAGTTAGTCCATAACACGAAATCGATGACTTTCTTCATAGTGATCAAACACTATGAAAAGTCGATTCGAGTTCAAAATCACTAAAATAAATTGTAATTACACATAAATTCCGGCAAAGCACATAAAATATTTACATTAAAAATTGTTTTCATGTGTCGATTTTTATCACCTTATGGTTAAAATTTGATTTGAAAATATTGCGTTTCAATAAATAGGATATACTTTCGAATCTTCATGATCTTGGATGTGGGATCAAGCTGAAGTGTTGGGTTAATACTGGCGTGTACAAATATTGGAGGCTTCTGCATTCTATATGCGTCAAAGCCTCAATGTCATCTCGTTGGTGTGGAGTGAATGCGAAGAGATAGGTGCTAGCTCAGATGTAGGTGCCTCATCATCTGTCCAATTTCAAAATTACGAGATGTAAGTGTAGATGTTATTGATATTACAATTTTACGACGCAAGTGGACAGCTGTCCCCAGAAAATTCTGGGGGAAAAAAGCTAATCCATCTGAGACGTATATACAAGGCAGTTTTCTGTGAAATACCTCCCGGAAGGCTTTCCCTTCTCGACACATGGACTACAGTCATCGTCTATATTTTGCTGTAATGACATCTTGGCGAGGTTTTAATCTAAATCTATAGTCATGAAACATCTAAATCAAATCTAATAAAGTATTAATACCATACAACCTATTAACTCCCTGGCCTCGCATGTAAAAGGTGTTGGGTTCGAATCCTGGTTAGGCATCGATGTTCATCGTGGTTCGGAATCCATGTTGACTCTTGACTAGCAGTGTTATTTTGCAAGGCAGATTCCATGTGAAATACCTCTCCGAAGGCTTTTCCTCTTTGATACTTGGAATACGTTCATTTGTCTATATCTTGCTGTAACGGCATCCTGGTGCAATATAACCTTTATCTATAGCCATAAAATATGTAGTCAGCTCGGCAAATGACACTAGTTCATTTTTTCCAACCACCAGCGTGTCTACTCATTTTTAAATCAAAGATTGCAGAGAGATAATGTGAAGAATCGAATTTAAGTAGTCGCATATTTTCCTTCCAAGCCATGACTGGCTATTTCATCTCTAAAAGTTCTGCGCTAAAGAAACAGCTTTTATGTGCAATTACAACTTGTGGAAGGGATTTTGAGCTCAAAAAAGGCTTTATAGTATTTGACACTACGAACAAAACCATCAATTGCGTGACATTGACTAATATCCCCCCCCCCCAAAAAATGATAAAAGGCTTTGTCTTCGACGACGAGTCTATCTGTTAAGTTTCAGATCGATGGGATGATGTCAAATGGTTTATGAGTCATTCGAAATGGAAATACAAACATGTATAAAAGTGGCCTTTTATGAACAAACCAAATATTTGATAGAAGGCATTGTCTTCGAAAACTACCTTCTACATTCCAAATTTCAGCTCGATTGAATTTTAGCTCTCCGTAGATGTACCTGACACAAACAGACAGACAAACAAACAACTAAATAAACAAAATCGAAGTTATTATTAAAATTATTCGAACTAAAAACCCACTTCCAAATTAAAATCTCTTAAATTGATATTCGAATTCTATAGCAATGTGCAGTGATAGGTTTGGGTACAATAAATCATTAAGATTACAATTGGCTTTAAATCAATCGGCAATGTTGATTTGGTGGAGTTTAAGTCCTTTCATTATAAAGGCGTGAGTTGTTTGGTTGGTTTGTAAGTTCAACGACCTATTTTTATGCACAATGACAGCTAATCATGCCGAGACCTACAGCTTAACGTGGATTCCGAACCATAACAAACATCCATGCCTAACCCGGGATTGAAACCCGGCACCTTTGGCATGCGAGGCCAGAGCGATAACCCCACAGCCATCAGATGAGTTATAAAGGCATGAGCAACTTGTATTTTATTCACTGCCATTGGTACGTTTGTGGTCGGTTGTTTGGTTTTTAACCCTGAGCTGACTAAAAAGAGTCCAAACTTCAATTTCTTTTTACACCAATAAATTTTCATTTGCAACCCCAACAATAAATTGGAAATAAGTTTTATTTTTGCTCTAGAAAACACGGGTACTAAGGAAATGCGGTCGTTTCTGAGCACCTTGCATAAGCGGAATAATAAAAAACTATGAAGAACCTCTTGAAAACTACATTGTGTGTGAATCGTCTCTGACCATTCAATAATCTTCCTTGTTGAGAATTTAATTCAATTTACACCTTCGCTTGACTTGTAACTCTTGATCGTGCCAAAGCCCATACAGTTGGCCGAGTGAAAATAGTACGGTCTCCAAATTGATGCCAACGTGATCAAATAACTGGCTTTAAGCCTTATTTATTGTTATATACACAAGAGGTATAGGGAATTGACTGCACTTTTATATGAAAGGTAATGTCCTGACATTTGGAGCAAAGATTAATCCTGGGAATTAGAATTATATAATTGACAATGACACAATTCTAATTCCCAGGATCAATCACAATGATCGTGATTGCACGTTGAAATGTTTTTTGCTTTTATCAAATTTCGTCCAGTCTCTTCCACAACCACTGTAAAATTCATGGAAAGCACGGACCATCTTACAGCCTTACAAAGCCCGTCAAAAAGTCATTGATAAGTATTGGTTCAATTTAATTTAATTTAATTTAATTTAATTTAACTTAATTTAACTTAATTTAATTTAAATTGATTTATGGGGACATGATAATGCATAACAAATAAAAGTTAAATGCGATAAAGTAGTAAGTTAAACAAGAAATAAACAATCCATAACTTTTAAGGGCGCAATGGCATTCATGTCAAATATATATCTGGAATGGCTGTATTATCACTTTAATAAAGATGCGCATAATGCTTCATATGCCACCAATAATGATAGAAAGTTCTTAACTAATTCTCCACTATAATTCGGGGCATTTTAATTGAAATATTCAAGATAAATTTACAAGATGTTCACAATTCAAGTGAGTCCGTTTAGAGGGGGGGGGGGGGGGAGCTTAAGAATACGAAGACTAAATAGTGAAAATTTTGTTTTATATAACCATATAACAGATTAGTATAATCAAAATTATTCTTTTGAAACATTTTAAAGGCATTTTTTTTGAAAAAAACAATGATGTTGTTCTGATAATGTATATTTGCAAATGCTCTTATTTTATTATAATTTAGTTTAGCTCTAAAATAATTAATATTTACTATTAAAATATTAGAATGAATAAATGCAGAAACTTTCATCAATTTATTTTTAGGTTTTTTTTCAAGGATTTTTTTACATCCTGTGCTAGGAAAAATTGTCGAATGCGATGTTAAGATGGTTTTTAGTTGAACAATAATTTTCTAGGAATTAATAGATAGTAAACCAAATTTGTCATATTGATAATTAATTTGAATAATTACAAAAGATTTAGCAAGAATATTAAACGGTTTAATTATTTTTTTAGCTATTTTAAAACAGTTTATTGACTAATATAAAACAGTTTATTGACTAATATAAGCCACTTGGAACTTGTTCTAATCAACAATTATGAATTCAGTTTTCATACAATTATGAATTAAAACTACTGAGATAGTGAAAAAATTATATTTGTAAAAGAAAATAATATTTTTGAGTTTATTTTTCACCATCAGTGTACATTTTAAGGAATTGTAGGTATGTTAAAATTTCAGGTTGAACCTTATTAGGAAAGTTGTAAATTGAGTTTTAGACAAAACAAAATATCATAAAATTTATATCTTCTATACAAAAAAAAAAGTTAAAGTTAGTTAAAGTTAAGATTATTTGTCTTATAATCACTGCTGTTGAAATATGGAATATTTATGATTCTTTTAACTTCTTAACACACATTTTTTTATATCGTTTTCGTGTGATCTCATTAGTACATCCAAAATATTACCAGTTGATCATTTCAACTCCAGATGGTTTTAAACAGGAAAACTTTAATTACTAACACACTGTTTCAAATTGCAAATAAAACAAATCAGATAAAAATCCCACAAACAGCTTTAAGTGAAAAGCCTCAGTAGACAAAAACCTGTTTTCTAAACGAGATAAATACACTTGATTCAATGCAGAAAACAAGCTTTATAAACATTGTAAATCAGAAGATGTAAATGTCCTGAAACATACATAAGTTAAACCCATGACCTGCGCTTTTAGCACAACGTTACGGCCCAGAGTATTTTTTATATTATAAGGAACCGAACAATGGCAGCTTGACTGTTGGGTATAAGAAGACGATTTCGTTGTCAGTCTTGAAAGAAAGGCGTAAGCTGAGCCTCTTTTGTAAGGTCTTGCAAAGCCTTTCATCCTAGTAATTGGACTTTAATTTCACCCCATTATGCCACGCACCTGCTTGAATAGTAGGCGGACTACGCTTGTTGGACCATGTTATTTATTGAAGATCTATCCTGCGAGTGATGATAGCAGACGGGGGATAATTAAAAGTAGATTTAAGAGCTAGAGATTTTGTCAACAAGGCTTGGGTTGTTTTTTGCTTTGGTTGTAAAATTGCTACGTTTTAGGATAGTGGAATTGTGAGGAGTTAATACGTACTTTTAAAGATGTGTTTTATTTTTGAGAAAGCAAATACTTTTGTAAAAAAAAAAAAAAAGCTTAAGAATACGAAGACTAAATAGTGAAAATTTTGTTTTATATAACGATATAACAGATCAGTATAATCAAAATTATTCTTTTGAAACATTCTAAGGGCATTTTTTGAAAAAACAACAACAATGATGTTGTTCTGATAATGTATATTTGCAAATGCTATTTTATTATAATTTAGTTTAGCTCTAAAAGAATTAATATTTATTATTAAAATATTAGAATAAATAAATGCAGAAACTTTCATCAATTTATTTTTAGGTTTTTTTCAAAGATTTTCTTACATCCTGTGCTAGGAAAAAATGTTGAATGAGATATTAAGATGGTTTTTAGTTGAACAATAATTTTCTAGGAATTAATAGATAGTAAACAAATTTGTCAAATTGATAATTAATTTGAATAATTTCAAAAGATTTAGCAAGAATATTAAACGGTTTAATTATTTTTTGAGCTATTTTAAAACAGTTTATTGACTAATATAAAACCTATAAGTTATATAAAATACTACTTATTTTATTTTTAAATTTTACGGCATTAAAAATGATCAAATTTAATTTGATTGCGTGTGTTACGAAAATTATAAATTTATCTTTACTTCCACTAATTTTTTTTCCTCTAAGAAAAGACTTCAATCGGGTACATCTTTTACAATATCATTCCTTTTCCTGGGGAAAAAAATCTATGTATTAATTCACCAACTCTTATATTCAATACAGTTTCATAAATTAAAGGCAGATATTTAATTCGAGTTTAAAAGTGATTTAATTGGAATTCAAGAAATACACTGAAAAGTAATCCGAGTACTGGAGCATACAGATTGTTATCCTAAACATATATCTGTAATGGATTCTCATGTACTAGTCTTTCATGTAAAGAGTTTGTGGTACGGCAACAACATATCGGTAATTTGAACAAATGAAAGCATGGCTAAACCATTAATAAGATAATACATAAATTGTTTGCACTCATATTTTTGACCTTCTTCAATCAAATTAAATATTAGTTACAGATGATAAACAGGATATGTATAAGTGAAACAAATATGCATATCAGTAGGGATTATTACTCATACAATACAAAAACATTTGAAATGAAATTATTCCGAATTCTAGTAAGGTTAGCTAGCTAAATATTGATATTTTTTATCGATTCATTTAATCACTATTGCTGATGGAAGCACGAAATTACTGAAAAAATAATATTGTTCCGAAAACATACTAATAACAATTCATCCTAAATAACTTTGTATATTTGAAGAAATAGTAAAATATTTTTTAAAAATTTAATTGGTACTTAGTCCATTTTACAAATAAAGTAATCCGTAGAATAGTAAAAGAGGAAAGATAGAGGTAACTAAAGGCTAGAAATATATTTCTTTTCTATAACTGGAATGTTTTCATTTTAGAATTAGTTCTACATTCGAAAATGTTTATCGTAACTTTTTATAACTACAACTAATTATAAAACGCTTTACTTAAAATTGTTTACTTCTATCTTCCTTTAAACATTGTTGAGTAAAAAGATTAAAACGTTTAAGTTATATAACTGATACGTTAAAACCAGTAGCATTAGGCAAATATATTACGGTGCAATAAAAAACTTTTTACGCTGAAGTTTAAACTATAGAACTTTCGAAAATAGATTACTATCGACTATCGAAACTATTTATTAAGTGCTTCTAATAAATTAGGCGGCTACTTAACAATGGTATCGAACTGTCAAATGGACAGTGTCTATTAAGTTGTATGATGCTTGACTGGGTATAATGATACTGAACTTTTATAAATAAAATTACGAATTGAACTTTTTCAAATCACATGCAAATATATGTTCTTGAGATCAGCATGCTTTTTTATTCTCTTATAAATATTTATCAACTAGAAAAGAAAAACATTTCAAGAATATTTTTCTTTGATAAAAGGTGATGAAAAAAACAACACAAATGTGCTTTCTTGTTAAAAAAAAAAAAAAAAAAGTTTTGTTAAAAGAAACTACAGACTTTTATGAAAACAATGATGTAACGATCATAAATATGATCAATTTAATATTTGTTTTCTAGCAATGGCTTCAATAAATTTTGTTCGATTCGACAATGTCGGAAACAAGGATTCTGAAGGATTGGCTGATTCTGGCCGAAACTCGAGCACTTTTTCATAATAAACAATTTAAAAAAAAAAAAAAACTATCAAGACATATTTTTACCCTCCATCTATCCTTATAAATAAAATAATTCAATTTTAAAACTGTGCATCAACATTTCAAAACTTCCAGTATACTAAAAGAGACGACACGACGGTGAGATTGACAATTACCTTTATCCATTGGCTGATTCACTAGTTCTGGGATTGGCCAAAGTTGTAGTGCTATTGGGGTCAGGCTCGTAGCCAGGGGAAGGGTTATGGGGATATATCCACATGATTTCGAATCCCCTCCCGAAAAAAATTTCTGGCTACGTCCCTAATTGGGGTAGATGCTAAAAATGCTAACATGATGGTAGATGTTCGAAAATTGAAAAATTTTGCTCACACCTTAAAAGTAAGAACAAAGAAAGAATAAAACTAAATCATGACAACGATATATCTCATATACTTGCACCGTATTATTTTATTGAACTTTCTACTAAAAAGTTTCAAGTTCAACCTTCAAACGCAATTTTCTCAGTTCAGTTTTCCCACTATTCCCTATGCTATAGGTACATTTTTCTTAAAACCATTTATGCTATTCGGTTCATGTTTGTTTCTATGAATGCATAATTGTACAATTTATGTGTGGAAGCTCAAAAATTGCCAATTTTATGCATATAGTTTATCATTATAAAATTTGTATGAAATATTTGTGGATTATTTTTTTATTCATTCATTTTCTTTTTAAATATATAATTATTATCAAATTTAAAAATATTTTTATTTCCACAATTAGAATATTTATATAAAGAATAGTAATTCTGAAAACAGAATGCTTTTATTTACAGAAATGTATTAGACAAAAAATTACTTAAAATTTTAATTTTCAAAAAATTTATAAATAATCTCCAAAACATATTTTGCTTCAAAATTTATAAATGCGTTTACAAGCACGTCATAAATGTTTCCAAAAAGTTTGGTTAAATTTTTAGCAATAAATGCTGAAATATATTTAAAAATGTATTTCACTTTATAAATTACACACAGCACAAGTAAAAACAAATAAAATACTTATTCTGAAGAAGAGTACCTGTATCTAAAGTATCAAACATGGTTTTTAAAAACAATGAAATATTCTTATATATTTTAATTGGAATTCAACGAACAGCGAAGAAAAGTTTCCTATTTTCGTAACATAACATATTTAGAGCATTAGTTAAATAATAAATGTCATGAAACTATCTTTATAGTCTAAAACATGAAAAAAATTGTAAAATATTTATTTAATGTTTTTGAAAAATGTTAGCTATTATGGTAAATTTTATAGTTATAGGGAGAAATAAAAATATTATGTTAATTTTCCTATATATTGCAGGGAAATAATTTTGAACGTGGATTATAAATGTTTTTTAATTGAAACATAATTAAAAATCGCTTTATCACTTAATCACTAGATCGTAATTTTTTTTATAAAAATTGTTCGCGGCGTGGCCAGTTTTCTCTCTGTTTTCAATAATTTCTATTTAATTTCATTTTTAACTATCTAAAATCTTAAAATACAATACAGAAAATACTTCCGATTTCACAATAACAAGAAAACATATACACAGCAATTATTAATAATAAAATTTAAATCTAAAATTTTAATTATGCATTTTATAATAATTTTATTAAAAAAATATTTATTTTATAGCAATTTCTTTAAAATATAATAATTTCTTTTTTTCAAAATAATTTTATAAGAAATATTTATTTTATAAGACTTTGTTAAGTTTATATTGTCATTTTCGGAATTGAAAAGAAATTTCTTAAAATACCTGTTAAACATATTTTGTAAGAGTTTTTACGTAAGAAAAAGATTGATTTCACACATTCAAATATGAACGCAATATTTTTACATTTAAAATAACTAAAAAGTGTGCAAAATATGAAACTTATATATTTAACAAACACGGATAAAACACGTTGGAAAATCAAGCAATTTTAATTAGAAAAGCGCAAGCTATTTTTTTAATACTTGATGAATACATAGTAAAAAAACATCTGTGCAATAATTACTTTCGTAAAACAAAGGGCACTGAAAAACTTACGAAATTTTATTTAAAAAAAAAATTTAACTTTTCATTGAATCAAGAAAAAAAAAACATTTTCTGTTTAATTGTCGTGGTAAAATCGCTTTTCGGTAGAACAAATTTCTCTTCAATTGTCAAAAGAGTGAATTTGGCGATTTTTCCTTGGCGAGTAAAACCTCCAGAAGATCTACCTGACAACCCTACTTTCGCCGGCTATGTCTGCGACGCCATCCCGCTTCAAATTATCAGAGGTCAGCACGAAGAGCGAAAGTTGCGACGAAACTTCGAATCAGATCCACAAGTGCGACTGCGTGAGAACGCATATTTTAAACACAGGTGAGTTTTTCAACTCTTTTCAATTGTCATTCACAATAAAACATGTGTTCCTTTCTGAACAACGTGGGTTTTATCCCGCAAAAGTTATTCTCCCGTCAAAACATGACGTAAGAGAGAAGTGGTTGTCATGACAACTGCGCACGAAAACTCGTGCAGACGATAAGTTGTAGTTGTTGTTAGAAGTTTTTAAAATATTCGATTTATCGGAATTTCATCTTAACGAGGTACAAATCTGTGGAAGTTAGCTTTCTAGGCACCCCTCAATGAAGGATTTTCAATTGATTGTAGATGACGTTTTTCTTTTTTCTGTATTGTAAAATTTTATCTGGTGATTTAAAAAATTCTTATATTTAACTAGAGATTTTTCCTTTTACGAAGCAACTTTTGTTAGAAAATTATTGGTTTTAATGTCAGTGGATATTGAAGTAATACATTTTGCAACAAAACTTTTAATGCTCCATCCCATGAATGAGCAATTTTGCTTAAAAATAAATGTTCGAAAGTGTATTTTATTTAATATTGAGATTTTTATACAAATAAATGAGTTCGTTCAAATTTGAAAGAAGAACAGGTCCCGGAAATTGTGTATGTATATCACAAATAAAATAACGCATCACCAATTTATAGATCAAAATTATAAAACTTTTCATTTAAAAAAAAAAAAAAAAAAACGCTACTAATAAAGATAAAAAGTTTTTTTATATATGTTTAAAAGTGCCGTATTTTAAATGTTACTGAACAATGTTTGTATTCTAAAGTATAATCGCCGAATGACATTAAAGTGTCATCTTTTAATAATTGTCATTTCTGCTTTACTATATACTGCATTAATTAAATAACTAAAATTCTATTTAAAAAAGAAAAAATTGACGCTTAATTGAGAAACATTTAAGCTAAAATATACGTTCCGCGTTCTATTGCATTTTTTAAAAAGAATCTGACGGCGTTTTACGAACCTTTTGAAAAAGCAACAGGTAAAAAAAAAAAATATTGGTGATAATTTATAAACAAAATATATGCTGACAAATTTCGTTAGATGCATATCTTATATATTGTTGTGCTATTTGTATTCTTAATTGGAATTAGTGTCATGAATTTTTTCAATGATACTTTTAATATTCGTTTTTATATACGAGTGTTTGTGTTAGACATATTTTTATATTTCAGATCTTTTTATCCATATTTATCTAAAACATTAATATTGAATTTTTAGATATTTTATCTTTTTCTTACATTTTGCTTTTTTTAATAAAACTTAAATTAATTTTTCTTTTGTGAAATCTCAATTTGCATTTTTGTTCAATTTTACCTTTTAGTTTGTCATTTTCATATCGTTTAAAAGAATTGATACCATTGAACTTTTACTTCATTTGTCAATTAAAATTGGATGTAGTTGAGAAAATACTGTATGTTAGAAAACTTTCTGATTGTATCAGTTAATGGATTTTAATGACAAAATTGATAACTGGCTACATTAAAACGCATTTTAACTTTTATTTTAGTTTTTAATTTCAAACAAAAATAATGCTCTTTTGTTTATATAAAAAGTTATTTTATTTTTGATAAATAATTTTTAATTTATTTAATTAAATTTGCGTTGAATACGAGGGACTATATGTATTTTTCTCTGTAGGTCCATCTCGATTGTGCCAACGTAGAAAAGTCAACGATGACTTATAATCACAAATGCAAATGTTATTTAATAACTTCCTAAGTGTCTCTATAAAATAGTTAAACCACATTCCAAAGGCTAATATTCTCAAATCAAAAAATTATTCTTTACTAAAGAAAGAAGGCCAAAACATATTTTAAAATAACAATTTCCCAACAAATATATTTGGTTCGAAATATCACTAATTAAAAAATATTCTCAGTAAATAAGTGATAACCAGTTCTTTTAATCTTTAGATAGAATCGTACATTAAACATTGCATCATAAAATGCTGATTGATATGCAGGAATCCACGTGGAAATGATCTAATCCGTTTAAAAGCTTCTTTCCAGGAACGTGTTCTGTGTTGTAATTTTCTTCAACAGAAGCATTTAATGTCGGCTTCTATTGATTCATTACAAAACTATTAGAGTCAAATACAATAGCACTCAAGGAAACTTCGCAAAGCAAACTTGAAATTTTTTATGTTTGTGTTATTTAAAATTGAAAAATATTCGTTTCTTTTCCTATAATCTTGAGTTATTTTACAAAAGGATAGGCAAATTGCTTTTATATAAATTTTTCAAGAATGAATAAATATTGCATTAATGAGTTTTTCAGAGATATATTGAACGTACATTCATTTCCAAAACAGAGGCAAAAAATTTTAACTAGAGAGAAATTTAATATTATTTTTGTAAATGAAATTTGAAAGCCGAATTAAAATAATTCGATTTAAAGCTCGTTAACATTTTTTAATTCGAATATTTCATAACATAGTAGCTTAATATATGTTGAATTTACATTTCCAAAGCAAACATTTTTAACTAAAGAGAAATTTAATACTATTTCTTTTTGGCATTTGAAAGCAGAACTAAATTAATTTGATTTAATGCATGACAAAATTTTTTAATATTTTTAATTTGAACATTTTATAACACAGTGGCTTAAGAAACCAAATGGAAACATTTAATTGGTTTCAAATCGTTAAACTGTTTTATATTTATTCAATATTAAATTGTAAGCTCTCCACTTTTTTTATGTTTTTTCTCAATAATAAATTAATTTTTTTGCGTATAATTCTTCAAATATTAAAGGACCTGTTTTCTACTTATTTACTGAGAATATTTTTTTTAATGAATAAAATATATTTGGGGAGAAATTTTCAATTAAAAATATTTTTCGGAAATTTTTCTGTTTTTTTAGACAAGCATCATTTTATGACTTGAGAATATTAGTTTTAAGACTGTTGTTCAAATGTTTTTTCGGCGTCTGCCTGCAATTATTTTTTTTTGTAGATACATAAACTGATTTTAGTGCAATTTTTTAATTATGAAAATACATGAATTTTGTAGAATGTTTTTCTGCAATTATCAATATAAATACTTTTTTCATAACACGATCATTTAATTTATAAACTACCTAAAAAATTTTACAGTATGTATATCTTACTCACTGAAGACATACAGTATGATCGTAAATTTCAACCATTTACTGTGTAAAGCTACAAAGGTATGATACATTAAAGCATGAAAAATAGAGACATTTATACTTGAGTATTGATTACTTATTCACTTAATGACCACGATACGCGTATCAGAAAGAAAAAAAAGGTAATGCACAGAATATAAGAAACAAGTGATATAACGACGAAGAACAGGTTAACGACTATTTCAAAGGTAATATTCAGAATCACCAACTCATTTTTCAACGTCAGTACAAGTGGATTCTAATAATTGTTCTACAATTATAGTTGGTATTGTTGTTTTTCGCCTAACTGATCTCTAATTACAACTTCTGGATACGTTTGGTAATTAACATAAAACTGCTGAAGACTTAGCAATAGTCACCATAGAGATATATATTTGCAGCTCTTCCCTCCCAAAAGAGTTAGAATGTGTTTGTAACCAAAATCAACCTTTTACATAGCATAGATGGGGAAAAGTTTTCAAATGGCATTATCTGCTTCCAAAGCTGAATCCGCTTTGAAACTATCCAGAAGTTGTAGATAGAGATCAGTGATTTTTTTCTCACTTCTCAGCAAATTTTTAAGCAATGAAACATTAATAAAAAATATTCATGAATAGTCGAAATGTATTGTGATTAAATATGCTAAAAATAAAAGATTACTTTAAAGGGGTTTTTTTCTTCTCGAAGTTGAGGTTATTGCTCTTTCTAAGTGTCTGACAAACAGCGATTTGATTACAATGTGAGCTACAGAACAATCAAATGCTCGTTTAGTTTGGGTAGTTTCACCTGAGATGAGGACGTTTATCGAGCGGCACGTAAATTACTAGTTCAAGGAATGGCATCACTACGTTTAAAGTTGAAGATATTGTTATTTTCCAACCGCTTAAATTGGATGGGCTGGCGAATGGGTATCTGTTGATACACAGACCTTGGAGGAATGCAGAGATACATCGTACATCGCTAATATGAGAAAGATGTGAATATTGGATTATTTGTATATGTATTTGATATTGCATGAATGATTATATTTGAATATAGTAACTTTATGACTTTACACATCAGCGGCGGTGACGGGACATTAGTGATAGATAGTAGTCTAATGCCTAACTTTCTTTTTCAAGTTAAAGTCTAAATTGTTTTTTCGGAATTTTTTTTTAATGATGTTTTAGATAATCTGTAATATAACGATTAATGATGGTATTTCTAAAATATATTTCATCGAAAAAATACCTGGAACTATAATTGACCATAAGCTAGTTTTGATATAATTTTGATTGACCGAATTTATATAATTGAAACCCCCATTGTATGGGGATTCCATAGGACCAGGATAGAAAAAACGTAAGATATGGGAAAACGAAAAATTGAGATAGTTGGAAAAAAATTCAAGGGAATAAAACTGAATAACTATTAGCACAAGAATTATGTTGCCTTACACGAGAAATTGGATAAATAAAAAATGTACAATCGGAAAATTCGACGCAAAATTTGGGAAATCGGATAGATGAAAAACGCATCAGACAGAAAAAATTCTCGTTTCGTTATATTCTCGTTATAGAAGAAAATTGGATCTCCAGAAAAATAACGTACGGAACAGGAAAAGCGTATAATTCAGGGACGCGAAATCGGGGTCTTATTAATTACATTGGATTGGTAATGAAATTAATTTGAAAGTATTTTATATGTGTGCCTTCGGTATAGATAATAATAATAATAATAATAATAAATGATAATTGACAATACTCAATCGAACTAAAGACGCATATAAATTCTCATCGGTGATTTAGAAAACTGTAATTTGTTAATAAAAGTTGCATATATATATAAGGATTCTGTCTAATTTTAATAACTTGTACTCTTATGGAATGTGTGCTAATTTTCACATGTGACGTTTAATCATATTTTTCAATGAATATTTGATGGTACACTGCCACCTTCATTGGCCCTTACGACATGAATCCTCTACCGATTTGAAACACAAATACACCTTTTTTCACCATTTCAACAAAATATTATTTTTACAGGATTATAGTTATTAACATTATTTTTATGGAAATAGATTTATCTGATTCATCAGGTTATAAGCCCCTTCGAATGGAAGCTTGATACTTCCAATTTAGGAAAGAAGAGGAGTGTGTGTTAGGGGGAGAGGGGAGGGGGGGGGTGAATGAATTGTCGATCTTGAATGTTACTGATCCCACTGAGTCACTTGCCGTTTGATCCGGAGCTGGTAGCAATGGATTAAGATTTGATTAGGAAGTGCTTTTTTCCCCCTCCACCCCCCCCCCTCCTTTTTATCAAACTATTTATATTTATTTCTTTTTGGCCAGATTCGTTCGATGAGCTTTTCAATCTATATTGCATTACGTTTTGATACACTTGGCGTAGATGTGTTCAAACATTTAAAATAGTTTTTGGTAAACATTTGTCAGACTATCAGATCTTAAAGACGGAATTAAAGCAAATAAAGAATGACTAATGAAGATATACGCAATTAAACTTTTTTTTTCTTTCGAAAGTCGCCAATGGATAGGCTTTTCACTCTCTTGAGTGTTTATGTTTGTCTTTAAATTTATATAGGCTGTCTGTTAAAGATGTGATGAGTGAATAAATACAAAACACAGCTAGAACTAATGGTGTAAATTTTAGATTGGCTGTACAAGTCTAAACCTTCTTTACAGATTTCTATTAGAGCAGCACAGCACTACAAAAAAAGAATATTAATGGTGCATTTTGTACTCTTAAATCAATTGATGGTAAAAAAAAAAAAAAAAAAAAAAAAAAAAAAAAACTTTCTGAAAATGTGCACACGATCTGCAACTTTCGTTAGCTATTTAGTTTGGTTGTATGATTAGTTAATGGCAATGACTCGATACCAGTTATTGTAGCTAATAGTTGATAGATTTATTTGTTGAGGTCTATCCATACAGCTATTTTTAATGCAGCAGCTAATATAAGTACTCTCGGAAGATTATGTATTGCTTTATTAAATTTTTCTGTTCAATAACTCAAATTCACGAGTCAAAATTCCTAAACTAAGCATTGACACTCTTGAACAAAACATTGTGACAATATAAAGAAAAAAAATTCTAATTTTTTTTATTGACCCTCTCTGGATGATAAAACTAACTCAGAGTTGTTTTTATTGTCAATATATATATAAAAAAAATTATTTATAATGTTCGACATTTGTTACTCAATTTTGTGAAATTCAAGTTTTCTTTCTTTTTTTTTTTTTTTTTTCTTTTTTTTTTTTTTTTTTTTCTTTTTTTTTTTTTTTTTAAGTTATAATTTATTTATTTTTTCAAACACAGTATTACTGAAAAGTAAAAATGTAGCATTATGAGCTTTTTTTTTAAATCTGTATCAGATACTTTTAGGGTTGTTTTTTCTGATGCCACCCGACAACACAAAATATTTTCATATAGATATAAAGATTAAGACCTGCTCCAACGAAATGGACACTAGGGTTCGAGCATGGAAGTAAGAGAAGTTAAGAGTGCAAATTTTGTTGCTAATGAAATATAGAATCAATCAAGGAAAAATCAATATTATTCTTTTTTTTTTCTTCTTCTTTTTTTTATTATATGCAATTTTTTTTTCACTAAACTGAATTTTTAAAACAATCACGCAAATAATAACTTATAAAATCGTTTTAACTGTTTGAATGTCATTAAATGGTTAGTTTATGGATGAAATTTTTTCAAATCGCTTATAATTTATACATTTATAAACTGTTTGAGACGATTTCGATGCTCAATTTTAAACTTAGAGTACCATTATTTAGATGTCTTAAATATAAACCAAAGTGTGGTTCTGTCCATTTTTGTCTGAAAGGGCTCATTTATACATCCTTACATTTTAAGCTCCTTTTCGACGAATACGCAATAGATATATGCAGTATTCTGTTTGGAATTCTTAGTTCGGCGTCCCTGTTTTCAGAACAAAACTTTCTTTTGTTTTATAGTAATGAGTTAAAGCCTAATTAATAGCTAAATAATTTTAAAATCAGATAATTATTGTAACTTTTTCCCATTACCAAAATTTTTTGTTTTTGAATAAATTATTTATGGAAAATAAGAAGTTTATTGCACGTATATGCATAAACACACCATAGAATTAGTTCTGGTCAATCGAGGTTTGAGGGTAGAGTTACATAAAAATGTTAATAAACCTCTCAGTCGAAGAGCATTTTTTAAAATATCGTTAAATTAATTTTAAATCCAAGGAATAATTTGAAATTAAATTTAAAACATAGTTTACTGCTTAGTTTTTGTTCTCTTAAAAATGTTTTTAATATTTTGGAATTAGTTGTTGAAGCAAAAAATAAACACCTTCCTAAACACACAATTTGTCGCAGTTCCTAGAATGGTTATTGTAAATAATTCTACGGTTTAAAATGTGCTGTGTTACAAGTTTAAGAAACACTGTGTTTTTTACAAGGATCAATAGAGAAACAGTCACGCGTTTTATCTTTTACCTTAAGTCCTCTTGGTAGGGCTTATCTGATGGTTGTGAGATTAGCGTTCTAGCTTCGCATGCCAAAGGTGCCGGGTTCGAATCCTGGGATTTGGTTGGGAATTGTTGTTAAGCTGTAAGTCCCGGGCTGATTAGTTGTCATTGTGCATTAAAATATGCTGTTGAGCCTACCAACCAACCTTTTGGTAAGAAAGACATTTTGGAAAAAATTAACTCTTAAAAGAAAAGTCCAGTATTTGCACACTTCAAAAGAAAAGTCCAATATTCCAACACTTGAAAAAATAAAAACTTTCAAATGATTTTTTTGACATTGATGACAATTTCAAAAATCAAATTCATTGGAATACGCTTGATATAATATTGGAACATATTATTCCGAATTAGCAAAATACTCTAAACACCTTGCAAAGTCTGTAGCAAATTTAATATATAAATTAATACTAATACGTTTTTATTTTGTTTTTGTTTTTTTCTGTAAAAACAATTCAACTAATATACTTTAAATTCCATTATTTTGAAACAAATTTCTCCTTCCAATTACTAAGCGATTTTAGTTCGTAAACAATGCAGTTCGAATTTGGGAACATACATGACGAATAATAAATTGGCCGAAGCGTTGAATAAAAGGACAGCAGAATGCGTCAGTTGAAAGAAGGGGGAGGGGGGGAGAGAGAGACGGGATTGTAGATGGAAAAAGTGAGACCCCGCAAAGTGGTTCGCGTGCAAAGGTGGGGAGGAAAATTGCATTCACTTGTCGGAAGAATTATGGGCTAAGGAGAAAAAAACTTTCCTTTGTAAGATCAGCAGGGGGGACAGGCAATTATGTATTTGTTGAACACCGGTGGCAACAGGAAGGGAAAACATCACAAAGAAGCGTGCCCAATTGGCTTCGAAAATGTGGAATTGAAATTCGCCTGATGAAAATAAACCATTGAATTCTGAGCTGAGGGGAGATTTTGAATTTGATAATAAATTTTTGTTTTGAATGAACCATAATGGAAAGATGAAACTTTCGGTGAATCAAGTTGTGAATAAATAAGAAATACAACTTTTATAGTTGTGTTGGAATTTATATAGTACTCCGATTTGCAAAGGGAAATACAGTTTCAGGGAACGATTTCTTTCAGTAATGAAAATTGCAGTTGGTTATCAACTATATTGTTGTTAAAAATGGATTTCTCGTTTCATATTGCAAATCGATATAGGGAATCAAATTATTTTCATAATAATTTAATAAAAACGCTGTTTATAAAAACCATTTGATGTTGAAAGTTTGGAAATTAGTGTATTCGGATAAGCAGACATTAAACTAAAAGGGAAAAAAATATAAATTAAAAAACAAATAAAAATATATTTATAAAGAAAATTTTTGAAGGTAAACTTCTAGGATATTTTTTTCTTTAAATAGTATTCAAACAAACTTTTGTCTTTTTAAAAATTGTTTTATTTTTCATGTTTTGTTATTTGATTTTAGCAGCTTCGTTTTAAGCATGAAGCTATTGTTTAAAATCACGCGGACGTAGCTCCAGGGTGCCCTATTTAAAAACAATTCACAATAGCAGGAAATGTCATTTTAAAAACTCTTTAATTTTAAACGTAGTAATAATTTATTGCCGTTTTAATGCTATCATTTGTATTAAATAATATACAGATAAAAGTATGTCAATATTTCCTTCTACGACTCACCAAAAGTACTGTAATTTTAAGCTTAAAAAGTTTATGTTGTCTTTTGATATTAAGTGATTTCCATTGCAGCACTCTTAAAATAATACAACGTTTTTCTTCGTAAATGATTTCTAAATAAAAAATAGTTCTAAAAATAAATGTTTTCAAAGATGTGAAGGCTATTTTTCATCGGAGCCGTAAAAAAAAATATTATTACATCTTTTAGAAGTTGTCACTTGCTCAAGAAGAAATTATTATTATTATTGTTGTTATTATTATTATTATTATTATTATTATTATTATTATTATTATTATTATTATTATTATTATTATTATTATTATTATTATTATTATTATTATTATTATTATTATTATTATTATTATTTTCTTTTAATTATTATTATTATTATTATTTTCTTTTTATTATTATTATTTTTGCTATCTTCATGATAATGTTTATTATCAATTTCAATATTGATGATAGCATTAGTTTTGACCAACACCCCAGTGCATATTGAAAACAATAACAGTTTTCTAAACGGGGTCCTGATATAATGATTGCGACACAGCTTTGTTATCCGCCCAAAATGTCTGGCAGTTCGATGTGTCAACCTCGCGGAAATGAAAGGGTGCCTCAGAAATTACAATGCTGCAGTGGGTCGAAAGTTGGCAGACGCGGAGGAATTGTGTGTGCACAGGGCAATGTAAATCACGCCCACCTCACCCATTAGTGGGAACGGAAGCTTTCAAAAGAGGATGGTGCTGATGGATCGACAAACGCAATGATCCTGGCAAAACACTTTCCTATTTGGAGAGCCAGAATTTAGGATCTTCTTTTCTAAACATTATCTCTTTTCTGCTGTGCACAAGGTTGTATAAGCAGCTGCGCATACATACTGGATTTGTTTTTGAGTAAAACACCGAGATCCTCAGGTGAGGGGCTGAAAGAGGGTCTTATGCATACAGGTGTCAAATTGCAATTACGTTCTTAGGTATCGAAGTTAAATTCTGCGGTCCTGTTATGAAAAAAAAAACTTGCTATGCTAATCAATGAGTATATAGGCCATACAAGCTCTACAATACTAAAACTATTAAATAATGTGGTAAGACTTTTTCCACCACGCTATTGTTTGTAAATGTTTTACAACATTGCTTTAGAGTTTTAGCTGTTATAATTATTTGTTGAGCAGGTAAGTTTGGTGGAACATTGTTTTAAAACATTTCCATACAGTAAGAGTGCATTAATTTGTCAAAAATAAACATATACAAAAGAAATAACATTAAGTTATATGGTGTGAAATTTTACATTTTGTTTTCTAATTTTCAAATGTTAAATTCAGAATCTTTATTTATTTGAGTCTTTTAACCATTCATCAAAGAAATTTGTCAAAATTGGAGTGATTAAAAGCACCCTATTATACAGTTAGAAAATCGATAATTTACACTTTCATAATTTTCATACACTTTCATAAGTTTCAGTGTGGAAACCTTTAGTTGGGTTTGGAAGGTTATATATGAAACTCGACATAAATGAACTAACAAAGAGAACATTTAGAATCATAGATCAACCGACCTTCTGGTCTTAGTATGCTTACACATTAGAATAAAACAACGCTTTTAAATTACACATTTTAGTGCTTATTTGGATTGGAAACATGCAAAAATTATTTGAAACCATGAAAAATGCTCAAAGGAGCCTGGAAACTTCTTTGTACTATATAGATTTTCACTATTTCTTGTAGAACACGCTTTGTTGTAAATTGCAAACAAGCATATTACGGTTATTGGAAGTCTGTCATGTAGTGCCAAAGAAAAATAAAGTTAATCTTTATTCTTTCCTGAATAATAACCAGCAATGCGGAAAAGAGTAGAAACAAAATGCGGTTCTAAAGTGATGGACAGATCATTGTTTTATTAAGGGCCGATACCAGGAGTTAAATGGGTGTTAGATAGAGTTCAGGTCACAGTTTTACGGTCGCAGATTAAAGTACTGTTCGAAAGACAATTTGCCAGTGTTGTGTTATCCAACTGGTGCGAACTACGTTTTGATATAAAAGTAAATTTTGAATGTACAAAATTGCATTTTTAAATTTATCGTCATAAATTAATAAAATAATTTTCATTTCAATATACATATTTCAGTAACACTAGTGCTTACATATCACATATTTTCATCTTTATTGAAAGGGTGATATGGTAAAAGGGACTCATGTCTTCTGATATAACTATTAATTAAGTGTTTCCATTTACTCAGCATGAAGATGAAAGAACTCTCAGTAACCAAGAGAGTAAAGAAAGACCATCTGACAGAATAGTCGTCGTGACTGACCGTTTCTGGAAGCCGTGTCCGTAGAACGAACATGGATTAACTATCAATTTAGCTTATTTCTTGCAATATGTCAGATGTAGGGGGGGGGGGGGGTGCATATTTGTTATTTAAAACTCAGAAAATAGTTTTACTGAGCAGTAACGACGATTGTGAGGGAAAGGAAACAGTTCCTCGCCTTTACTTTCTGAAATTTTAGTGTTTTCAACGGAGACGCTATTGAAAGTTTAACAGTTTGTACTCCCATTTTCGGTATTTTTTGGTACCCAATTTCTATCACCGTTTATGGTGTTATCCATACAAAGAATCATTGCCACATTTTTTATTTATTCGTTACTCACGTAGTTTTCTTAAGATACTGGAGGGTTGGGTCTTTAGCTTTTAACCCCTCTTTCAGTTCAGTTCTCGGGGTAATTCTTTTTTATGTCTTGAGGGCGCAATTTCACCGACGCTGCCGAAATGGAATTTTCTTGTTCCATGGATTACCTTTAATCAGGAGAGACTGCTTGTGATCGTGAAGAACGGTTTTCTAAAAAGGAAAAGTAATCAATATTCCCGTGGGCTCCTGTCCAACAAAAACAGTGATCTTAGCGGCAACCGTCTTGAATGGGAGTGTGACGTCACCACCCCGAAAATATGAGAGCGTGAATCACTGCACAGAAAGTGGGGGTGTCGAGATTCTGAATATCGTGAAGTGGCGGAATTTTCGTGCCTTCTTGGCGAATATCCCACTGTTCCTGAATTATTTTTTTTGCCGTGTTGATGGCAGGGTTTTGAATGTTTCTTATTCTGTTTGTTTTTGTGTCCTTGCTTGAAATTTGCGTAATGACTTCGCCAACTTGCATTTAGTTGCTAACAGATTTCTTAATTTCACCACCTTTACTCATGCTTGCGCGTGTCTAGGCAATTGTTAAGATTTTCAGGTGCGCGAAAAATGAAACTTCCAAGATGGAGTGGAGCGGGGAGTAAAAATGTGTCTTTTGTAGAATTTTAAATGGAATGGTTTGCAAATTGATTGATTGGAGTAAATTTGATGATGGTTGCTTATGGTTTACCGATGAGACTCATTTTCATTTGGATGGATTTGTCAATAAATAAAACTGATGAATCTGGGATACTGAAAATTCGTCTGTGTGTACTGTAAAACCACTGCATTCGGCAAAAGTAATCCTTTGGGCCGCACTACCTATACTAAACTTCAACTTAACTAGACATCACTTAGACGGTAGATCGTCACAGTGCTCATAGGTATTTAATCCATTTTGGCTGCGTGAAAGCATAATGTTCGCCAAACCACAACCCTGTAGAGAACAAAAGACTATAAGGTTTGGCGGGAATTATGTCTTCAATCAGCCAAAATGGATTAAATATCTATGAGAACTGTAACGATCTACCGTCTAAGTGATGTCTAGTTAAGTTGAAGTTTAGTATAGTATAAGGACCATAGAGCACTTTTTCATGAGGGAAACGATAAAAATCCACTATAATCAGATCTTACAGCAACCATATTTCAATATTGTTGCTAATTTCCCAAATTGATATGTTTTCAATTCCATACCTGCCTATCTATGATACTTCTTTTCTCTTCTTTCTTTCTCTTCCTGTTTCTCAATTACATCATTTCAAAGTTAGGGAGTTCTTTTTGAAAGATCCCGCATAAACTTCTATGCCATAACAGCATTGCATTATTATTAAACGGCCACGTTTAAACAATCAGCAAAAAATACTTACCTTTATCGGGTTTTATTAGTTGATTTGGGTTTTATGGTACAAGAGCTCCTCTAAGGCAATACTGCGCCAATTACAAGTTTTTATCAAAACTGCCATTATTTAACAGTAGATTTTTAGGGATTCTTTAAGCATTTATCTCTATTTACAACCAAATAAATAAACCTTATATTTCAATGAGAAAAACCAATTATTCATAATTAAACGATTGATCAGAAACCATTCACATGAAAAATAAATGCAGCTCTGGTTCGGCTCATTTTGTTGAGGGCGCAATAAAAGAAGGCGTGTGATCCCGAAGATAAACCCCGTTTCTATAGCAACGAGGTCTTGTTACACTAATCCTTTATGATGGATGAGGTCTTGTTATTCTTTGGCATCATTATTATTAGCGGCCCTTGTGAGCGTCAATCAATCAAACAATGTCTTTGCTGAATCGCGTTCTGAGGAGGACCGATGGTTCAATCTTTCAATTATGATGGCTTCTCTTAGTACTGAATCTCCATTGAATGTGCCTGTCTTATTTATTTGTGCTTAAGAAGTTGAACGTCTTAATTATATGTGCACTAAGAGAAACTGTTCCACCATTTATGTTTTTAGTAGTTTTATTGCCATTCAGCAGTTAATGACTTTCAGTGAAGGTTCAATTAGAGTAGTTTATTGTTAAAAGATCTCAAATCCAGTATGAAAACTAGTTTTTTTATTTCCAACCCTCCTTTGGATTCGGCAATCGCTTCATCTTCACTAAATGATGGTTCTGTCTCGGATATCCTCATGCTTGTATCGTTGACAAAGGAAATCGATAAACATGGTAGAAATATATCGCCGCTATGGTTGGACAATAACAACTATAGCAAAAATCGAAATTTTACGCGAAACGCGAAAAATTTAAATTCATTAGACTTAAACTTAATGACGCCTATCAACTTGGAATTGGCGTAATATCGTTACAATGGGTGTTACAGTTACGCCTTTGTTCTCCTCGATGAGGTTCCTCGACACAATAGAGATCTTTATTCCGTTTTGAAGCTCTGTCATTTGTAGGATGTGTGATTTAACGCTAAATAATCGCTTCGTAATCCACATGAGAAACACTCACTGGTCGTTCCTCCCTTTAATGATATGCTATTACTCATTTCCCAATTATATTCAGAAAAAATGATGTCATTATATAGGTTTTTTCAGATTGAAATTTATAGATATAAATTCCTTGAATGAGATCAGCAACCCGTTCTTTTACTCATTATGAAAAAGATTCAAAGTGTTTTACCTTCATGTTTTAACTCACTATATATATTAGCCTTAAATGTAAAAAAGCTCGTTAAAGGAAACGAAAAAACAGCCAAATGAAAACAATTTTTGTTAATGAATATGCTGTGATAAATCACAGATACCATTAATTGACTAGGAATGAAAAAGTAACAACTGACCACAAAGCTCTCTGAACGCTCCACAACGTATTGTGACCACTTCGTTTATATTAAGTGTTTTCGGTAATTTTTCCTCAAAATATCGATATAAAGTTACTAAGCTATCGATACTAAGTTATTAAATTGGGGGGAAGGGGGGGGGGAGGAAACATTTAAATTAAAAGGGTTGAAAATTTTGCCTCAACTTTTTTCCTCTGGCGCATATTTAAAAAGGCTCTGGCTCCTCTGGCGTCTTATTTAAAGAGGCCCTTCTGGAAAAAAATTGAAATTTAAAAAAAATTCAAAGGCATTACGGTCCATAAAACGTAAGTTAGGTAGAACGCAGTACATGTATGAGTAAAAATAGTCTCGCATTTGACTTTAAGTTAAGCTCTTAGATCTTAACTTGAAGATAAGTTACGCTTTGTGAAAATTTATTTTTTTATTTAAATGCACTTCAAAGTAACGTCTCAAACAAATCACGATTTCTCTTTGAACCAAATTACTTATTGTCTGGTGTACTTAATTTTTATCATAATATTTTATTAACTTTTTGCCAGAATAATTTTGTGACTATCTGATTGAAACATACAGATTGCTTTAAATGTCAGAATTAGTGAAATTCAAACTTGAAGAAATAAGACAAAATTTAAGTATCAAAGATTAAAAATATATTAATTTTATTTGTCATTAAACTTAAATTTGAAGTTGTGTGTAATCCTTTCAGTGAAGAGATTCATTTTTAATTTTTCAGAGCCCAATTAAATATCCTAATATATATTGAAATGCATATGTATTGGAAAGAAGAAAAAAAAAAAGAAAAAAAAAAAAAAAAGGAAAAAAAAAAAGAAAGGGGAAAAAAAAAAAAAGCCATTTAGTTTTTTTAATGCGTTCGTTTAATAATTTTTCAATTAAGTAGATACATTTTTCACTTAAATCCCACGATTTAATTTCTATACGACATATATATTATTGATTTCAAATCAAACAAGAATATCTTGGCTAAATATATAAACTAGAAATGTGGAATATCGCACAACTTTCTATTATCTTATAATACTGGTCACTGCATTTAAATTTGACATGGATTTGTGTAATTATGTATAATATTTTTGATTTCATATTTTCTTTAATTGAAAAAAATTGTCTGGTTTTGCTACATGGTACTCTTTTTGAGTATGTGAAACGGAAGAACACCCATTTATAGTCGATATTCAAGGCAATGTAAATCTAAGTTAAAAGACGTCGTTTTTCCACTTTTTAGGCCTTTATTGAATTTTTAAGGGAATTTCGAAGGAGGTGATGTTTGTATTACCTCAGTGATTTCGACTGAAATCATTTAAATAGTTTTTTTGGGGAAATTGCTAAAAAATATAAATATGTTAATGGCATCTGCTTTATGCGCTTGCGTCATTTTGACGAAAACTTGAAAGGCAGGTTCCATGGCTACACATCACCCGTCACACATAAAAGTTGAACATCGTTGGTCAGTCTGTTCCTGAAATATTCTCATCACATACTAATACACACATTTACTAATACATACATACTATTACACACATATACATTTTTTATGGTACTTTTTTTCAACTTAGAACGTTCCAAAACGTGTAGAATTAAAAAAATGATCGTTTTTTGTACTAAAGGCAATAATCTCATGACACTAAGTTAAAATATGATTAATTAAACCAGCGTTCGCCACTAACTTTTAGAGGCAGACCGTATGACTTATGCTGGGAGATTTTAGCGGGCCAGATACACCAAAATATGTATCTTTAATTATTATCGATTTAATAATAAATAGCATTCCTGAAAACTTTAATTTTTTTTTTATCTTAATAAAATTACAATTGATATTTTATTATTTTTTCCTCAAATAATAATAATAATAAATAGTAGTTTTCATTGTTAGTGAATCAAAGTCTAAAAAAGAAGCGAAATTTTTTTTCAACTTGACAATGCGACTTGACCATAACTTTAAATAAAAGTATTTAAATTGTACTTCCAGATTACTCAGTTTAAGTTGATATCAATTGTAAGACGATGGCGATCGAAATCGTTTATTTTATGAAAGACTCGATGTCTTTCGGAATATTTGTTGCAGTTTCTTGATGAGAACCACCTTGCATAGTTTCTTTGGGTACGTAGTGGAAAACTGTGTTCTGCATAGTTAATGCATATTATTTCGGATGAATTACATTTTTTTTTTTTTTTTTAAAGTCCATACCGTGAAATTTGATTTTTTTTTTTTTTTTTATCTTCTGTGGTGTCGGCTGGCCGTAGAAATATCTGTCGTGGGCCGCGTAGTGGCTGACTCTGAATTAAATGTAAAAACGAAATATCCTAAACAGAGCTATTAGGTTTTCGTAAAAATATTTCGTCCTAACTGAAAAAAGTTCCCTGAATTCATCATTCTCATCTCAAACAATATTCCCCGAAGCAACAAACTTATTTTCCTGTAGTGAGCTGTACTTGGTGGTTTCATTCATAAAAAATGAATATCTCCGCGTGTAGAATTAATCTGGCATAGCGGGTGAAGAATACCGGATATTACGTGTTGGGGGTCATGGAAAATTACTCATGCGTGTCATTAATACGCATTTCACTCACATTAATTAGAACTCCCGCTGATGGGCGAATTTGACAGGAATTTACTTCCGGCAACGAAAGATAGGGCCTTATGGTGATAATAACAAGGGGAGTTTTTACGAGCGCAATCACACAAGTGCTTCGAGATTATTGGAGTAAAACGGTTATGATAAGCTAAATGCGGCATAACATTCCTCATTTAAATCGCTTCTCGCAGATAAGATGTCGGTTTGTATTCAGTTTGATGTATATATCGGTTTTTGCTTACACTTCCAAGGATTGATAGCGTTGGAGTTCTATAGTAATTAGGGCAACCTTCGGGTAACAAAATGTAATGCTGATTGTTTGAGATATTGCAAAATATGACTAACAAAGTATTATTATTTTATAAATGAACCTGGAAGGTGTTTCAATGTACCTAAAACACCCAACTGCCATTAATACAAAGAACCGCGGATTCTTGGATTTCAGCTATTTTACATGGATTTCGATCATTACTGAGTTTGATGAAACTTTATACTTCTCCATCCTATGAATTTCTGCTTTTTTTGTTGATAGGTTGCTGTAGAATATCAATATAATTTATTAGATGTTCCTTTTGGCTGTGGATCATAATTGATGCGTTCTATCATATTTCGTTCCCATGATAAGATTCAAATATAAATTTAATTTATTCAATATTCATGATGAATAAAAAACAATTTTGGATTAAAAAATTTACTCCTGGGAGATAAATAGGTCATCGATTAGGGTCCACCTCTTCCGTTTCGGCAAAATGTTGAAAGTTCTTTTATGACAATCATTCCAATTGGAGCAGCTGCAATTACAAATATTTCCAACAGCAGTTTCATAATTTCCCTAAACCGTACTTTCTCTGTAACGTGAAAGGTTTTAAATAACAATATCTTTTATTGAATTTTTTCTTATATTTTGTCCATAAAAGAACTAAATCCAATTCTATTAATCCAAATCAAACACACGCAAAAAAGGAAATTTCTGAGAACAAAATTTTTTGGAAAATTCAGAATTAAGACATTGTTTATACAGGCCACATATTGATTAGCTTCTTATCTGAACCATATGAATTATTTTACTTCTGGATGTTGTGTTTGATTTGAAATCAATAGATTTTATAACGAGGAATCGAAGTAATATAAACACTGTAAGGTTGACATTGGAATACTCAAGTGTCAAACGATCGCAATTGATTTGTTCCTGCAAACTTTCATCGTATCATTTACCTGGTTATAACTCTCCACTCTCAAAATATGAATGCCAGTTGCTCGGTTGTATTTATGTCTTTGATACTTTTAATGAGGAAACACCATACATAAGTGTAAAGTTAACAATGTATCTTTTATAAGTTCGAACGACTAAAGTAATGTTTTATGCATAACAAAGCACCAGAGTAAATTACAAGGGCGCATAAGATAATTGCTATTGAAAAAATGTCATTTAGATATTGTCAAAAAACGACTGTAACAATTTAGATAAAAATCGTCGGGCTAATATTTTTTATGGTTTTCTAAATATGACCACATTAAAAATTCTTGTGGAAATGTTCGTGTAATAAGTTGAACATCAAATGTCTTTTAACTCAGAGTTCTCTTCCATTGAGCATCATCTATCAACAGCTTTTTCTCCTCCGTTTTACTTACGAGTGAGGATAATGTAAGAATTAATGGAAAATATAACAGCAAATTCACCATTTTGGTATTTTTTTCATTAGTGTAAAAATTATTGCCAAAATGTCGCCCAAATGGCCATTTTTTTAGAAGAATGAAAATATGAAAACGGTAAATAACGCCAATCTACGTCAAGTTTAAATGCGGTGATCAGTTTAATAATGTAATTGAAAGTTGTGCGATGCTCTACTCTCCTAGTTATATTAAAGAGTTATGAAGGATTTAACCTTTCCTGCTAAAGTACGGGACAAAATTACCATATTTTTTATTCTTTATCTTAAAAAAGTTCAGCTTCCTCCGTTATCAGCTACTCTGATAAGAAGACCAAGCCCATCTATTGTTCTCCCATTCAAGTCCCAAGAGACCTTTGGGCGCGCATCTTCCAAATTGATATTGAAAAGTCTGAAACTAGTTTCAAGCCGTCACCGAAATCTCCCAAAATCGAAAACAACAAAACACCAGGAAGCGGCGAGGAATTACTCTCACCTGGTAATAGCCCAAAATACAATGGATTGTTTGTGAATGTCGTTTTTCCCACTGCCATTTTCTTTTGACGTAAGTCTGTCCTAATCGCTTTTTCTTTTCTTTTCTTCGGGGGCATAAAATTGAAGCTGACCTCACAGTGCAGGATGAGGGGATGGCCTGTCACGTGCGGGAACTCGTTTTATTTATCGTATAGGTTGTATGGTCACGTGAGCATTGGGTGGATAAAACAAAATGTATACAAAAGTAGCAAAACATCACAAAAAACGAAGCATCCTTAGGTAAATGGAATGGAATGTGCGCCTATATATCACGAATGATCTTATTCAGCAGTTGATCGTCACGCACTTCGGTTTTGTGACGTGCGTTTAAGGTCTTTATTTAAGGGAAAAATTCTTTTTCCTATATTCTTGAATATCATTGTTTCCGATTACATGTGTAGTCTACTAGAAATAGTAGCTAAAAAGAAATTGTGGGGTGCTGTTGTCAATAATGCTCCATCCAGTGGTAAATTTTTGGAAATCGTTGGAATTGCTTTTCAAAATGCACGTAAATAAGAAATTCTGTAACAGACGAAACATTTTATAACAACAATCAAATTTTATGATTAGAGTAGATTTTTAAACAATTAGGGACTATTAAGAGTGTTCTAAATAGCATAGCAGTATTGGCCAATGTCGGGAAACGGATTCTGGAAGATTGTCCAATTCTGGCTGAAACTCGAGCATCATTCCAAAACATTATTATTATTATTATTATTATTATTTAAAATAAACATACCAAAAACATCACAAAACATATTTTTGCCCTCTATCCTTTTTTCAATTTTAACAATCAATTAAATTTTTCAATATTTCAATTTTAACAATCAATTCAATTTTTAAATATTTCAATTTTAAAACTGCATCAACATTTCAAAATTTCTAGCACATTTTATCCAGTATTGGGTGAAATTAATCGATATCGGTATCTGATTTACAACGTTAAACGCCGAATTACAACATTCTTCATCCGGATTGGCAAATGTCAGCCGATATTTGCCAAATTTTCTGGACATTTAAAAGACCCATAATTGTTTAAAAATTAATTCTAATAATAAAATTTAGGAAGTGAACAGTATAGAAGATATATAGTGCTACTGATGGGGTGTTTCATATAATTTTACTCAAGTTAATTTTCCATAAATCATAGATTAACATAAGTTTGAAATCTAGTGATACTCTCCGCCCCTCCTTAACCCCTTTAGTTTTTTACTTAAAAAACGGTGTCTGAAACGTACGTAGTTGTTATGTACTTTTAGTATAAGCTATTTCAATTCTTCGTAAAATAAAAATAACTATTCAACCTGTTGATTAAGTTTCAATCTCCAAGAATCTCAAAACAAATGCGACTTGCGTGGAATATACCATTGCATTTCAACCAATACAATCCAAATTAATTTCCACTATCAATGTTAACACAATTATTTTGTTTTCTTTTACAGTTCTTTATTGTACTTTAACCAAAATGATGCTCAAAATTCAATTTTTATTCATTGGTATTTATATCCTCTACCTAGGCTCAATCACTACCTGAAATCTAAAATTCAACTAATTTAGTCCAATATAACATTTGATGCATTGAGCTCCAGAACGGATCATCACATAATGCCTATTTTTCTACTTGAATGCTGTTTCTACTCCGTTTTGCCAAAAACCATTCATGCTAAATGAGGTTTATCTAATGGCCAAATAGTTGGAATTACTACGGGCTAGAATTTTTATAAACCACATTTGACATTTAACAAAACGGGATAGAAACAGCAGTCAACATTGCAGAGAAGAATAAGTATTGTGGGATGGTGCGCTCTGGCATTTAACGCCTACATTTACCTTAACTTCAAGTATTCTCTTTATTACCCTGGGCCTTAAACCCAAGTGTATTGTTTTTAATTGGTCAAAAGTGTGATTCGGTGTCCGCCCCCACCTAATGTTTGAGCATGCTCCTGCTTGCGTAAAAAGAGATGTACGCTGATGTTGTTCTGTAGTATTGATGTATCGATGTTTTATAAAACTCAAGTAAAAAACAACTTTGAATAGGCTTGGATTTAAGGCCAAGTGTAAACTGTATATCGGCCCAAAGCCGATTATTTTTTTGACTTTCAATTATCTTTTGTGTAATATGGATATTGAAAGAAAACTTAGGTCCCTAATTAATTCTGATCTGTTTGATTTATTAATCTCCAGTCATTTAACCACATATTTCCAATTCCAGGAATAGACACAAGCAACCCAATTCAAAGGAATGATGGCACCTGAACGCAAAGTGCCCATCCAGAAATCCGATTTCCACGTGTTGGACGAGGAATTTCATTCCGTTCGCGGCCGGTTCGAGACCGAGATGAAGAAGATGGAGGAGGAGATGGCTCGACTTCGGGCCAAGCTGCAAGAGCAGGACAGCCGAGGACCCTTCAAGTCCTCTGCCTCCATCCGCATGCACACCACGGAGGAGTCCTCCTCCACCCAGAAGTCCGTGGACCACAGCTCGTGGATGGATGACCTCAACTCGCCCCTCATACAGAACGGTGATGACGGAAAGAGCATCAAGCTGAGGTTTGATGTGAGTGATTATGCACCGGAGGAGATTCTAGTGAAGACCATCGATAATAAGCTGAAGGTGAGTATTGTGAAGATTGAAATCTTGCAATACATACTGTGATTTTTTTTTTTTTTTTGTATTCCGATTTTGTAGTCCTCTTATATTAATTCTACAAGGTTTTATTTTATAGACAAAAAAGTCTATAAAAGTTATTTTCTAACAGTTTTTGTTACTGTGAGTGCAATACTCAGTACTGTATGTCTATCGCAACACTAGTTCTCCCTAGGTTGTCTAGCGTGGTCTGTTGCCAAGGAAACAAGATACGCCCCATTTTCTATGTGGGATTCAAGGAGAAAGACATCATATTTTTCAATGCAAAGTTCCTGAATGCATCACACCTATTCTAAACCGACACGTATTGTTTCTATAGCAGTTGCCAGCATCCAGACTATCTGGTGGGAACTATTTTCATGATAGACAGACTGCGTTAATACAGCTCTGTTCTAATACACAATCAGGACGCTAAGTTAAAATTGTTTTATAAGAATGTTCCGTTTTAACTTTTTATATGCAACTAGTGAAATCTCGCCGGCCTGAATTTTTATAAAATCTGAAGTGATTCTTTACGCTGAAAAAATTTCGATCAATTGTGTTTTTCAACCTTTTTTTTATTTCCCTGTTTATGTGAGTGAAAGGTCGACAAAGAGGTGAACACAAAATATGTTAAGTAATAAAAAACAAAAAATTTCATAATTTTGTGCTATTAAATTTCTATTTATAACTTTTAGTTTTGATAAACATTATCAAAAGCACCATTACCATAAATCCAAAACCTGTTCAAATTTCGATTAATTAATACAGATGTTAACTGTTTAGGGAGGATTGCAATTTTTAGACTGTAATGGAGGTTTACTCAAAAACTGGAGTGTATGGTATGGATGAAATTTTTTGAATTTGTGAGTTTTGTTTTAATTTGAATTTAAGTTCTTGAAGATTAAGTCATTATGCTCTCTTTTTCCAATACGTAAAAGTTTTCTTTCATATAACAACAAATATATATATATATATATATATATATATATATATATATATATATATATATATATATATATATATATATATATATATATATATATATATATATATATATATATATATATATATATATATATATATATATATATATATATATATATATATATATATATATATATATATATATATATATATATATATATATATATATATATATATATATATATATATATATATATATATATATATATATATTTGTTTTTACATTTAATTCCTAATACAATTTTACCATAAATTTATTTTAATAAACTTAAACTCCAAAATTTATTTTCCAAATACCTCTCTTACAACAAAATTCAATCATAGAGAAAACGAGTTTTTAAAGAAAATAACCCACAAAATCTAAATAATTTAAAACTAATTTGAATAATAATTTAAAACTAACTCTGCAATCTTCCTTACAAATTTAAAAAAAGGTGAAATTTCTCATGTTCTTTGAATTTTACCGCTGCACACCTGGCAAATCTTTTCAGTCAATTGCCTTCTACTAATTACTTGGATTCTACCATCTTTATTTCCAGCCTTTCTTTCACAAACTTAGACTTCCATTAAAAAGTCTTGAAAACCTTCCTTCATTTTTTGCATAAAATTTATTTTAAACATGCTATCGCGTTTTTTCAGCAAGGTTTCGCTGTGATGAATTGTGAAGCAAATGAATGGATGCTGCTGGTGATGCACCTGTGCTGCACCTTTCACTCTCACCTTGGCCGTGCACTTTATTTCCTGTTTGTCCAAAAAGGGGAGGGAATTTAGTTTGCTCTCTCTTTCTATTGTAAATATTTTTTTCGCTTTTGTTGGCATATCGAATGGGGAATGGCTTTGTTCGCTTTTAAATGAGTAAAAGTTTTATTTTTTTCGCTTTAAATTGGGACAGTCTGATGATAAAGAATACCTAGGTAGCGTAGCAGTATTGCCCAGAATATGTCGACAACAAGGATTTTGAAAGATTGGCCAATTCTTGTCGAAACTCGAAAGTATACTATTTTTAAAAAATAAATATGTCAAAAACATCACAATACATATTTCCTTCCGTCTCTTCTTATAAATAAAATATTTCCATTTTAAAATTGCTCATCCACATTTCAAAACTTTCAGTATATTTTATCCAGCATTGGGCGAGATTAATCAATATCTGTAACAAAGGCCGGTTTACTACGTTTCACTTCGGGACTGGCCAGTGTCAAGAGATGTTGGCCAGTGTTGTGTTATTGGGGTAGTTTTGTTTCGTGCATATTTTAAACCATTTTTAAGTCCCTCGTGCAAGGATTGCTATTGGAACGATGTCAAAAATGTTGAAAATACTTTTAAACCAAACGAATCTCAAGAACTCTTGATTCATATTAATGGCAACATGATATTTATCTTTTAGCAGGTTCCATATCAGCATTATTATAAAGATTGGAAAGTTTTTTTATTTTAAAAAAACTCTTTTATTTTGCTAGGGCAAGGTACATCAGGATGGGAGATAAATTTAACTAAACCATTTCAATAAATGCAACAACATTACAATTTGCGGCAAATTACCAATATTTCTCAGTCTGTATTTAAATTTGAATTGACACTAAAATTGAACACTTAATAGCCCTTAAACTGAAGTGTAAAAGTTTTTAGTTGAAATAATTTATTCGTAAAGAAAGCCGTTGCTGGAAGTGTACGAGACAAATTTAACAAAACATTGCAATAAACTTGTAACAACATTAAAGTTTATGTCAAATTGCCACTCTGCCTCAGTAACTGCAAATACAGGCGCAGATGCCATAACAACTATGAAACCTTAAAGTAAATGTGAGTTTATGGTCGTGTCATAGTCTCGGACTTGTTTCAATCGCCATTTTTATAATGCTCTGTAAAGTCTTGTTTTAGATTTATAAGCTATATACTTTTACAGTATTAATATGTATTAGAATAATCGTATTGTTTCCATAATTAATGAAATTAAATGTTTTGCATTCCATTTTTATGTATAATTATCCATTTGAACAGTTCTTCACCTTTTTAATTAAAGGTTTATGTCTCAAACAGTTGATAGTGATTTATTTAAAATTAGTTGTTACACGTTAAATAAAAAATATAAGTATTTTATTACACTGTAAGATTATATATTTTTTTTGCGATTACTTTCATTGAAGATTGTTCTTAAAAATTCAAAAACTATGTCTTTTATTGGAATAAAAACAATTGCCAAGAACAGCAATTCCGATTTTGAATGTAGAATAGTCTTTCAAACAAACCGATTACGAAAAAGTAAAGATTTTGCTTTAACTATATGAATTGGATGTTGTGTCTAGAGACTGATTGTCCTTCAAAAATGATAGGTCGTAATGGGTTTTTGTACTAACTTTAACGTACAGAAGATATTTGTCATGATGTAGCAATCATTCAGATTCATCATATTTCTTTCAAAAAGAAATAAAAAACTTCTTTTACGGCAAGTTACTCAATGAAACTAATGTTTGTGTCAAAAGGTATTCGTGAGATGTAAAAATGTATTATGCAATAATTGATTGATATTAGTTCAAATGTTTCTTTGTTGTAACTTGAAAAATAATTACCATGACTTAAATAAGCAGAAGATGCTGAATAGTGCACCATGAAATACACACTTTCTTATCTTAAGGTAGACTATTAACAAATTATATAAATGTCCTTATAATTGTCATTAAATAAGAAAAAAGAATATCTAGTTAGTTGTTGCTTTTGTGGCAGTTTAATGTTTTAATTTTATTTTTAATGTCTAAAAGGGAGAATAGATTTTTGAGGTTTTTTTTTAAAAGAAATTCATTGATTAAATTTAGTTCAAAAGTTTTGAATTCCAACAAAATATACTTTTACCATTTTTAAAACACATTATACCCTCGCTAACGAGTAAAACATTTTAGAAGAAATTTTGCCAAGATGGTTTTGTACTTTAATCCTAGTTTTCATCCTATAGTCTTCGTTTAAGATATTTAGCGATGTTGTGATCCTTGGATTAGTAATCTGACTCCATTTTAGTTTAACATAAATTTATTATACTTTAATTAACTAAATAAACACCAACGATACAACATGCTAAGAAAAATATTCATGGAACACAAGTAATAAAAATAAAACTGCTCGCCAGGAAAGTTATTTTTTCCTGTCGCTATGCAACGCACGAGACATCATCTCATCTCACGCCGATGAAGTTCAAAATGTCATACCACCAAGCTCGCGCCGCCACAGGGGTTCCCTACCAGTCCGAGGGACGATCCAAGTTAATATCCGTAGCGATCGACGAACCGCACCCGTCTACCGGACTTGGTAACTGTTACTTCCGTCGGAGCACTCGTTGAGGAACTTGACAAGGAAGTCGGTGAAGGTACTGGAGTCAGTGAAGGAACTGGAATCGTTGAGACAACTGGAGTCGTTGAAAGAATTGGAATCATTGAAGGAACTGGATCTTTCTGGAGCCCGTCATTATCCATAAAAGCAGGCTTCAGGCGATCAATCGACACCGTGTTATAATGTCCGTTAACCTCTAACACGAAGAACTTGTCAGCTCGAGATACGACTCTCCATGGTCCTTTATAGGGCTGTTCCAGGGGTCGTCTTACCGCGTCAGTTCTCACAAACACATGGGACGTTCGGTGGAGGTCTCCGTGAATGAAAGCACCTTGCTTAGAGTGATTTGAGAATGGGACAGGACGTACCTCTCTCATCTCTGCACGTAATCTTCTCACAAACTCAGCTTGCGAGATGTCTTCTGGCCCTGAAGAATTCCTAAAAAATTCACCAGGAAGTCGCAAAGTAGTTCCATACACCATTTCCGCAGCAGTTGCCTGTATGTCGTCTTTGAGACTGCAATGCATCCCCAAGAGAACGGTCGGGAGGATGTCACACCACCTTTCTGTGCTGTGGCACTTGATGGCTGCCCTAAGCTGGCGGTGCATACGCTCTACAGCGCCATTACTCATTGGGTGATAAGCAGTGGTTCTGATCCGATGTACCCCTAACAACTTAGTAAGAGAAGCAAAAAGGTTGCTTTCAAATATAGTTCCTCGGTCAGTAGTTACAATATCGGGTACACTAAAACGAGCAATCCAATTAGCGTAAAAAGCCTGTGCTACCGTCTCAGCTGTCTTATCCTTTATTGGAATGGCTTCAGGCCATCTGCTGTACCTATCTACGCAGGTCAAAATGTAACGACAGTCTTTCGATGGTGGCAAGGGTCCCACTATGTCGATATGGACATGTGAAAATCTGGCGTTAGGTGAAGGAAACGACTGGAGCACTGATTTATCGTGGCTTTGCACTTTTGACTTTTGGCAAGGTATGCAATTCCTATACCAATTTTTGCAGTCTTTTGTCAAATCTCGCCAAACAAAACGCTTACGAACTAAATCAGTCGTAGCCTTAATGCCAGGGTGAGAAAGTCCATGACAAATATCAAACGCCCTGCGACGAAATGAAACTGGAACATAGGGCCTCACACTACCATTGGATACATCATAAAAAATACTTCGACTTGATGAGGGGAATGTCAAAGGTTCAACTCAAGACCAGAATCGGCGCCGATCAAAACTTGCATCTCCTCATCAAAATCCTGCGCGATGGCTATTTCGTCGTAGTCTAAAGGTCCTGGGACCTGAATTGCAGAAATACGAGAAAACGCGTCGGCAACTGGATTCTTGTCTCCAGAAATGTGATGGAAATCCGTGGTAAATTGACTTATAAATTCAAGATGTCTCTGTTGTCTCGGAGAACATCTATCTGTTTTTTGCTGAAATGCATATATTAAAGGCTTATGATCAGTCAGAACTTTGAATTCGCGTCCCTCTACCATATGTCTAAAATGACGAATCGCAGAATATATCGCTAACAATTCTCGATCGTAAGAGCTATATTTGCATTCAGCTGGTGTTAATTTACACGAAAAAACCCCTAAAGGTTCCAAATTGTCACCTACAGATTGATGCAATGCGGCACCAATTGCAATTTCAGAAGCATCAGTAACAAGAGTCAACTCTGCATTCGGAAGAGGATGCACTAAAAGTGTAGCATTAGTTAGCATTTCTTTACACTCATTAAATGCTTTCTCGTTAGCCTCGTTCCAAACAACTGGGATCTTGTCTTTTTTGGCTTTGCCTTTTGTAAGCTCATACAAACACGCTTGAACACCAGCAGCGTTCTTAAGGAACCTGTGATAAAAATTTAGCATTGCCAAAAAACGGCGAAATTCATCAACCGTTTTAGGAAGATTGTACTCTTTGAGTGCCTGAACTTTGGCTGGAAGAGGAGAAATTCCTTTACCGGAGACATGAAAACCCAGAAATTCAATTTCACTTTTACCAAACTCGCATTTCTCCAAGTTTATAACTATACCATACTCACTTAACCTTTCAAAAACTCTATTAAGGTCAGACTCGTGAGCTTTGGGATCACTTGAGGCAATAAGAATATCATCAAGGTAGACATAACAACACTCAAGACCGCGTAAGACTTCATCCATAAACCTCTGAAAAGTTTGCCCAGAGTTACGTAATCCAAAGCACATTTTTACGTATTCAAAAAGCCCCACCGAGGAAATGACTGCGGTTTTTCGAATGTCTTTAGGCTCTATGGAAATCTGATGATAGGCCTTTACGAGGTTTACCTTTGAAAAATATTTTTCCCTGCAAGTCCATGTGAAAAATAGAAAAATAGAGGAAGGGGATATCTATCCGGATAGTTTGGAAATTTAACCGCCGAAAATCACCTACAATTCGCCAAGTATTATTTTTCTTTATTACAAGATGTATTGGGCTTGCGTAAAGACTACTAGAAGGTCGAATTATTCCTTTTTGTAGTAGTTCTTCAAATTCTTTTTTGACGATTTTAAGTTTTTCTGGTGATAAGCGCCTAGCTTTAGAATATACAGGTGGACCTTTTGTCTCTATACAATGAGTGACAGAATGAGTCATTCTCTCATTACTTAAATTCAAGTTAACAAGTTGGGGATATTTGGCCAGAATTTTATGGTACGGGGATGCCTCTGAAATTAGAGTTAATCCTAATGTGGGACCAGGACAAATTGTGGCTTTGGCATTAAGCTTAGTTAGGCCATCAACAAGCTGTCTATTTTTAAGGTCTACCACAAGACCAAAATGCTCCAAAAAATCTGCGCCCAAAATTGGATGCGAAACATCAGCTATCCAAAAAACCCATGTAAATACTCGACGCAACCCGATATCTAAGTTATACTTCTTAGTACCGTAAGTGCGAATTTTACTGTCGTTAGCCGCGTAAAGAAAAAGTTCCGAAGGTGTGCTTTCTTTAACAAGTCCTTCGGGAATGCAGCTTATTGCAGCACCACAATCGACCAAAAAACGAAAGCCGGAATTTTTGTCAATAACAAACAGACGACTGGAAAGTAAGCTGCAATCTGCCGCCGTTAAAACAGACGCGCTTAATAGTTTTCCGTAAACTCACATGGTTTAATGCAATCACTGGCTTTATCTCCGAAACGTTTGTGGTACCAGCATAAAACATTGCATGACCCCTCTCTACTACGGGTGGTTGTTTTATTTCTATTACGACTTCGAAAGCGCTGTTTAGAGCCATTTAACAAACTTTTCATATCAGCGCGAAGTGCTGCCATTTCATCCCGTAGAATTTGAATCTCTGTCTTTTCATGTCCTGATGATACACTAGAAACCGCAAGTGTGCAACCTGATACTTCATTGACCTTGTCGGCTATTTTTGACAGCCCATCTAAAGTTTCACTGCTTACAGATAAAATCTGTTGCATAGAAACAGGGAGGCGTTGAAGCCACAATGATTTTAAGACTTCGTCAGTAATTTTCCCATCGGCCAAATTCCGCATCTCGAGAAGTAGCTGCGAAGGCCTTTTATCGCCAAGGGTTAAATCTTGTAAAAGTTGCTTGAGGCGAAAAGAATCAGATTGCACAAAATTGCTTAAAATTCGCGATTTTAAAGTTATGTACATATTTTCAGTGGGGGGTGTGCGAACTAAATCGGTTGCACAAAAAAGTACACTTGCATTCAAGGCTGTAACCACAGAATAAAATTTTGTGGCATCTGCTGTGATACCAGAAATGTGGAACTGTGACTCGAGTTGGCCAAACCATAATTCTGGGTTATTTTCCCAAAATGGGGGCGGACGAAATGCAACTCTAGCCACCTCCATTGTGGTAGGTAGCGAAAATGTATCCTGATCACCCTCGTGTGACATATTTATATACGAAAGCCCAAGAAAATTCTTACAAAATAACGTACGAAAATGGTCACCGAGCAGGATCTAATTCATCACTCACCAAGTTGTGAAGTTCTTTATTAATTCTTCGGAGGTGGTGTATTGACTAGCAACATCCAAATTCGAAACGATCGAATTGCCACAATCTTCAAAAATAAACTTTCCAGGCCACTTTACTTTCACATTGGTACTTGCACTTCTTATTACAATCTGTGAAACTTTCCAGTCCAGCCAGTATTCGCAATAAGGTTATTCATGAAAGTTCAGAGTCCGTAAAAATCACCACTTTAGCGATGTTGTAATCCTTGGATTAGTAATCTGACTCCATTGTAGTTTAACATTAATTTATTATACTTTAATTAACTAAATAAACACCAACGATACAACATGCTAAGAAAAATATTCATGGAACACAAGTAATAAAAATAAAACTGCTCGCCAGGAAAGTTATTTTTCCCTGTCGCTATGCAACGCACGAGACATCATCTCATCTCACGCCGATGAAGTTCAAAATGTCATACCACCAAGCTCGCGCCGCCACAGATACATACATAAATAACACCAATGAATTTTTTTTAATGTTATGTATTTGTGTATTTCTTTTATATGTTTACAAAATATAAGATAGAAAAAGTTAAAGAAAATGGAAAATAAGAAATGTTTGTAAAATATGGGTTGTATAATACAAGATCTAATCCCTCACTCACAAATGGTTATTTTCCTTTCAGGTGAGCGCCAAACACGAGGAGAAGTCCCCTAACAAGACGGTTTACAGGGAATACAATCGAGAGTTCATGCTCCCTGTGGGCACCAATCCAGAACTCATCAAGTCCTCGCTCTCAAAGGACGGAGTTCTCACCATCGACGCGCCCCTCCCAGCACTGGAGAACTACAGAGAGAGAACCATACCCATAGACAAATGTTAGATGCTGTGCTTTTACTCTTTCTGCTTCTATCTGTCTGTATATCGATTTGTAGTCGTGTATTCAGAAGACAGCTTAGAACTTTAATTTTTTGTGTGACTACTTAGCAGGACTGTGGGAGACTTTATTTTTTTGTAGTGTTTTGAGGAGTTTTGAAGTGCACCAGTCGGGTACGGTGCATTTTTGATGTTCGGTGGTTTGATGTGGTTTTACTCCCTTAAAAAGTGAAATTTTAAGTGTGATTTTGCAATTTTGTATTGAAGAATCAAAAGACTTGTTTGCTGAAGATCGACGACAAGACATTTTTCTCTCGCAGTAATAAGGTGTTTTGTCTGTTTCAATATAAAAATAAATAACTCAGCAAAGTCCTCCATTAAAATTACCAAATAATCCTTACTTTCTTCTTAACACTAGAATATGTTTTTAAGTATTTGATTTCGCTTTCCATTAAAAAAAAAAAAAAAAAAAAAAAAAAAGTTAATCAGACACTTCAAATTCTATGCCAACAGTGTTCATTCCCCAAATAGACATTACTGATCTAAAAACATCCTTAATGGTTGGATTCAATAAACATGAATGTGAAAAATCTCCTTCATGAATATATTTAGAAAATTGTAACATGAATTAGGATAAAAATTAATGTGAAAAACCACCTGTATGAATAGAAACGAGCTGGATTTGTTTATTCATATTATACCATGCATTGGAATAAAATAGTGTAATTTTTAGAAAACCAACATGGTTTATATCAACACTTTAAAAAAGTTAACCTTTTCAGATATTTATAATCTTAATTTAGCAAATAAAATTTTAGTACTACTAAAAACCTGATGATTTAACCGCTGGTTAAACACTTAAATGGAAAGATTCACCTAAACCAATTATTTTCTTAAATGTATATACAGATAGTTCCAATATATGTAATGACATATATTTAGTTTAATTTTGTAGTTTTGTGACTTTAAAGTGTAAATAGTTATATTCAATTTTGAAATCTCACAGTCCTGCTCTTTTGTGATTGAATAATTTATTGTTTTTTTGTCAAGAGATTTCTATGTTGTGCATTCAACCATCTGTAATGTAGCATTTTATATTTCATCGGTGTAGTTGTAATTTCGTTTGCAAACATTCCTTCCTGGAGCTTTGATGTAGCTTCAAGTTAATTGAGCATTACTATGGTTTTTCATCACTCTCGCCGCTGAGCTTACTGCTAGCTTTGCAAGAAGCCCTATCCGGGGTTCTTTGGTGTATTATGTACATTATATTGGGAGAAAGAATATATATATTTCAGATTATATTTGAGATGTGGACGAATAAATTTCTATGAACATTCAGTTACTTGTCAAAAAGTGTACTGTGATTTTTTTAATTATTTTACGCCAACAACTCATAAGTTACACAGAAGTTAACAAAAGTAACCATTGGTTATACATAAATCAAATTAGTTAATCCATTAAAAATATGTTATCATGTTATAAAGATATTTTAGAAGCTTATCTTGTTAACAATAAACACCAATCGTAATGCAATTCGTCGTTAATTCGATTACAAATTTAACGCTATTAAACTGATGCTTAGAAAGTCATATAATAGTTGACTTTTTTTCGATTAAAAAAAATACCTTTCTAGTACATTGATAAGAAAACGTTATGGTTAAGATGCTGCAACTTTTAAATGAATATAGTGCTCAGATTTGTACACAACATGGGCATATGCTGCCAAAACTCTTCAAATTAATATGCGACTCCACGGGGCTTAATTGCACGTAAAATGCTTAATAATTAGGTGTAAATTGCAATGAATAATTAAATAAGCATAAATTACACGTAAAATGCTTAACAATGAATTTTCTATCTTTTATAATTTTGTTGTGGTGCTTTCAAATAAACTAAGATAATGCCAAACAGAGAACTTTTCCTTTTAGTAATAAGTTTTACTATGCAGTGATTAATTACGAAATATTTCATAAAAACATTAGCATTCTAAGAAAGGTCTTAAAACGCATAAGTAGACTTCTGAATGCTTTAGCAATGAATATTCATAGTAAATTTTTTGTACAGTAGCTTTTAAGGGTACCTTTGTCTTTTTTAGGAGGTGGTAAGATGTTAGCACAGAAAATATAGCTTACTTTTTGGTCTTAGCAATTCGTGGGATTTTTAATTTTTTTCACCCTGAAATAGTAAGTTAAGGTTGGTTATAGGATGTCAGGAAAATTGTCTCATATAAATATAATGATGTTATTTTGCACACATTAAAGTGTGCTGATTAGGGCACTTATCAACTATGCAGTTCAATTCTGTGCTCAATACTCATTTTAAAAGGAATATTGATATATTTAAATATGTTTAGAGTGGGGAATCAAAAATGATACAAGGTAACTTGAGTTCAGAGTCGTTTTGGATTATGGTGCAAGATTGAAAAACCTAAATATATGTGCATTGCAGGAAAGAAGCTTTAGAGGAGATTTAATTCAGGTATCAATCAGTCAAAGGAACAGAACGTCAAGCAAACAATTCTTATAAACCACCTTTTAACTTAGAGAAGAGAAAACATTTATTTTAGAATGAAGTAGTTGATATATGCTATCTGCCAGACCATATAAATTAAGCTGGAGTAAACAGTTTTTAAAAGACAAACTGATTTGGAGATCGTTAGAAGGAGTTAAACTGGATTTACCTAGATGGATCATGTATCCGTACCAGAGTGTTATTTTTTGTATTTGTTATTTAATCTTTTAATAACTTCTTCCATCTATTTTAAAGAGCTTTTCAATCACAAAATAAAACTGGTTTTCATATCTGATTAGTATAATCTTATAAATAATACAAAAGGTAAGTTTCATTGGCGCCGGCAGGAATATTTTCAAAGCGGTGCAGATCGCACTTTATAGGGTACAAAATGGTCAAAGTTTTACCAATCCTTGCTTTTTTTCTATTGGATTTTGTAACGAAATGTTAAAAAATAGTTATGTATTAAATTTCTATTTCGTTAAATACTTCAAAAACTTTTTCTTGGCTCTGTTGCTCAGTGATTTATTCCACTTTTAACCACTTTACATTTAATTTTCAAATTCAATGGGTTTGCAAATACAATTTCTTGCATCTTTTGGATGACCCCCATGGTGAGTTTTATAACTATAAAAATGAAAAACAAGAATTAGAGGCCAAGATATAAAATAAAGTATTTATATATAACTGGGTTCAATCTTCTTTTTATTTAGTTTCAATAAAATCATAGTAATAAAAAAGATATTTGACTCGTTTATAATTTTTGATGGTTGATGCCTGGCAGTTTAGTTAGACTAGAGTTATGATTTCTCAGTCGTTGCTATGGAAAATGTTTTCATTTCCTGACAACCTGATCAATAACAGTTTCTCGTTTGCTTAAAACCGTCCTACAAATCCAGGTCAGAAAGGAGAAAATGACGATTACAGAACACGCCCATGGAATGTCCTAGAATTGTCCTTAAACAACCAAATCCCTCCAAAATGATTCTAAAATAGTAGTTTAAACATCTACGCTGTGCTGAATCTGTCACTTTTTTCTGTTTTAGTATGAACTGATGCTAATGTGTAGAAAACCATTTTTAGGATAAATTGTTTTGGCATTTGTGAATCGCGTGACTAAAGTTTAGTTATCATTATGAGAATATTTCTCTGGTTGAAATAAATGAACACACCAAATGGATTGTTTATTGAAAGGAAGTAGAATTATGATCATTCGCTTCTGTTAAAAATATCACAGTCAAGCACAAGCAGTTCACTTTATGAGGATTCCCATAAGCATTAATCTTTATACTATAAAAAAAGAGTAGAAATGATAGAAATTGTGTCAGTTAGTCTAGTCTCGATTATCTGTCAAATGTTTTCTGCATTTCATAAAATTTGCAGTGAGTTCTGTCCGAAGTATCCACTAGAAGGCTTTCATACGTTCAATTAAGAAGTAATCTCATTAGTCTTATCTTGATGTTGTTTGAATATTCCATCGCAATGTGAGCCTCTTTTAACTCTTACTAAAAAAACAATTCTGGCCATTTTGTGAACTAGCTATAGTCACCTCTCGAGTTGACCACAAGACTAAAGAAAGTTGTCCTAATTTTTAGAGTAGGCACTAACGCTTTCACTTTTTAGAAAAATTACCTTTATTTGAGTCTTGTATTAGGGAAAATGCGTGAGAAACTCACTAAGCAATCTAACAATCGATAAGAAGCAGTCTATAACAAACATCGTCGGGTCTATTCATTTCTTGAATGCAGAGTTTGCAGACAAACTAAATAATCCCATTTCCAAATTGTTTCTGAAAAAAAAAAAAAAAAAGCATTACAAAAAGCATACAGTTTATATACAAGTATGAAATATACATGCTTCTATGATTATTGGTGTACTATGTCTACAAAACCCATAATAAAACATTTTGAAGAAGAATATTTTATGTGCCTTTAGAAGCTGTCAATAGGCAAATGAAATGCCTTTTAATTGGTTTTTAAATTCTTTATTTTCCTGAAATCCACACAATTAAAGTTGAAAGGTCTTTACCTAACATTATCCTTTTTCACAAATTTTATCTTTCAATGACGTATCTTTCAATACTGTATAAAATTGAATGTAAATTTTGAAATATAGTTTTTTTTTTTTTTAAGTTTTTTTTTTTTTTTAATTAAATATCACACATTTCAATTACAAAAATATAGAGCACCTCTTTAAAAAAAAAATTTAAATATTATTGTGACTTTTTTGCTTATCACTATCATTTTGTGTCATTACCATCCAATAGTTTTGCATTCTTTGTTGACCACTAAATAACACTTCTGATTCAAATAGCATGTTTTGGTATCAAAAGCCATTTTAGGGTTGTGATTATAATAATAGTACTGCTTATAAATACTTTTATATGTATTAGTTAGGCTGGATTAGAAGATGATTGTTAGTAAAAATACTTTTATTGTTATCATTATAATCCTTAATCTTATATAACTATATAAAATTCTAATTAGTCTTATAATATAATATATTCTTTCAATAGATGAACTTATGCTTTAAATTTGCAATAAAAAAAACTTATCATTCTTTACTTTATGATTGCAATATATGATCAAATGTCATTATCATGTATGACATAACCATACTTATACCTGAATTTGGATGCGTTTAATTAATTTATATTTAAACATTTTATTTATTGAGTTTTAAATACTTGTCCTGTTAATATTTTGAGAAATTAACTTTATTCTGAATATAAGTTTTATTTTAAGTATGACTTTTTTTTTTTTGTTATCTATTGTTAACTACACCAAAAAAAATACTTTAGTTAAAGAATTAAGTTGGAAATTTAGTGTTTGGTATATTTATCTTAAGTTATAACTATTTCACAATTATTGGCCAAAACAAAGACAATGCAATATCCTCTAGAGACCTGACCTTGCAAAGAGATTTTGTGTGTGTGTGTGTGTGTGTGTGTGTGTGTGTGTGTGTGTGTGTGTGTGTGTGTGTGTGTGTGTGTGTTTTCCCCCTTTTTGGGGATCAAATAACATAAAAATAATTGACCTTAAAAAAATAATTATTGTGCAAAAAGTTCAAAAGTGTGTCCTTTAAGTGAACATCTAGTCTCTAGAAGATATACAGAGTGAGTACAAATGATGGACCCTATTTAAAAAAATCATATTATCGAAACTACTGCACATATGATAATAAGTTATACATGAATTTAAAGAGAAATAACAAGTTTTATTTTCCACAATGATCAACAGAAATTAAACTGATGGATGGGAAGTGCGGCTGGAGATAATTTACCCTTAATCACATGGCCACCAAGATCCTCAGACCTAACACCATGTGATTTCTTTTTGTGGGGTTACGTCAAAGAGATTGTTTATGTACCACCTATGCCGAAAACACTGCCAGAACTCAAAGAACGCATTTGTGCTGTATTACAAACCATTGATAGAGTGATGCTACGAAATGTATGGAACGAACTGGATTACAGATTAGACGTATGCCGTGTAACAAGAGGATCACATATCGAACATTTGCAACTGAAAAAAAAAAAGGAAGGGAAAAAAAAAAAAAAAAAAATTGGTATATTTCTCTTTACATTCATGTATCACTTATTGTAATATGTGCAGCAGTTTCGAAAATATGATTTTTTTTAAATCGGTTCCATCTTTTGTACTCACCCTGTATATATATATACACATTCTTGCACATGAGCGACGCTAGGAAGGTGCAAAGGGGTGAACTTGCACCTGCCTGGATTTGAAAATTAAAAATAACGCGGATAAAAGTGGTAATATAACTGAAAATAAAAGTATAAGGTAGATTTAAAAATATTCAATGGATATGTACAAGAAATTTAATCATAACGATTAATTAAAATTCTATTAAGATATAATTGAAAAATTAAGTTTTAAACAACAAATTAACCACCTTGCATTCCCTTGAGTGTCATCTGCACCCCCATGAAAATAATCCTGCAGGCACCCATGTTCCTGCATGATTTAGATGGTAATCATACTTTTTGCCTAATTTACATGCTTAAGCATAATTACCATTAAAATAAATTCATTTCTTTCATAAATATTTATAATTTTTTGAAGACACAGTTCTCAGCTTCCTGAAAATTGCCCAATTGTACCTTAAATGATATCTTTAAAATTTGAAAATTTTGAAGCCTAAAACGGAAGCTTAAGGAAAATTATCCGCATGTATTAAGGTGGTATAAGACACAAAAATTAAAAATCTCTAATTTTAAAGTAATTGTTATGAATTTGTTATGGTAAGATGTATTTTAATTAAATTATTTGAATAAATTATTTTCTATTAAAATAGCTCTTTATAATTTTTTTTTAAATTTCAATTTGGGTAAAATTTGGATTAATTTTATTTTTGATACAACTTTCCAAAACTTTTTGTTCAATTTACAATTTTTGTGCTAAATTATTCATACAGATTCATAGAATAAATTATCTTTTTAATTTTTCTTTAACCTCATTAGATTTATTTTTTTGTTAAAAAATAAGTCTTAACTTCAGATAATATGTCACCTTTTTTTTTTTTTTTTTTTTTTTTTTTTATTTATTTATTTTTTTTTTTTTTTTTTTTTTCTCATTGTAATTTTTTTTTAAGATTAACATACTGATAATTAAAAAAGAAAAATTAAAGACATATATTTAAAAACTCGCATGTTCATGTATTTGTAAAAAATGTTCATGCATTTGTAATTTAAAAGTCAAGAATTATATCGATTCAAACTTCAAAAGACGGAGAAAAGATCATCACCAAGGAAACATACTTTACAGTTTTGGAATGACATGGTTGAGAAGCACCTGCCGTGCTGCTATAATGACTCAATATTAAAAGTTGTACTTCAAGTAGAATTTAATTTATGATTTCATTCAACTCAGATCTACCTCTATTATTTTTTTTAAAACAATAGAAAAAAAAAGAAAGAAAAAAAAAATTGAAAATGTTGTGAATTTAGTGTCATTCTCCTGAGACCCCGCGTACATTTAAATGCACATCGGATTATGGGCGCATAATTTTTCTTTGCATGAAATAGCCAAATTCAGTCCTATAGCTGATGATAGTTCCACCGATTGTGACAAAGTAGAGCCTGTAAAGAAACGGCAAAAAACAGTTCCTCTGCCAGTAGAGGCGCACGAAAAGTTGGCGCGAGGAACATGCCAGCAATGAACAGTAAGACTTTTTCCTCACTTTGTCGGACGTCTGGATGTTCGGGAGCAAACACGTTTTTTTTTTTTTTTTTTTTTTTTTTTTTTTTTTGCACTAACTGTAAAGCATTTTTGTGTATCACGTCCTCACGAAATTGCTTTGCAGCCTTTTATGATTAAATTTCACATCTGAACAATTAAATTTCAGAATTTTCTCAAGCTTAAGGAGATAGTAATTTTTTTGTCCCATCTTTGTAGTTGAAACCCAATAACTTTAAAATTACGTTACATAGACCCAAAAAAATAGTATACATAAAAATTAGCTTTAAATCATGTTTCAAACAGTTGTGGGTCTCAGGAGGACATACCTCCTCGCTTAATGTGAGACACTTTGCAGATTAAACACCAAAGCACAAGAACTGTCAAGTTTTCAAACATACCATCGCGTGCGAAATGCGCATCTGTATAAACTTAACCCACTTTTACGATGAGAAACATTTTGATGAACGTCTGTGTATAGCGTGACTTAAAATAGGTTTGGGAGACGATAGGGCGGCTCTGTGTGTTCTTATATAAGAGGCTGCGGAGTGGTGGTTTGTTTATTGGAAAAGGAGGTAGATAGGTGTATAAACTTGGTAACAATAAGAAGAGTCTTTCTTGTGAATGGCTCATTTTAAGAGTTTATTTTAGATTCGATTCTGAAATAATGTAGCTGTGGTGAAAAGCTTTACAGACAAAAGTTATTTCAATTTTCACGACCTCAACTATATATGACAATAACAATGTTTATTAAACAGGGGTCGAATATTGTAATTTTGTATGATTGCTCAAAGGACAACCACTGAAGTGGTCTTGGTTGTCAGCAAGTAAAGTTTGCTACCCTTAAATTTTTCAATGAATATGAAAACTAGAAATTCCTTTTACTGTTGTCAGAATAACTTAAAAAATGTGACCTTAAAATAATCACGCAAAATCCAATAGGTTAGTTTTATCCTTGTTATCAAAACAAAACATGCATTTATAAAAAGGAAATTAAATTTCTGGTTGCACAAAAGACAACTGAAATTTTCGTTAATTTGTCCTTTTAAAAATCGGGATGCCAAGGGCAATCAGGCAACCGCAAATTTCCCATCGTGATGTTAAATTAAAGGTTTTATTGAGATAAATATCGAAATTGTATACATGATGACTGTAATTAAAATGGTGTTGTTTATAACAATTAGGGGCCTATATAAATTTACATATCTTCATAAATCTTTAAATACGCTCAAAACTCTATTGAATCATTTTCTTCTTAGTCAAAAACTTTATTAACATAATTTTTAGCCTGTAAAATTAACTTCCCTAGCCATTATCAAGCTCTATTTCCACAGGAGGCGAACATTTAACTCGATGCTTTTATTTCTTCAGATATCATTTCCACACAGTCAAAATAGTATGTATATAAAATTTTATGACGATATGTTAAATAGAACATGCTTAAAATGACTCCAAACAAGAGCAAATTAATTATGACTACCAGACGTTCTGTATTTTAATAACAAAAGTTGTGGCGGAAATCCCTGAGAATACTTATGCAGCTTAAACCAAAGACGCAAATACTAGAGACATTTTGTACGAATAATATTGAATATGATTAGTATAATGAGTTTAGTATGGAATAAAAATAAAGGGAAAGTTTCTGGTACTTCTATCGGAATATTGATTTCATAACAAATCTATAAGAAATATATGGTTCCAAAAATGGTTCCAAATTGACTTATTGAGTTGGGACTTGGGTGTTTTATAAAATATTTTCCCTAAAGCCAAAAACTGGTAATATTTTACACTAATCAGTATTATCTCCCAATGGGTAAGCTTTTTAACGAACTAGCTGAATTCCCGTGTCTCGCTACAAAATGTTATCATGTATATTTTAGTAATCAAAAGATATTCATGCATTTAACAATTCAGCGTTTGATTCCTTCCGATTTCTGAAAATTGGTTTACCAAAATCAGAATACCTTACTTTATCCATTCTTGCTTTTGTTGACATTTGCTCTAATTTTCAGAGTCGTGACTACATGGGAAGTGGGAGAATTAGTGATAAATGAATGAATGAGTGAGTGAGGGCTTTGCCTTATATATATGTAGAGATTTCATGATCTATTTATAATTTATAGCTTGTAATCACTAAACTCACATGTAACTTACAAGCAATTACTAAATTATTGATCAAACAGTAATTATCAATGGAATGCTTCAATTCTTAATTAAATACCTAAATTCTTAAATACCTCAATTCTTAAATGAATACCTCAGCTTCTGTTCTCAATAAAATAAAGTTCAAATTTAAATAAGATATATTATAAATGAAACGTGTGCTGAAGTAATTTTGGTGGTAAAGCATATTAAAATATATATAACTAGCTGCGTGGAACCGCGCTGAGTAGACCCGTCATTGGTGCGTAGGTCTCAGCTTTTAACCCTTCGCGAATGGGCTCGCTTCGCTCGCATAAAGGTTCATTGCTAAGCACTAAGCTAGCTTCACTCGCTAAAAGTTTCATTGTAACACAAACATAGCCCACTTTGCTCGATGAAAAGTTTCATTGTTAGGCAAACACAGCTCGCTTCGCTCGCTGAAAAGTTTATTGCCACATGAGCATAGGCTAACTTCCCTCGTTAAAATGTTCATTGCTATGCAAGCACAAAAGCTCGCTTCACTCGATGGAAGGTTCATTGCTGCATTAACGTAAGCTCGCTTTGCTCGAAGGAAGGTTAATTGATAAACAGTCATAAGCACTCTTCACTCACTAAATATTAATTGCTACGTAAAGCCTTAATATAAGAGGCTACGTAAAGCCAAAAAAAAAAAAATTCCCCGTTAATACAATAATACAACACCCCTACCCTTTTCCGAATACTTTAATGTGGGTTTGTGAAAAGTAAAATTAAAAGGTCAAAACTACTTGTGTTAAAATTTTCAGAACTCAAGGTTTATTAGAAGTCATTTTGTAAAATATGTGTTTAAAAAAATTAATCAAATTTTTAAAATTCTATTTTTCAAAAGTCTAACTAAAAGGCCAAAAACTACTCATGTTGAAAATTTCAGAGCTGTTGCCGTTAGAAAACGTTTTGTGAAATATTTGTTATTAATAAAAAAAAAATTAATCAAATGTTTAACGGTCCTGTTTTGCAAAAGTCCAATTAAAAGGCTAAAACTTCTTACTTTGAAAATTATAGAGCTGTAGCACTATTAGAAGTTGTTTTATAATTTTTTTAATTAATAAAAAAAGTAACTAATTAAAAATTTCAGAGCTGTACCTCTATTTGTAGCCACTTTCTAAAAAAAAAAAAAAAAAAAAAAAAAAAAAAAAAAAATTATTTAAAACTACAACATTCTGTTTACCAAAGGTACAATTAGAAGACCAAAGCTACTTATGTTGAAATTTTCAGAGATCTACTTTTATTTTAAGTAGCTTTCTATAAATCCACCGGCACTTTGTTTTATTATTATAAAAGTACATAGGGAACAGAAATTTCGTGGGTGGTTTTGGGGTACAACTTTTGTGCTGTAACCTACATTAATAAAATGGGAAATATTATCTTTTGCTACATTTTGCTAAATTCATTTAAAATGAGGCCGAAATAAAAACAAATTAATGAAATGTAAATTCCTTTTCATTGTAATTACTTTGTTTTTTAATGATTTTTTTTTTTTTTATAGAATATTATTTTTCTAGTTTTTATTAATGTATTTTTCAAATTAAAATACAGAATTTATTTTACATTGAAAAAATTGCAAACTCTAGAGGTGTACCTTAAAAAAATTAGTCGAGCGTTTATTAACTTTGAAAAAGTTTAGAAAATTTAAAATAATCTATTCACACACTTGCTTAAATTATTTGATTGAAAAAAAATGGAAAAAGGAAAATTTAAAATATTTTTTTCTGAAGAATAAAAAAATAGAGAGCTTTTCAAGTAGCCGTCTTTGGCTTTTAAAAACTTATTCAGAACGTTTTCAATGCATGCTGCAATTAACAAAAGCCAATTATTTTTTAGTATTACTTTAAAACAATAGATGGCAGCAGCAACAATACTAATATTATATTTATAGAATGCATATTGGCAGAAATCGCAATACTCATTTTTACCTAAATATAAAAGAAACTTGACAGATTTAACTCTCTTACGTTGGTGCGCTCAAAACTATGGGGCTCAGAATAAAATACGCTAAACGGTAATTTACAAGTACTTACAAGCCAAAAGTTACTCAATTATTTTCTTAACTTCCAAATTGCAAATTAACGAAAGCTGTAAATACAACTTTTATAAGAAGAACTTAAGGTTCTCCGATTCTGATCATACGGCAAAAAATAGAACACCGATATTCTTTTAGTGGCGTAAAGAAGGTAATAGCATGTTCCCTTTCACATTGCACGGTGGATGCTAAATCCTAGCCAGTCGCCGGGTAACAGCCACCTACTGTCACTGCAACACCCTGCGGCCAGATAGTGACTGATAAATCAATGATTTACGTAACCAAATGCAAGCTTTCACATTAGAATCATCGTAAAATTGCCCTCTATCCAAAGTAGTTGCAGTTCAGTTGTGTATTATTTATTAATTATTTATAAATGAAAAATACTATATAATATACCTACTGTTCAAGTTTTTCAAACAGGGGGACTTCAATAGTTTAGAGTTCAATAAAAGGGATCAGACAAGAGGTCATGCATATAAGGTATTTAAATCGCATTTTAACTTGGAGACAAGTGAACGTTATTTTTAATAGAGTAGTTGAACAATCGCTGGACCAAATCGTAAATTGTACCGGAGTAAATTGTGCCTGTAGTGGGTCGTCATTTTTGTATTTGTATTTATATCAGTTTTATTAAATGATGGAACATAATTTATAACTTTTTTTATTGGAAGATAACTTATAATTTGTTTTAAATAATGGATCTTTAAATAAAATATGCAATAAATCCACTTCTTCCCTCCTTTCATTTATAGAAGGCACCGAACACATGCATTGTCGTTTCTTTGGTCTACGATTATGTAACCATAGTGCAATAATTTATTTATTATAATTAAATTACAAATAATAGCTATACAGTGCGAAAAAAATATATAGTGTAAACTTGTTGCTTCATGCCGATTTTTACTGTCCTATCAAAATCCCATACTGCGAAAAGAAACGGAGTGTACATGGAGTGCCTTAGTAACCCATAAACGGATCCTTCATAACATTCATATTGGTAGGATCGTAAATACAGAATAAAAAAAATTACATCCCTTGTCGATAAAAATAGGTCATTTTTATAATATTTTTTTTACATGTGATATATTTTACTAATTTGGAATGTGGTACATTTATAAATTTATAATAAGTGGCTTCCACCTCTCAGGTAGAAAAAACATCGGTAGAAAATCTGTGCTTGTATGTTGTTCGAAATCGGAAGAGAGATAATTTCCTTTTAAAACGTTAGTTTTTTCACTGGGCAATTACTTGGAAAATGATAAATTGAGCAACTACTTGGAAATGATAAAATAATAAAATTTAATTTCCATAAAACATAGAAATTTGTGGAATTTTTTTCGGTGGGGAGGTGGGAGAAGACCTCAAAACTCAAAAGTATTAAATTCACAAAATTTAAAATTCCATATAGTGAAGATCTAGGGGCTTCAAAAGGTTAATTACGACCTGGTAAGCTTTAATTTGAAAACTTTAAAAATCATTGCAAATTTTGCTTTGTAGTACGAAGTTCAATAGTATATTATTAGTTATACTATTGAACTATTAGTTATACTATTGTATATTAGTTATCAGCTGAAGAATGGAATAATTAGAACTTAGGACAAATTTCATTAACTCAAAATGCTTAAAAGCATGTTCTGTTTCAAATTATTTTATGGTCATTTTTAAAAGTACAATAGTAATTTCTTCACGTTTTATCACCTCTCCATTATTTTTTTCTCAGATCAGTTGTTTCCCAAAAGTACGCTCTTTGCTTACACACAACTATATCCTTTTGACAAGATCTAAGTAGTGTGTGTCTTTATTGTTGCTGTAAAAATAGACAGCAATGAAATTAATTTCCTGAAACTGAAGTTTATTTTGATCCACAGCAAGACAAAGTCTAAGAAAATGAAGTATAAATGGTGTCTCTTTTTCAAAAGGCTATTTCAACCATTCGAATGCAAATACCTTTAAACTGGATTCATTATTCAATTCTCCCTGTCATAGTTGTGTATGTGTGTTTTCCGGAAAACTATTAATGGAATATTGTTCCATATACATCCACTGTGTCATATGCTAATTTTCAATGTGACATTGGAATTCAAATAATTTTTTTTTTTCTGGACGGAAGCCTGAATAATAGCGTTGGCGAATTTCAATTATCATTAACTTACTTTATTTGATATAAATTATTTTGTGCTTTCAAAAGCAACGAAAGATAAAGTATATCGTAATATAATGTTTTAAATGCTCCATTTTTTAAAATTGAAGATTTATGAATTTTTAATCTTCGATATATATCATAGTAAATCTTTGTAAAGAAAATATTTGCAATTCATGAAATTTGTATTAAAAATGATTAACTTTTTATTTTACATCTAAAAACCATTACTGAAGACATATATAAAATCCCTCACTCAGTAATTGAACTTTCGTATCCCAAATGCAGAACTTATCGTAAAAAAATGGAAATCTTGTGTGGATGGGAAAAATGTGGTGTCGCCATCTATTGTAAGTATTTAACGTTATTCTCTAGAATTATCGCCGAAAGAAATTTCATGAGTTTAGAGATTTGTTCCTCCCTTGACTTTAAAAAAAAAAAAAAAAAAAAAAAAAGGGGGGGGGGGGTGGGAATGCTGGAGATGTGTTTAAAATTCTACCTTAATTGGGCCAATCTTATGGTTTTTTTTTAGCTTCTATACTGCACTAATGTATGAAAGAAGCTTTCGTAAAGGCTCTGTCTATCTATATGAAATCAACATCGCGAAACAAATTTGACTTCAATAGGCACGGTCGATACGTAATATATCAAACAAAAGTTTTATTCCAGATGAGTTCCAGTACCAAAATTCTAGCATAAATTATGGACGGAAGTACCGGAAGTAAATTTAAAGTTCGTTAAGACTAAACGATAAATGCTTCAGAAATCGGAAAAATTGCTTTCATAGTATGTAAAATTTACAGCTTGATTTGGAGTGCAGTAGCAGCTACAGAACTTGAATATTTGGTGACACTTTTTCCCTCCAAGTTTATCGCCAAATTCCATGGTGAAGGAATTTTGTTATAAGATGTTTCCAAACACATCACTATCACAAGCAACCTTGTGTGTTAATTTGGCGAAGAATTTCAAATTTGAAATTTTATAAATGAAATTTAACGCTGTAAATATTCTCTGAACATAAAATAACTGTCCATCCCGTTTTTCTCTCTGAATTTCTGAGTCAACATTCCCAGACAAATTATCGCAAAAAATATTGCCAAACTGGCAATTTTTTCTAAATGAATGATGAAAATATGTAAATAACACAAATCCACGTCAGTATTATCGTGTAAGTGAACGTTGTGCGATATTTACCTCTTCTAATTTCATTACTCTCAATCGATTATTTGGAAACAATATATACCAATAAAATCTGCTAACATCATATTTAATACCAATAATTTAAATAATCGGTTTACCCTAATTAGTAATCATTGTAGTTATAGTCCTAATTCTCCTAATTACTATGCTATATTTAACTACTATAACACAACCAAATTGTCACTTCAATCAAATTGCTGTGATTGCCACATCCTGTGAACAGAAGTAAAGAAGGAAATTTCGCACATCAGTGTTTATCTCAGCAGATATTCTGCAAGTTATTTATACCTTCGAGAGATCATAATTTATTCGGGTATGAGTCAAAAATAAGTAAATCAACAACAATAACCCAATGGCTTGCTATAGTTCAATAATCACTCTATCATTTGAAGGGCAGTGAAAATGGTGATATTTTTTGACGTAAGCAAAGTATGTCAAATATAAAGAATGCTAGATTCAGGCAGAAAGGGAAGTGTTAATCATACAGATGGAAGATCATCAGCTAGCAGCTTCTGTTATTGTGCAATTGGATAATTTATTAGTGGCATAAAAAACACTGATTATTAGACTATTGAAGAAAATACTGTAGCCCCGTTTGTCCTGCATACATTAATAATGACAGTTTTGAAAAATGTACAAAAGAGGGTATATGTTACTTTACGTGCTATATCGTCAGAACTGTATTGAAGCGCGATGGTTTTTTGCTACCTTTTTATTTTACTCTTTTCTACTACATATACTGAAGTCAAGGAAGAAAAACTTCTGAAAATCTTAGTGAAAGTTTAGAGAATCCATAAAAACTGACGCTATTTAGTAACCTGTTGAAATCAGTTTAACTGCATAAAATTTGTAAACATACTACTAAAATGATTAAAAAAAAATTATATTCAAAATTTAAAAAAAGGAGACCAAAAATTTGAGGACCAAAACTTTTTGCGCACCAAATACTATTTACTGAAAGGAGTGTTTTCAGTCACATGATTAGTATAGGTCGTCAGAATATTTGAGTATAATTTAGCGTTAAAATGTTTCAACAATTTTTTGTTGATTTTAAAATTTCAAAGATATAGTGGTTTTTCTATTCTAGTTAAATTCTATTTTAGATTTAGTGGATAGGAACAATTCTATGGTAGAATGGTTGAATCTAATTATTTCTTTCCAAATTTAAATTATATTATCAATCAAGAGAAGGATACTATTATCATTTAGATGTTATTGCAGAGTAGTATTACAAATTATTGGAATAACTTTTAAGCAATACTATGCCATTAAAATTATCTCCTTTTTATGATTGATGAAATTGTATTATATGGTGAAATTGTATCAAATACCTTAATTGCCAACATTTTTATAATTAGTTAAATAGTTTCATAAGAACAGATACATACGTGTGAACTTTCGGTTATACATGTGAATCACAAAACTTACTTCATTACGAAATTTTAATCGTCAAAATATCATTCTTAAGTTTTATAGAGTCATTTAAATGTGTGACAATATTCATGTTCTTTAAAATGAAAGTCACATGCTAAAAGTACGTTTTAACAACTTTTAAAACCTGTGTTACAAATAGATAATTTTGAAATACTTAAACTTCCTAATTAGTTGTACATTAGACTCATGACCCCTGATTTCGCAGTTCAAGCAAACTTAGTTTAAACCAACAAACTGAAATTCCATATACCGTCGCATGGTACAGAACAGTTGAAGGCTATTTAATAAATTTAATTTCTTTTGCACTTTAAGTTTGTAACATTGACAATGAGATGCATTTAATAAATTAAAGTCTAAAGTGATCCAGCATTGAACATTGTGGTCAGCTTAGAAGCCAGACAGACTCTTTTTATCTCCGACTTTGTCCCAAATAAAATATATATCAACTCATATATTAATCTCTCTATTTAGATGTATGACAAAATTACGCTGCATTAAATATGGATCTATGTGTCAGAATTTGCGCAACGAAACGCGTTCTAAGTGCCAAAATACTCAACACTTCCTCTTTGAAACTAAATCAAGGAATAACTTCACAACAGAAGCTTCTTTTTTTTCTACAATATCCTTTCCAGTTAAAATATAATACAACCGCAATGGCTTCAATGTCCAATATCGGTGTGGCAGATTACACTGTTTTGAGCGTTACACTCATCATACCTGTTTTAATAGGACTGAAATTCAGGTCTTCAGATGCTCAGCACAGTTCAACAGGTGAATACTTTCTGGCTGGAAGAAAGGCCAGCATGTTCCCGGTGGTCATGTCCACAATTGTTACCGTTATGTCGGCCATTCTCATGTTGGGTGTTCCAGCCGAGGCGTATAAGTTCGGACCTACATTTATAATTTCAGCATTTGCAACATGTTTGGGGCAAATTGCGGCGTGTTTTATCTTCATACCTGTGTATTTTCAATGCGGGGTTTCAAGTGTCTATGAGGTAATGAGTTGTGCATTCTTTTTTGTGTCCAAGTTAATTATTTTTTCAAGGGGTAATTATTTGTGATGATATATTGCATTTTTATGTGTTCTTGTTTATTCACCTATTAGAAATATAAATATTCCTCGCAGGGCGTGATTTAGAAAACCTAATTTCTATTAGGCCCAACAAAAGAGGGGGTCCCCATCTGCGATTGTTGTAGTTATTTAAATACTAACTGAATATCCGTGCTTCGCAACGAAATTTTAACAAGTGTTATATTTTAGCTAGCTGTGAGACCTCGCGTTGTGTAAATCTGTCATTCGTGTATAGGTCTCAGTTTTTGGCGCTTCGCTCGCAGGAAGGGTCATCGCTACGCGAAATCGAGCTTGCTTCGTTCTCTGACAAGTTCATTAACACATAAACACAGGCTTATTTCGCTCGTTGAAAGGTTCATTGCTATACAAGCATAGGCTCGCTTCGCTCTCTGAAAGGTCCATTGCTGCGTAAGCATAAGCTCGCTTTACTCACTAAAATCTAATTTCTAAAAAAAGTCTTAATATTGAAAGCCTCTACCCTGTCGAGAAAAAAAAATCCCCATTAATACAATAACACAACACCCCTTTAAGATTACTTCAACGCGTGTTTGTGGAAAGCAAAATTAGAGGCCAAAACTACTTATATTGAAACTTTCAGAGCTTAGGGCTATAAGAGGTCGCTTTTTGTGAAAAAATTAATTCAAAAATTAATTTAAAAACAAATTAAAATTTTAACATTCTTTTTGTCAGTCCAATTAGAAGAAGAAAACTACTTGTGTTGAAAATTTCAGAACTGTAGCCCAATTACAAATCGTTTTGTTAAATATTCGTTAATTAAAAAAAAAATTACTTTTCAAAAATCCAATTAGAAGGCCACAACTTCTTATGTTGAAAATTTCAAAGCTTTAGCCCTATTTGAAATCGTTTTGTAAAATGTTTATTAATTAATTAAAAAAATTAATTAAAAAAGAACAAAATAGAAATTTAAAATTCTGTTTTCAAAAGTCCAATTAAAAGGCCAAAACTACTTATGTTGCAAATTTCAGAGCTGTAGCCCTTTTAGAAGTCGTTTTGTAAAAAAAATTGTTAATTTATTAAGAAAATTAATTTTAAAAAAACTAATCAAAACTTTAAAATTCTGTTTTTCAAAACTACAATTAACTAAAACTACTTATGTGGAAAATTTCGGAGCTGTATCTCTGAAGTAGCTTTGTAAAAAAAAAATAATGATAGTTAAAAAAGAACTAATTAAATTTTTAACATTCTGTTTTACATGTATACCATTAGAAGGCCAAACTTCTTGTGTTGAAAATTTCAGAGCTCTATTCCAATTTTAAGTAACTGTACTGGCGATATTTCACAGATTATGAAACTAAATTGATTCAAGTAAGCGATTTCTCTTCACCAAGATGAATACCGTATTGAAACCTTTTATGCCGACAAAGTTCTGTATGCAACCCTGCAACACCTTTATTCTAAATTGACGAATCTTGTTTTTATAGCGACAGCTACCATCCAAACTTTCTGGCGGGGCCTACTCTCCTGACAGACAAACATGCCTTGCTAAAAAACAAACTTCTGTATCGTGCTACCTGAAGCAACTCATAATCCCAATACCAATATTTCTTCCTCCTAATCTTCAATCATAAATGTCTTAGTTCCTGATATGTTTAATGTACTCTGGAATTATAGTTGTTCTATGGAATCACCTATTCTGATGTCGCTTGTTGTTGTTCAGTTGCTTAGAAACAAGTCTTCAATGTACTGGGCAATAGAGACTACTGCATTGTAGGTATGAAAAGCGTCGAATTGGTGTGCATTGGAGCATTTTTTTTTTCTTATTTTTTTTTTTTTTTTTTCAGTTTTGTAGTAAACAACTAAAGAATACTTTCTGCCTGATAAAAACCCGTTGTGATATCTGAAAGCTTGACAATTATATCGACTATAGTTATTTATGAGTTCGTCAACAGAAGTCTAATATCATTGTTAAGTAGAAACAGTAAATACTCCATAGCTAATTAGTGATGATGATGATGATAGTTTATTTTGTAATGAATTATCCAGTCGACTAGCTTTTTTATTTGGTTACAAAAAGTTCAATAGTCTTCTTAAAAGTTTGGTTCGACTCGCTCACAGCTTCGGGGTCCTCCTGTAGGTGGTCAAAGCTGGACGTCAGACCGGGCAACTGTCCTAATTGACCGTTTTGACGGACTAAGATAATCCATTTAGAGAACTTTTTGTCTTGTAAACTCTCGAAGAGATAATACGTATGCACCGTTTAATTTAATTTCATGGACTCAAAATAAAATTTTAATTGTCTCATTTATAACAATTGCTGTTGATAAACCCACCATATGCAATTTTTTTTTTAATTGTTTTCTAACGAACACCACTTTTAAGACATGTTTGTCAACATAACAAGTGAAATGAGCGATAGGAAAAAAACAACCCTATTGTATAATTTAACACCATATATTAAATTGTATCATTGTTATTTCAAAAGTATGGTAATCGTGTACTTTGTTTTGTTTCAGTTATTGGAAGTAAGATTTGGAAAATGGACGAGATATACCGTTTCAGCAGTATTTATTATTCAAACGGTAAGCACCAATATTTGTTACAAAAAATTAGCAAAATTCCTAGAAATTTGACAAAGTATCTTTTTAATTCAACGACAACGAAACAAATAAAGAAAACCTTCTTTTTGATTCTTAAAAATATGTGTACTCTTAAGAAAATATTATAAAGGAAACAATGCTGCAGTTATATTAAATAGAGCATAATTTACCTTCAGATCAATTGAAAACTCTTTTTCCACTAGTCAGAAAAAATTGCTTTAATGAATTTAAAATACAATTTCAATACTACTTAGTATCTGAAACAAAGTATAAAGTAAAACTTTTTATTTTGCTTGAGTTTGAAAATATATATATATATCTTTGATTACAAGAAAAGGATACATTTATAGTATATGTCAATAAATTATTTTTAGAGTTTACAAGCTTACCAGATGTAAATGATTATAAAAACTTAAAATTTCAAATAAATCAAATTATCTATGATATTCTTAATAATCGGAATTTCGTAGAAAATTTTCTGTACACTTTTTAAATCTGTCATAATGCATTTATGTTTCAGATAATTCTATGTATTCACATGTTTTATAAATTTCCATCCTCAGGTTTTATACATGTGTACCGTGCTATTGGGCCCCGTGCTGGCTTTAAACGCTGTTACGGATTTCTCTATGGAAATTGCCATTATAGCATTTGGAGCTGTTTGCACATTTTATTGCGTTTTGGTATGTAATCTTAGCACTTTCTGAAATTGTCAATCAATAATACGTAATTACAAGTTGTAAGATACAGATCATTAGAATTAGCCTTTTATTTAATTGCACCAAAAAACAGTTTTGAAGTGTATCAACAATTATATATATTTTAAACATATATCGCTTCATCACTAATGTTTCGTATCCATATCAAAGTTTGCGAAGTATAAAATTTTTAAATTTATTAAATCTTAACTTTACATTTTTAGAAATTGTTGGGCTTTTTTTATTCATGTGGTTTATCAAAGTATGATTTTGAAAATTTTTACTGTTTAAAAACTCTTCGATATTAAAGTTAAGAAAACTATGTTTTACACAAGTAGAACACTTTTTAATTCAGAAATTATACCGAATAACAAGTTATTATTTTGTGCATCAGCTATTTGGCTGGTTTGGAATTTTTTCCATAATCGTAAAATGACGGAATGATAAACGCCGAAGGAAAGAGCAGCATCTTCGAATGACTATTCTGCTTTAATGCGTCCGAAAGTCAAACTAGTGCTCAGAGTCTTCCATTCGTCTTCTGTAAGCCATAGAAACATGTCTAGCTTGAAAACAAGTCGTACGTATGTTCTAAACACCTTTCATCAGCACTTACATGCAACTCCTGTAACCCTTCACAATGCCGGCTTCTTATACGACTGATGCTTGTTTTATATATTTCTCAACGCGAAACCGTGATTGGCTGTTACCTAACATATTTGCATACTTCCTTATAACTTTGCAGCAAATTTTAGCTTCTTTAATTCAGGTTGTCTTACAGCAATTAACATTTTTCTCTCCGTGCTTATCTTTTGCAAGTGAGTGTATCTCCCCACCTCGCACTCTTATGGATTTGTGAACTTCCATGGTTTGAATTGCCTCCAGAATACCTTCAAGCATTAGTCGAATCCATGTCACATTGTGTTGCAGCATTTTTGTGCGCACTATATTAAGCAGGTGTACCAGTTTTTCTGGTTCTTCAGTGTAAATGTAAACATTAAAATCTGTATTAATTAGCATTTGATGAGTGGATTTTTCGGCAGGGAGGATTGAAAGCCGTTCTGTGGACTGACGTCTTCCAAGCTGGTCTCATGTTTGCGTGCATTATAATCTTATATGCGGTGGGAATAAGTGAAGTGGGTGGATTGACGGAAGTTGTCAAAAGGGCTGCAGCAGGACAAAGACTAAACTTTTTGGAGTAAGATTAAAACTATCCTACCTATTTCAAAAGCTTAAGTAGCATTTGAAGATATTCATAGCAATTGCATTTACTCGTTGTCTTCCAGTTTTTTTAATGTGATATATGTTTAAAAAGTTTAGTATTTTGCTTTACTGTTTTAAAAACTAATGTAGTTTTGAGTTGAATCGCACAAGAGTTTAAACTCTATCTTTATTAGAACTTTTGATTCGTAAAAATTAACACTATGAATGCCACTTGCCAACTATGTAACATTCAAATTTTAAGTTGATTTATCTTATTAATCGTATTTTTTTTTTATCTTTATTAATTTTTAATCAACATAACTCAAGAACTATAAGTTTTTATATGTATTTTTAAATGGTTTTCATTCACTTGATTCTTTTTTTTTTACATAGAAATTTTCACTGAAATAAAAATTTTCAACATAATTTACTTGCTATATTATAGATGTTTTAGATTAAAATTCTTATTTTTTTTAGCAGATGATAGCGAAAAACTAGGGGTGTGGAACATCGCACAATTTTCAGTTACACTATATATTGGCGAATACTTTTCGGTAATTCTAATATTATCCTTTCTTATAAGTGAAACTGAGAAGAGGAGGAATCATTGATAAGCTATGTTCAAGCAAAGAGGGCTCTGTGTTGAAGGCATTCGTTTTTCAGCTTTTTACGCCATTAACGCATTTTTACGGAAATTTTTCAGGTGGGGATGTTTAGAACATCTTAAGAGGAATTACCACAGCGATTTTGATCAAAATCGTTAGACCCGTTTTTCAGCAATCATTGGAAAACATGATTTTTTCAATGACAGCTACCTTATGCGCATGCGCTATTTTGACAAAAACCTTAATGGTAGGTCCTTGCGCCATCGCCAACCTGCTCACTAAATTTGAAGAACGTAGGTCAATTTATTCGGAAGTTATGATGACCACAGACAGTAATTTTTTTTGGATCACTTTTTTGAAATCAGGATATTCCAAAACGTGGAGAAATGCAAATTTTTTTTATTTTTTTTACTGAATCCTATACTTTTATTGTTATAAGTATTATGCAGATAGGTAATTGAAAGTAACTAATATTCAAGTCATTGTTTGCTTGTTAGTGTTATTTACTAAGAAAAAATTTAATTGAATACTAATTTTTGAATTTATATAAAAAATGATAACGTTAAAACTTTTACTTTTGATTTTTTTTAATCAATAAGTTCTGTTTTTATAAAGTAGTTGTTGCAATGTCAATGTTCAATTTGCTCCCCCTCCCCCCCTCCAGACAATTCATCTTGATCAGACAACGAACATATATTAAAATTTAATTATTAAGGAAATCAATTATTTGTTTGACATTGAAAGTGGTATTTTTTTCTACATTTTCATTTATTTTTATAATGATTGTAATATACTTGCATACACTCAAAACCCATGCTGTATAATTAGCAAAGAAATCGTTTTCATGTGTGTTTACAAAATTCCACTTTCTTATGTAATTTATTTTTATTATTTTTTAAATTTATTCCCATTCTGTTTTACTTTAAATTTATTCAGTTTAAACTTATGGGTAATCCTGCGAAGATAATTGATCAAAATTTTCGAAATCTATTCAGTGCCACACGAAGCCTTCTTTTAAATTTTTTTTTTAATGCATTAAAAAATTTTATTCCGGAAAATGTATACTTCATCTCATCACATACATAACCATACACATAACCTTACCTGTCAGTTCAAAATGTTTTTTTCATTTTTTTTTCTTCCATAAATAAACATAGTGTTACTTACTTGCAGAATACTTGCAAATTACAGCAGTACTTGTTAATTTGTTCGCATTTTACCTCTCCGAGCTTAACTTTTGGAAGTTAGTGTATTTTGCTATACTTTTTTCAATGCATTTTTCAAATTAGGATTGTGTGAAATGAAATATCTGATTTCTCTCACCAGCTTCCGATTCGATTTTGAGACCAGGTACACCTTTTGGAACAGCTTTTCTCGCGGTTTCGGTTTTGGACTTGCCTTCTGGGGAACGAATCAGATAGAAGTACAGAGGTCACTGAGCATGAGCAGCTTTAAAAGAGCACAACGGTAAAATACAACCTCCATAATCATTATTCCCCTAGTATTGCATTACATATGCTGCATAAGTAGCCTCTATCATATCGTGCAAGTTGGTATGAACATAGCGCAAACTGAAGTTTGAAGCATTCATATATTACATGGATATGAAGTTAGAGTGGTTGTCAATTGAGAGTGACAATCACAGTTATCATATGACTTGCCTAAGTATTACAGTAGTAATTTGAGTAAGTAATCTTCAGCATAGAATATAGTGTTTGCAAAAAATTGCAAAGGTAACCTGGTGCACAATTGAGTGGTATTTCGTCCATATCTGTTTGATAGACAGAATTCCATAAGGTTTATGAGGTTGTGATTACTGTCTATCAATATCGAAACGATGATAGCTTTTTTTAATGGACTTTTAACTTTTTATTTACCTACTGGACTTATAAGTCCCGTCGGTTTTCTCATGGTACTGTATTAAACGCTTCGAGTTTAAATTAATACAGTACAGTTTTCTCATTGTACTGTATTAATTTATACTCGAAGCGTAATACAGTACCATAAGAAAACTGACGGGACTAATGAGTCCAGTCAGTAAATTAAGATTTCACCTTTATTTACTGACTGCTACTATAACCTATCACAGTGTTTTAAAAATGAAAAATGTGTGTAAAAAAGAAGTGTTCTAAAAAAATTGCAAAGTTAACTTGGTGGACAATTTAGAGCCATTTCGGTGGTCTAGAATAATTTTTATTATGTTTATGGGGTTATGATACACTATCGGCCCTTCTCAAATAGAGGATAACTTTTTTAATGGTCTACGATGGTTAAAAGTCTCTTACCATAAAACTATCTATATGATGGATGGTGCTTATAGGAATCTGTCCATTATAGGTCTATCCTGTGGAGCATATTACCAGTACTTTCTCTTCAGGCATCGGGCATCTTACTTGGAGTGCTCCTTTATGCTGTATTCTATTTGTGCGATCCAGTGCTGATGTTGAAAGAAGCTGGCCTCACTAAATATGACCAAGTAAGGTTCTTTTCCTTAAACCAGTTTTTGAAGTTTTACATTGACTTATCGTCATCTATTTCATTTAGTTAAGTTTCTTTTAACTATGTTTACCTAACGTTATGTAAGTTCACTCTTAGTTACTGCTTAGGTACTCAACTTTGGCTTGAAGTGTGAATATAAATGCCTAATTAACATCATCAATGACGTAATATTTATTGCCAACTTTTGGGTCCCTTATTTGGCGTCAGAAATTGATAATTGTCTGCACCCTTCCTCATTAAAAATTAAAGAGCGATTGATTCCTAAATAAAAAATAATGCTCATTATTTGGCAAGTGATGACATATTTGACTATCGGATTTAGCTCAACGAAATCAAAGTCAATTTATGAACATTTATTTTTTCTCGTGTTTCCCTTAGCTGACCGGTATATTCATGACTCAGATTTACCGTACGAGACGCCTTGGCGCTATTTTTCACATTTGGCGATAACTGTTCTAAACTGGCAACCCTGCGGTAAATCCCCTTTTTGACAACCCTATTGGTGGAAAGGATAATTTTTACACCATTTTAGATCTGGCGATACAACCATGTGACGTCATTTTCAATTTGGCGATTTTTTTTTTTAAAAGTCATCAAGGGTCATCATGCAGTAAATCTTAACCATATTCATAATCAACTAGCATATTTCTGCACTCTATAAGAAATTCAGAATGATGTTTGGTGAAGTACCTAAACCTGCAGTAGCCTCTACGACTACTCGGTTGACTCTACCGCCACCGCGTTCCATTTTAACACTCTATTCTCAAGTATTTCAGATTTCGTTGCTACGATGATCCAACAGAATATAGACGCCGTGTAGCTCTTGCGCCAGGTAGTGTCTAATTGAATTTTTCATTTCGACGTATGTATGCGAATACCATGCAAGTGGGAAGATCGTATAATTTTCGATCCAATATACCTGAGGATTTTTCGTAATGTACACATATATCGAGATTCGTTCAACGAACTTGTAAATAAATCATGAAATAATTAATATATTGGATATACAGATAATCAAAAATTAATGAGCTTGATCTAACAATAAAATCTCAACTTCGGAAATATTGTCTCATGCCTGCTGTTTGTACAAATCCGTCTATTTTTAACTGTGGGATTTTGCAGCTCGTTCCTTACTTCATTGTGTCTAGACTTCACACTTTTCCGGGGGTGACTGGTCTGTGCATCGCTGGAATCTTCAGCGGATCCCTCAGTACTATGTCTTCTGCTCTTAATTCACTGGCTACTGTCACAGTGATCGACTTCATACAACCGACATTTCCTCGACTAACAGACATCAGAACAGTGTCCATTGCCAAGGTTTTAGGTAGCTTTTAATGGTTTTTTAATTTCGGTCCTTCAAAACTAGTATTTTTTCTCAATCTTGTCAAGTTAAAGTATCAACAGCACTTGACTGAATACACTGCTAAAAAAATTAGGAGAATATCAGTTTTTCTTTAATACTTTTTCAGTTGAGCAGCATGCACGCATAAAATTCAAATCAAAGAAACATTTTTATGTAACATAACGATAAATAAAACAACACAGTCACAAACGTAAAGAGTACAGCGGAGGTATATGTAAAAGAATGGAGTGACATAATTAGTGTGCAATTATAGAGATGCACCCATATTAAAACTCATACACTTCAAAGAATTGACCTTTAATGATATTTCCTGTCATTAAAGTTACTTTGCGCTCTATTTTCATACTTAACACCCAGTGATTAAGTTACTCGTACTAAATTTGTGATTGTGTTACTTTACTTATCGCTATGTTACATAAAGATATTTATTCGCAAATTTTAGGCTTTTACATAATTCTATGGTCCATACTAATCCACTGAAATCCTTTTAGAAAAAAGATGTTATTCCCTTATTATTTTTGAGCAGTGAATAATGAAACAATCAAAATACTTTCTATTAATTATTTTTTAATACTGTAAACTAAAGCATAGATGTCTAATATAGTGCTTGAAGATAATATCTCTTGAAGCTTATTAAAAATTCCATAAGAGGAAAAGTATGATTTTTGCTACTTTTCAAATTAAACATTTCAATGAGGTTCATCGATTGTAAATTTACTAAATTATTCCGTTCAAGAAAATTACAATTTTAGCTTTTATGTAAATTAATAAAAAGTAACTACTTTATCCCCAACAATTTCGTCATTTAGTGGTTACTTCTCTTTTAGGTTTACTTTATGGTTTTCTTTGCATCGGTCTTACTTTCACAATCGCCAAAATCGACAGTATCTTACAAACTTGTATAATTTTCCTGAGTTTGGCTGAAGGTCCAGTCCTTGCCATTTTCTTGATTGGGGTTCTCACAAGAAAAGCGACTGATAAAGTAATTGTTTTCAGAAATTATTATTTTTTTCAATATTGATTGATAAACTCTCTCTATACAATAAGTTTAATGTCACATTGTCGAGAATTGCTTTTTAGTCAATTACAAATTTGACTTAAAATGCGAGAGCTAATGTGAAAAAATAGGAATAAAACATTTATTATAGTAAAAGTAACCTACATGTATCACACATGAATTACTTTTTTCTCTTTACTTACATATTTCTCGTTGTGGATACGAAGGACGAACCAAACAAAAGGTGGTTCTTAGAAAACGCGTTTAAAATGTTTCACATAAGGCAGTTTCTATTAAGCTTAGTATCATTTTCTGGGTATAATGAGACCCAAAGAAGAGCGAACGCAACTTGAAAAATAACCTGTAGAATCTGTGAAGGCTCTAATAGGTACGGATGGCGAATTTTTTTTTTTTTTTTTTTGATCCAATGTGGAGTTCGTTCTTCGAAACTGCAACGCCTCATATTATTGTTCCTTCCTTATGGTACCAGTTCACTCTCGCCGAGACAAGACGAGCCAGTGCGAGTGGGAGAGTGTACTTGGTGCGCACGGCTTCTTCCGCCCTGAGCAGAAGCCGTGCGCACCAAGTACACTCTCCCACTCGCACCAGTTTGTTTTGTCTCGGCGAGAGTGTACTGGTACCATTACATCCTCTTCATTACGGCACATTTTATGGTACCAGTATACTCTCACCGAGACTAGACGAGCCGCTGCTAGTTTTTTTTCTTTGTCTCAGTCGAAATGGAGGTAAATTTACTTGCTCCCTCTCGGGCAGATAAACCTACTCCAGATGGAACGCAGGCGAGGCGAGATAGGCAGAGTCAGGGCAGAAGAAGCCGAGCGCACTAAGTACCCTCTCAAACTCACTGGTCTTGTCTCGGCGACTCGCCTCTCGGACAGACTCAGGTCCTTTGACTCGTGCCAAAAAACCGACTCCTGACGGAGCGCAGGCGATGCGAGATATTCCGAGTCAAGGAGGAAGAAGCCGAGTGCCCCAAATCCACTCTCCTACTCGTACACGCTCGTCTTGTCTCTGCGAAAGTGAACTGGTACCAGTAATAGAACCCATGCGCACCAAGTACATCTCCCACTCGCAGCGTCTTGTCTCGGCGAGAGTGTACTGGTACCATTAAATAATGCATTTATCAAGTTACAGTTTTTTTTTTAATGCGTTTCCTCCGTTCCTTTAACAGTCCACAGTTTTCGGTCTAGTGGTCGGAGTTTGTTTAGTGGCTTGGATTGGATTCGGATCCTTATTCAATGACTACCGATACCCTCAACTCTCCCTCGAAACTAGTGGGTGTCCAGAACACCTTAACACCACCATAGATGTGTTCAACAATACGACAGAGATGTGCTCTACTTCCGCGAACTGCAACTTTGAGAAAATCGCAGAAAACGAGTGAGTAAGAATGTTATTGGTTTTAAAAGTCGGGCCTCAATGCAATAGAGGCGTAGAGCGCAGAACGGACAGTCCCACAATTTGTTTTTTGTTGTTTTTACCCCTTTTGTCAAAATCATTGATGCCTGAATGGATTCCATTCAGGGACCATTCGATAAACCACATTTAGATCGTTTTGGAAAGAATGTTTTAAGGGGGGGGGGAGGGTCGGAAGGCTCTATCTAGTTCATGTTAAAAAAGCCATTTTTATGTACCGTTTTCTCAGAAACTACTCATAGCATTGGATAAAAAATTTGTATAGTCAATATTAAAACACTTTTACATAGACTGACGTATGCTTTTGCAAAAATAAAATTTTGTTTAGGATTTATGATGTTTTGAAATTTTTTAATAAAATTTTCCAAAAAAAACATTGTTAGGAATTTAAAAAAAAAAATTAAAAAAAAAAAAAAAAAAAATTAATCAACACTTTTAGCATATGAAAAATTTCAAAGCAAAATATTGAATAGATCCTAAGAAAAAGGCACATTTGTATGAAAAAACAGCTTTCAAAGTACAAAGCAGCCGGGGTTTTCTCAGTGATGTTATTTTTTCGAAATATATTTCATATACTTCAGATAAGCGCATCGCTCCCCAAGTTAAACCATTTTGTAAATAACATTTCAAATATTGTGATGTGCTAAAAACTTCAAAATGGTTTCCGAGAAAAAATGTTGCCTTCCGACCCCCCTTCCCTTTAACAAAACGCTGTAGAAACAGCAAATATCAAATTGTGGGTTGGTTCGTTCTGGCGCTCAACGAATCAATTGTACTGTGATATATATTGCTATCTGTTTAACACAAGAATAGCTTACGCTACTTTGTCAAGAGTTGTCTGTTGCCGCGGTAACAAGACTAATCCCATTTTCTTTAAGGGATACCGGGGAAAAGACATCAACGTTGACTTGCTCAACGCTCTGATGGCGTACTGGTGATATTTCATAGAGTATAAAAATAGATTTATTCAAGTAAATTATTCTTCATCACCCCCAACGAATTAAGCTCTCCAATTACCTACATACATCACCCCTATTCTAAATCGAAGAGTTTTGTTTCTATAGCAACGTCACCATTTAAACTATGTGACAAGAGAATTCTGATTGACACACAGTACTCACTTATACCCTGTTTTGAGTAGTGAGTTTTATTGGAAATAGAAGCTAATTTAATGAAATGTAAATATCCCACTCGGAATTGCGGTGCATTTAAAATTACTTCAAAAATGTAAATTAACTTTAGAAATTCATGCAGTGTTATTGCTTCGAACAAAAACAATTTACCGTAAATTTTGGCCAAAAGTATCATACATTATGATACTTTCACCAAAATTTATAGAAGTCTACCTAGTCAATCCCGCATTTGAGTCTATAATAGGAAAAAAACTCGTAGATCTTTCACTGGGATGTCCTATAATCGAGGAGGCTTTCTTTCACAATTGCTGTCGTGTCAAAAAAAAATAAAAAAATAAAAAATTAAAAAGTCAGAAAAAAACAGCTTACAGAACGAAGAATCTGCTGGGATTTGAAATCTTTCACATGCTAACGGATACTTATCAATCTAGACCATAAGTCAGCTCATTTCAGAAAGACTTTATGCATGGCAAGTGTCAAACTCTTTTCCATCACGTCTCATAATGTAACGCATCCAAATCCAATGTAAAATATTGGCTGTAACTTGTAATGTAAAGTCCATTGAAAGCATTGGATAAATGGAAAAAATTTAATATGAAACATCTCGATGATGGTCATGCAACGAACCTCCTTTGACGCCCCTTTTGAACAGTTATCTTTAACAGCTTCCGATGCAGATGGTATTTCTTAATTCAAGATTGAGTAAAGAATTTTATATTTTCGCTTTGAGAGGATCAACGTAAACATTATACAGGGTGATTCATATTGAATGGGATCATGCTCTCAGAGTGGTAGTTCTCTCAGTTAGAGAAAGCCGGGCAGCAAGACTCTGCTCCTCCCCATTGGCATAACAACGTACGTGAATACCTGAATGATCGTCTACCACATTGCCGGGCTGGGATAAGATATTCCTTTCTTGGCCGCCGAGATCTCCAGATCTAACCCTTTGCGATTTTTTCTTATGGGATTTTGTTAAAGACAAAGTCTTCGTCACTTCATTTCCCCAGGACTTACAGTAACTAAAGCAAAGGATAATTGACGTGTTGGACTCATTAACCGGGATTATCCTGTATTAATTAAAATCCAAATTTGAACAACTTCAGTCATTGGTTCAAGATGTCGAAGGAACACAATTGTCCTCAACACAAAAAAATACTAAAAAATAGATAATACTAAATATATATATATATCCATGCCGAAACACTAATTAGGGACGGACACCGGACCACATTTTTCACTATACCCATGGGCTTAAGGCCAGGGTAATGAATTATTTACAGCATTCCCACGTATATTTTGCTTTTGTCCCATTCAATATGAATCACTCAGTATTTTACTTAAAGCATTATGAGAGGATTACATATATTGTTCATATTATCACTTGTACTTTGTTGTTGAAAGAGTATACTATCACCCTGTAAATAAAATGTAATTTCTTATTAAATAATCTTTTTTAAATTTCGATCTCTTGATTATTGTTTTCGATTTGTGTTAAAAATACAATATTTTATTTTCACAGAGAAATATTCGCCCTGTACAAAATGCCTTTTCCATGGATCCCACCTATTGGGTGCTTGGTAACAGTTGTCTCAGTACTTATGGTCAGTTTATTATTAGGTGAGTACCAACTGTGTTTAGCCGACCAAACGGTATAGTGGTTAGGGTGCTAGCTTCTTGACCGCGAGGTTGCGGGTTCGAGTTCCGTGTTAGGCATGGGTGTTTGTAAATGTATGTTGGTTTGTCTAATGACGAATGTTTCGGCGCATTATAGCCCTCGTGTTGCTGACGGCGCCTGATAATCTGAAAACAACCAACCAACTGTGTTTACAATGCTTGGAAAAACTAAGACTAATTATATTTTTCAATATCATTTTAAATATCGTTATTAAGTATCATCTTTCAATATCATTATCAAGTGCATATATATAATAGTATGAATACAAAATTAAAGAAATGTTTGTATTATCAAATGTTTCAATATCCTAAGTTGATTATAAGAAAGTAAACTATTATAGTCTACTTGAAAATAATGTGTTAGGAAGTATTGTTTTTAGTGAAGATCTAAAATTTAATATTTTAAAAACGCTTCCATTTTTAGCCAAAAATTATCAACTTTGTTCTTTCACTTTAATTTAATATTTGTAAAAGTTAAAGTTTACACTTTATTCGAATGCCATTTGGAGTCTAGGTTTTGCATCTGTCAAAACTTTCGACCAATCACAATAGCTTCGTAAAGCAAATTCGAATTTTTTTCCATTAGCCAATCTTAAAAGCGTATTTCATTCTAGGTCAAACATTGCGAATAGGCATTGCCTAGAAGTTTACCATGAATATAGCCATTAGTTGAAATAAAAAGGAAGAAACTTCATAAACAAGTGACATCGTAGCTATTTACCTGCAATTTGTATGAGAATATTTATTCATGACGTAAGTTCAAATATAGGGAAGCAAAGTACACGAAGGAAGCATTGGAAAGCTGGCAACGCCCGTAATTTTGTAAATTTTTTTTCAAGAACGGCCAAGCAAATCTTCTTGTTAGGTGACGGTTGACACATTTTTTTAAATCAGAATTCATTCTGTCCAAAATTATCAGTTTTAGTTATAATTTTATCATTGGGAAGTTTGAACTTAATGAATACAAGAATGCTACAGAAAATTTCAAAAAAGTACTCGCTTAGGAAGAGACAAAATCATTCCAAAGAGTAGATTTGCAGCCAAACTGATAATGTTGGTTCAAATATTTTATTACATTAAATTCATTATTTTAGTGATTCTTACATTGAATGATAACATCGTAAAGTGAATATTTATTACAAAGAATTTTGCTCAGAAAATATATGCTCCTAATTCTTTGATCTTAATATTCATTGTCCCATTACTTTAATTAAAACTGTAACAACTAATACATTTAGTCCTACAAGCTACTTCCAGTTTAAGTACCTTGTAAAACATTCTAAAAATTTGTTATTAATATAAGGAATTGCTTGTAGATTTAAAATATAAAGGTCTGCTAGAAGGGAGTTGACCGATACTGTTCAAAAATCGACTTTGAATGGGTTAAACTGTATCCTATATCTTCATAACTTGCCAAATAATGAATTTTCTTTTTTATTTGGTAACCAACAGTTCTTAAATTTTCAATGAAAAAAGGTACAGGGGATTTTTTTTCTCTAGTTTCTAATTGGGGTGAGTGGAGCACTTTGAGCATACGGGCAAGATGAATCATTGGCACTTATTCTTTTAGTTTTAATTTCTCACATTAAATCTCACCACAGCGCTATAAACTAGAATTAAACATATGATTCATGTAAAGCATTGCTTATTTCTAGTAAGAGAGGCGACTGCAAGTTTAAGTACCCGATCGAACATCATTCTGAATTTTTTATAGAAAGTGAAGAAAGGTGAGTAGATTACGAATCCACTGTTCTGCTGTGGCAAAAATGGCCGAAACTGGTCAAAAATCGACTATGAGTGAGTTGAACTAAAATCTGATTGTCAAATATGGTATAACTTGCCAAAAAATGAACTAACATTTTCGTCTTCTAACCCACTGCACTTTGATTTTAAATTAGAAAAAGCGCAAACGATTTCTGATCTCTGGCTCGGAAAACTTGTATCTTTCAAAGTAAGCCAAATTGGCGACATTAGTTACGTCATAAGTGACGTAATATTTATTGCCAACTTGACTCATTTGTGAAAGATGCAAATAAGCCATCGCCAGACATCCAAATCATCTGCAACCTAATTGAAAATTAAAGAGCGAGGGTTACCAAGTAAAAAAAGAATGCTCATTCCTTGGCAAGTTATGGCGTATTTGGGAATCAGATTTAATTCAACTGATTAAAATTCGATTTTGAACCAGTTTCGGCCATTTTTGTCACGGCAGACCAGTGGATTCGTAATCTACTCACTTTTCTCCACTTTCTATAAAAAATTCAGAATGATGTTTGATCAGGTACCTAAACTTGCAGTCGCCTCTCAGTCTATTCCCTTGCTTGCTCCCATTTTAGAGAAATCTGCTTAAAATCTACGTATGAAAGTAAAATTTTGCAAATAAGTAAATAGTTTATTTTCACTTCAATGAATGTGCTTTTAATTAGATTATTTTACTAAGCAGATTGTAATGTTCTAGATAATGATTTTGTCTTAGTTTTTAAGCTAAATGTTACACCAAAAATTTGTCAAGGTAAATATTTTAAAATAGCTGCCAATGGGGTACATTGAACCACAAGAAACGAGGCAGTAAGAACCCATATCCAATCAGCCCCATCATTAAAGTTATGTTTGCTTAATCTATAATAATAAAAAAAGCTGTGTGTCTGTCTATCTGTCTGTGGCTCTGTGGATCTATAGCAATCTTTTTAAAATTAGAGTAGAGCTCTGAAATTTTCAGCATAAGTAGTTTTAACCTTCTAATTTTATGCATCACAAACAGAATTTTAAAATTTTAATTAGTTCTTTTTTAATTAATTTTTTTAATTAATTAATAAATATGTTACAAAACGATATCTAATAGGGCTACAGGTTTGAAATTTTCAACATAAGTAGTTTTGGCCTTTTAATCTGACTTTTAAAAACAGAATTTAAAAATTTTATTTTGTTCTTTTTTAATTTTTTTTTTTAATTAATTAATAAACATTTTATAAAACGATTACTAATAGGGCTACAGTTCTGAGATTTTCAACATAAGTAATTTTGGCCTTCTGATTGTATACATCACAAACAGATATACATCACAAACAGAATGTTAAAATTATAATTAGTTCTTTTTTAATTAATTTTTTAATTAATTAATAAATATGTTACAAAACGATATCTAATAGGGCTACAGCTCTGAAATTTTCCACATAAGTAGTTTTAGCCTTCTAATTAGACTTTTGAAAAACAAAATTTTAAATTTTTATTTAGTTTCTTTTTAATTAATTTTTAGAATTAATTAATATTCTACAAAACGATTTCTAATAAGGCTACAGCTCTAAAATTTTCAACATAAGTAGTTTCGGGCTTCAAATTGGACTTTAGAAAAACAGAATTTTAAATTTTTGTTTAGTTCGTTATCAATTAATTTTTTTAATTAATTAATATATATATTACAAAACGATTTCAAAAATGGCTACAGCTTTGAAATTTTCAACATATATAGTTGTGGCCTTCTAACTAGATTTTTAAAAAACAGAATTTAATTTTTTTTTTTTTTTTAAATTATTTAACAAATATTTTACAAAACGATTTGTAATTGGGCTACATTTCTGAAATTTTCCACACAAGTAGTTTTGGCCTTTTAATTGGACTGACAAAAAGAATATTAAAATTTTAATTTGTTTTTCAATTAATTATTTCACAAAAAGTGCCTTCAAATAGGCCTTGATCTCTGAAAGTTTCAACATAAGTAGTTCTAGCCTCTAATTTTAAGTTCCACAAATACGTTTGAAAATAACATTGAGGGGGTGTTGTACTATTGTATTAATGGGGAATTTTTATTTTTTTTATTTTTTATTTTTTTTATTTTTTATTTTTTTTGACAAGGAAGAAGCTTCCAATATTAAGTCTTTACGTAGCAATTAGATTTAAGTGAGTGAAGCGAGCTTATGCTTACGCAGCAATGAACCTTTCAGAGAGCGAAACGAGCCTATGCTTGCATAGCAATGAACCTTTTAACGAGTGAAATAAGCCTGTGTTTATGTGTCCATGATTTTTTCAGCGAACGAAGGGAGCTCTATTTTGCGTAACGATGAACCTTCCTGCGAGCGAAGCGCAAAAAACTGGGACTTATACACGAATGACAGATTTCCGCAACTCGAGGTCTCACAGCTAGCTAAAATATTGCACATGCTAAAATTTCGTAGCGAAGCACGGGTATTTAGCTAGTCTATAATATTTAAACAAGTTGTGTGTGTCTGTCTGTGGCTCTGTGGATCTATAGAAACCTATTTAAAATTGGAGTAGAGCTCTGAAATTTTCAGCATAAGTGGTTTTGGTCTTCAAATTGTATACGTTACAAACAGAATGCTAAAATTTTAATTAGTTCTTTTTTAATTAATAAATATGTTACAAAACGATTACTAATTGGGCTACAGCTCTGAAATTTTCAACATAATTAGTTTTGGCCATCTATTTGGACTTTTAAAAAACAGAATTTTAAATTTTTATTTAGTTACTTTTCAATTAATTTTTTTAATTAATTAATATTTTACAAAACGATTTCTAATAAGGCTACAGCTCTAAAATTTTCAACATGAGTAGTTTTGGCCTTCTAATTGGATTTTAGAAAAACATAATTTTTAATTTTTGTTTAGTTCGTTATTAATTAATTTTTTAATTAATTAATTAATATATATATATATATATATATATATATATATATATATATATATATATATATATATATATATATATATATATATATATATATATATATATATATATATATATATATATATATATATATGACAAAAAGATTTCAAATAGGGCTACAGCTTTGAAATTTTCAACATAAATAGTTGTGGCGTTCTAATTGAATTTTTAAAAAACAGAATTAAAATTTAAAATTTTTTTTTTTTTTTAAATAATTAACAAATATTTTACAAAACGGTTTGTAATTGGGCTACATTTTTGAAATTTTCAACACAAGTAGTTTTGGCCTTCTAATTGGACTGACAAAAAGAATGTTAAAATTTTAATTTGTTTTTCAATTAATTTTTTCACAAAAAGCGACTTCGAATAGACCTAGAGCTCTGAAAGTTTCAACATAAGTAGTTTTAGCCTCTAATTTTGCTTTCCACAAACACGTGTTAAAATAATCTTAAAGGGGTGTTGTATTATTGTATTAATGGGGGATTTTTTTTTTCTTGACAAGGGAGAGGCTTCCAATATTAAGCCTTTGCGTAGCAATTAGATTTTAGTGAGTGAAGCGAGCTTATGCTTACGCAACAATGAACCTTTCAGCGAGCGTGGCGAGCTTATGCTTACATAGCAATGAACCTTTTAAAGAGTTAAATAAGCCTGTGTTTATGTGTCCATTAACTTTTCAGCGAACGAAGCGAGCTCGATTTTGCGTAGCAATGAACCTTCCTGCAAGAGAAGCGCCAAGAACTGGGTCCTATGCACGAATGACAGATTTCCGCAACGTGAGGCCTCACAGCTAGATAAAATATTGCACATATTAAAATTTCATAACGAAGCACGGGTATTTATCTAGTGTAAAATAGAGAATACAATTTATTTTTTGATTTATGAACTTTGTATTTTAAGACAGCCCATTATATGGCAAATTACGACAAATCTGGCTATCAGATTCAATTTTATTCATCCCAAGTAAACTTTCAAATAGTTTTGGTCGGATTTTTCCCCTGGCAGTCTATATTCATAATCTACTAACAATTCCCTACATTCTTTAAAAAATTTAGAATGGTGTTCAATGAGGTACTTAAACTTGCAATCATCTCTCTGTATATTTCTACAAATATGATAAAAGGTGATTAACAGTACTTTAAAAATCTTTTAGATCGAAACAAGAATGTTATTCCTCCAGATTCGAAATGTCTCAGCCCAATTGTTAGATACTGGATGGACATTTCTCCTGAGCAAGAAACAAGGGAAAACGGACAAGAAATGAAGATCGAACTGAAAAACAAAAAGAATCAGCAAAAAGAATTCATATATGATCACTTTAATTATAATTAGAAATGGGGACATGAACAGAAATTTCATCCGTATATTTTGTTTTTGTGCTGTCTTGAATAAAAATGACTTATGACATTGAAAACTTTATTGCATGTTTAAGGCACTAAAATGTTTTAACAACGCTGAACATTGGTTGTAAAATGTTCGATAAACGACCTTATTAGGGTATTAAAAATATTATACGCTAATGCATCAAAATAAATTAAATAAATTTCTAATCAGTTATTTTATTAAAAAAAAAAAAATCACAGTAATAAATTTCCAGTAAACTATAATAATAAAACAAGCTGTATGTGTGTCTATAGAAAGCTACTTAAAATAAGAGCAGAGCTCTGAAATTTTCAACATAAGTAATTCTGGCCTTCTAATTTTACCTTCTACAAAAAGAATGTTAAAGTTTTGATTAGTTTTTTTTTTTTTTTTTTTTCCTCTAGTTTTTTTTTATTATTAATCTTTTTTTATATAAAGGGATTTCAAGAAGAGGAACAGCTCTGAAATTTTTAACATAAGTAATTTTTGCCTTCTAATTGGACTTTTGAAAAGCAGAAATTTATCATTTTGATTAGTTTTTGATTGATTAAAAAATATTTTACCAAATGATTTCTAATAGGGCTACAATTCTGGAATATTGAACATAGATCGTTATGCCCTTCTAATTGAACTTTGTACAAACTAAATGTTAAAACTTTAACAACTTTAACTTGTTTTTTAATTAATTTTTTAATTAATATTTTTACAAAAAGTTACTTCTAATAGGCCTAGAGCTCTGAAAATTTCAACATAAGTAGTGTTGGCCTTCTAATTTTGCTTTCACAAATACATGTTAAAATATTCTCAAAAGAGTGATGGGTGTTATATTATTGTATTGAAGGTTGTTGTTTTTTTTCCTCGGCAGGGGAGAGGTTTCTAATATTAAGGAGTTACGTAGTAAGTAATTTTTAGTGAAGGAAGAAAGCTTATGCTTACGCAGAAATGAACTTTTTAGCAAACGAAGTGATTCCATGCTTGCGCAACAATGAACCTTCCATCGAGCGAAGGGAGTTTGTGCTTACATGGAAATGAACCTTTTAACTGGGGGAAGTGAGCCTGTGCTTATGTGTCAATTAAGTTTTCAGCGTTTGGGTTGTGTTTGTGTAACAATGAAACTTTACAGCGAGCAAAGCGAGCTGTGTTTGTTACAATGAAAGTTTTATCGAGCGAAGCGAGTTTGGTTTTCCATAGTAATGAACCTTTCTGCGAGCGAATCGAGCCCATTCGCAAATCGCTAAAAGCTTTGACTCTCATGCAAGGTGTTATTTTTAGTGATGTTTTGTGTTAAACTTCCATCTGATGAGGAAGTCTTTCGAGGTAAAGATTTTCCAATCCAATCTTTGTAAAAGATTATTAGCTTCGACAAAGTTTCTACAATTGTCAGTTGTCAGTATATTTGGTGTACAGTCTACCGCTTCCAGCTATGAATCTCCGAAGAGCTTGAATGAAAATCTCTGTGGTAAGATCAAAGATAAGCTCCAAATGCTCTTCTCTATAAACCCCGCAAGTAAAAAGCACGATCCAGCATTTGTTGTTTTTTAAAGAAGATCGGAATACGTAAATAGATGCCTACAATTTCAAACGTAGATGTATCTCTAACACGATCAAGAGAAGTTGTATTGGTATTTTATCTCAAAATTTTGCTAAACAAATTTTTTTTTTTTCAAATTTTGCAAATATTTGCTAACGTTTACACTTGACAAATTTGGTTATTGTGTTGTGAGTCAGACGTTTGGAAGAGATAATCCATAATTTCCCCCTTAACTTAGGTGCAATCCATTGAATACTAGCGTGAGAATTCCTTGTGTGAATCTCCAGTATCTAACAAGTTACCAGACGATGATTAGCCGGTAAAAATATCGGATATCGAAAGAAAGAGTCATCCTGTCGCTCATTTAATTTGGTGTTTACTGCTATCAAATCCTTTGAATCTGTCACAACCATAAATCATTGGATTGAATCACCTGGTACAGCAAAGCTACTTTGCTGCGCGTTGTGCCAAAGTGCACTTTCAGTCACTTCAATTTTAGGAATAGAAAGAGTATCTTCTCTCGACCCATGGATTTTTCAGCAATTATTCACAAATCTACGGATCCATTCAGCTATTCAGGAAAACTTGATCTTCTCGTACCACATCGGTTCTTCGCGTACCGCTACCAAACTTTTGATCACACTTTTTTTCTTTTCTGAATTTATCAGATGATTCGTGAGAGGTTAAACTTACTGATTTGGGGGTTCCAGTACCAAACAAGTCCCTCACACCATTTACTGTCAATGAGTTAACAAGGAGATCAGCCACGTGACTGGAAATCAGCAGGGCTGAGGTGGCCAGAGATGTGTAACCATTGATTTGAATCGGTGTTTTACTCTGTTGTCCACGAAAATTTCCCATTTGTTGTCGTAGAATTTGACCAAAAGTAAATTGTATCGATAGGTAGTTTTAGTTCATCTTTATAGGTTTTTGAAAGTCTAGCATTCAGGACACATGCCATCTGCTACAGTCTAGGGAAGTTCATTTTTTTTGTGTGAAGAAAAGTGTAATTTAGTATCTAATTGGTTGGTTGGTTGTTTTCATATTATCTGACGCCGTCAGCAACACGAGGGCTATAATGCGCCGAAACATTCGTCATTAGACAAGCCAACATACATTTACAAACACCCATGCCAACACGGGACTCGAACCCGCAACCTCGCGGTCTAGAGGCTAGCACGCTAACCACTATACCGTTTGGTCGGCTTTTAGTATCTAAAAGACGCCGATAAACTTCACCGGCATCCTCACATCGCAGAAATGTCACTGTTGCCTACGTGCTTTGGTTGATAACGCAGAACACATGCATTAACCAGTCTTCTCTGTAACCTTAGTCAACACGGCGTGGTATTCTAATGATTGTAAGGGTTGGCATCTCCTTATATCATTTATTGAACAGATTCTTTATAGATTCGTGTATAGGAGCATCCCAGTTTGTTTTCGTCACAATGCTTCTCAAATCAGAAGCTTGGTTGATAATAATGTCGAAACCACAAATCCTATGGGATCAACGACAAAATTTCACTTTTAAAGATAACAAAGGATTTTCTCTGAAACTTGCTAGTCATCATCAAAGTATCATCCCACCTGTCCCATTGAAGACCTTATAAGGGAACAGGTGTATGGAAACTAATTTAAGCTAGAGACTGGCCCTCGAAGGATAAAATTTCAAACTCACTTGATGGGCCAAAATTCTCACATTCTCAATTCCATCTTTGCACCTGTTAGTCAGTAGAATGTTTCTTGAAACTTCTGCACTCTGACTCCTCCTGGACAGAAGTTGCGAAATTGTTAAAGAAAAAGGATTTTGAAAATTTGTCGGTCATGGGTTTTAAATTCGCTGTATCATTTGAAAGGTGATCTAGGTGCACGGCAACGCATTCGGCAAGTTCACAGCCAGACACCTTTTACTGGAACCAACTCAGTAGCATTTCGATTCTTTCGTATCTGCACATTACAGTACACCTAAGCGCTGAAATTTGTCTTATGGCTAGCTGTTAGTCACTATAGTAAGACCTCTAAGTTTCAAATCACCAATTATATTTAAGATTTGAAACTTATAGGTTTGATAGAGGTCGTGATAATCTAATTCGAAGAAAACGGTATATTTTGAGACCCACTCACACTGATCATCAATGTATTAAAGTACTTCTAGTAAAACTAGAACTACGAAATTTGGTATGCTTCCAAGGTTTAACATGTATACAAAGGAAAAATTCTCCAAATCAAGATTTCCCCCTCAGAATCCCCTGATCAGGGCCAATATTCGAAAGATTCGAATCTTAATTCGCATATATTTCCATTGAGACTAGAATAAAAAAAAAACTTATTATTCTAGTAACTACTAGCATATATAAATAGAGGAGAAACTCACTACTCGCCGATAAGACACTATCGAATATTGGCGACGTTTTATTGGCTACGAAATAATGACCAATTGTAATTTTTTTTCCTTTGCCAACATTTTTTGCATATCTGATTCAACTACTTATTTAAAAGAATTTTATATTATCATCATTCACATTGAATAATACTTCATCGACTGTGGTCTCGTAAATCCCGAGTTTGATAAATTTTATTAATTTGAACAAATGCTGATTTTTCGTGATGACATATTAGTTCCTTGATTTCTTTCCGTGGGAAAATATGAAAAACGCAATGTGATCGGCTAATGGAAGGAAAAAATTCTAATGAGAATGCAAAGATAATTTGTGATTGGTTACATGTGTTATCATTCAATGCAACTCCAATCCTAGCAATACTGTGTGTAATTCTATTCTAATACGTGTAAGCTAAATATTTAAAATTCGTTTGTGGTAGGAATTTAAAAATCATTTGGCGCTAATCTAAAATTCTAGAAATTGAGTGATTGTAGTGTGGAAGAGTTGTATTTTGATGATTTAAGTAAATTTGTTGAATACATCGGAATAAGCTATTACATTTTCTCGAAAATAAAACAATTATTAACTACAACATTTAAAAGCTAAAACTAGCAACCGCGTGAATTATTATATAATTCTCACGCTCGAACTTCAGCCGGATTTACACGCTACGAATCGGGACTCCAGTTTAGAAAGCCAGTTCAGTGACTTCAGCTAAGCGACAGCTGCGCCGTCTATCAGTGATCACGGGAAAGCTCACCTGATTGGTTGATAGGAGTCGCCGGCTCCAGTAAATAGAAAATGTTTGGTTTACTGGAATCAGTAGCCAGGTGACGTGTCATGACGTCACATAGTGGTGATTTAAGCTGGAACCTCGACTGGTAACGAAATCCGGCTTTTAACGAAAATGGAGAGCATCGTATGAAGGCCATCGATATAGATAAACAAATGGATAGACTGCTTAACGCTGGGAAAATGAAGCCGTTACCAGATGCAATTGGTGGGATAAAAAATGTGGATTGCCGAGGATTGAAAATAAAATTTTGGGTTGTACACAGCAGAAATGTCAATAGTTGACCTTAATTAATAATAATGTGCAAACAATTATATACTCTAACACTTTACACTTTCAGTTTTTTCTCTTTGCATTGACAATGGAGCAATCTATCCAGTTGTTTATCTATATCGATGACGAAGGCAGACGATTTTATGTAAGTTAGTTCTACTGCGCGTGGCTTCGCTTCAGTTACAAGCGCCAATGTGTTATGGTGTTATTTTTGATCGGAACTTTCTACGCTATTATATTAAGCTGTAGATTACAGAAAATGGTCGATGTCTTATTTTTCCACTTTAAAACTGCACTTTCGGAATGGTCTGTTGGGTGATTCCAACCAAATGTGGTTTGGCAGACCGGCGATTCTTTCTCATACATTCCTTGTAAATTTCAGAGTAATGTTCGATTACTTGTCACGGCATCTAAAAGTTTGTACTTTCAGATAATCTGCTGGACAGTTGTGGTCAAGTGCAGCTGGGTTTGGCAGGCCAAGTGATTGATGGTCAGCTAGTATATTTCTGCATTCTATTCGATGGGGTACCTGCCGTTGCTTCTCATGCTATAAAGTTGGACATTCCTGACTGCAATCCACTTTCAAAGGAATTGTTGCAGTGGATGCAGATGAGAGATGTTAGGTCAGCGATAAGAGATGACCAACCACTCGATACACCATATCACTTTATTTGATCCATTGGTGAAAATTCGAGAGTTCCTCAACAAATGAGGATATTGACCACGGGCAATTTCTTCACAACAGGCGGATTATCCGTACACACATTTTTTAATACATTCAAGTATTTAAGCATAAATTATAAATGCCAATGACATCTCAAAATTATAAATCTATCAGCCTAATAATGATTCTTTGCATGGGGTATTTTGTTCTTAATTATATTTGGCAATGGCATCTCAAAATTATTAACCTATCAGAATAATAACGATTCTTTGCATAGGATATTTTGTTCTTAATTATATTTTGATAAAAATGGAGATATTTTTTATTAATCTTAATTGCATGGTTCTTAGCGTTACCCGAGAAACACCACGAGGAGGTGACCATGCATCGTTTCTCATGTGTGCATGAAAGCAAAAGAAATACAACAGATTACCAGCGCGTAAGCGTAAAAAACTCAATAATAAACGAAGCCAAATCTCTTAGAGCACTAGATACTATCTATTCAAAAGAGTGTTTTCCGTCCCATTATTAATATAGGACGTCTACATGTCTAAGTTGAATATCAAATTTTAAACATTTAAAGATTTTCCTGTTCTAGTGTATGATACTTCGGATTAATTCTATGTTAGAATACTGATTCTCATTCACTGCACAGAAAACCATTTGTTCCCAAATTTAAATGATGTTATCATTCATGAGAGCGTGTAAAATATTATCATAAACATATTACAAATAATTGGAGTGACTTTTAAACATTATTATGACTTTGAAATGCTTTTTGTATGAAATTGTATCAAACATCTCAATTGGCACCATTTTTGGAATTAGTTAAATAGTTTCATAAGAACAGATTAATACGGGTGAACTTTTCGATTATATTTGTGAATCATTAGGTCTTAAGACTCATAAAGCTCTCTTCACCATGAAATAATTAAGAAACAAATCTAACGAAATTTGATTCATCAAAGTATATTCTAGAGTTTTATGGAGCCGTTTAAATCTTTGACAGTATTCATGTTCTTTTAAATGTAGGTAGAAAGTTGAAAATACGCTTTAATAACTTTTAAAACCTGTATGACAGACTGTGTACCAACTCAAGCATCAATCACTCTACTCAGATATAGGTCAAAATTATGCGGCATTGAATGTTCATCTTCGAGTCAGAATTTGCGTAAAGAAAGACGTTCTAAATGCCAAAATACTCAACTTCCTTATTGATACAAACTACCATAACTCATCGAATAGATGCCTAAAAGAAGCTTCTTCTTTTCTTACCAGTTCTTTTCCGATACAATAAAATATATTGCAACTGCGATGGCTTCAATGTCCAATATCGGTGTGGCAGATTATGCTGTTTTGAGCGTTTCACTCATCATACCTGTTCTAATAGGACTGAAATTCGGGTCTTCAGATGCTCACCAGGGCTCGACAGGTGAATACTTTCTGGCGGGAAGAAAGGCCAGCATGTTCCCGGTGGTCATGTCGACAGCAGTTACAGTTATGTCAGCTATTCTCATGTTGGGAGTCCCTGCAGAAGCATACAAGTTTGGACCTATATATATAAATACAACAGTTGCGACATGTCTGGGGCAAATTGCGGCATGTTTTGTCTTCATACCTGTGTATTTTCAATGTGGAGTGTCAAGTGTTTATGAGGTAAAATGAGTGGTGTATACTTTTTGTGCAGGTCAATTATTTTATCAAAGATTACATATCTGTGATGTTGAGTAGTGTTCTTATGTTTCATCTAGTATTTTTATGCGTACTTGTTTATACAGCCATGTAAAAATAGGAATATTTCTCTTGCAAACCTACTTCTTGTATTTTTTTAAAAATATTTTTCGCTTTAATAATCAGTTTAAACGTTATCTTCATTACTTTATTTGAAAGTGTTTCAACAATGAATTAATGGATTTGGTTTTTATTGAAAAAAGAAGTTAAGGGAACCCCGATTGCCTTTCAATTTACAATTTTGACAAATTTAAAGTATTCCTAGCTTAAAATAATTTGTTACAAATAAAAAAGAAGTAGTGCTTGACATTTTAATTTCAAATTCTATCTTGTTCATTATTTTTTTTTAGCTCCTTTATTTTTAAAAAAAATTACCTTGGTATGTATTCTATAACTTCCGACTTTAAATTTATAATAAGTAAAAACATTAATCTGAAAAAATTACAAAATATGGTAAAAAAAAAAATTATGCATTTTAATTAAAAAATGATTTTAAAAAACAATTTTTCATAAATTCCTCCCCTATTTGGTCAAATATGTATTTAGGGTAATAAAAAAAAATTCAAGGCACCTGTCCGGATTGACCGTTTTGACTAACTAAAGAAATCCGTTTGGCAAACGTTTTATCTCTTCAATGATCGACGGGATAATACGTAGAGTTTAATTTTATAGACTCAAAACAAAATTTATAACACCCCATTTAGAAAAATTACAGTTGATATACCCACCAAACAAAATTTTGTTTTAATTGCCTTCTAACGAGAATGTTTAAATTAATTATAATCCATTTTACCGTTACCAATTATAAAACTAATTAGTAAACATAGACATGTTAAGACTGATATGAGAAACACAATTGAATAGTTTAATATCATATATTTAATTGTGTTGTTGTTATTTCAAAAGTGTGGTAATCGTTTAATTTAATTTTGCTTTGTTTCAGTTATTGGAAATGAGATTTGGAAAATGTACCAGATATACCATTTCAGCAGTATTTATTATCCAAACTGTAAGCACCAGTACTTTTTTTTTAAATATTAGTAAAATTTTTAGATGGATAACAAAGTATTTTTTAAGTAAATGATAACAAAACAATTAAAGAAAACTTACCATTTTATTCTTTAACATCTACATTATCTCTAGAAAATATAGTAAAGAAAACAATAGTGCGGTTATATTAAATCGAATATAACTTAATTATAAAAAAAAATTAAATACTTTTCCCACAAGTCAGTATTAAATTGCCTTGATGAATTTTAAAAGATAATTTCAATACGATTCTATCGCTAAAACAAAGTATAAGAAAACTTTTTATTTTGCTTACGTTTTAAAAAAAGGTTATAAATCTTTGATTAAAAGAATTGTATATATTTATGAATACGTCAATAAATTGTTTTTAGGGTTCTTACCCTAAATGTAAATAATAATAAAATCCTAAAATTCTCTTCAGAACAAAATATCTATAATTTTCATAGTAATATGAATCTTGTAGAGGAATTTCAGTACACTTTTTACTTTCAATTACCCATATGTAATACATAGGGTAATAAAAGTATAGTATTCGATCAACAAAAGAATTTTTTTCCCACGTTTTGGAACATCCTGATCTCAAAAAAGTGATTTAGAAAAAATGTCTACCAGTGTGTACGTGGTCAACATAACTCCCAAACAAATTGACCTACGTTCTTCAAATTTGGTATGAGGGTTGGTGATGGCCATGGGACCTACCATTAAGGTTTTCGTAAAAATCGCACATGTGCATAAGGTAGCTTGCCTTTGAAAAAATCGTGTATTTCAATAATTGCTAAAAAACGGCTCTAACTAATTTGTTCAAAATCTCTTTGGAAATGCCTCTTAATGTGTTCTAAATATCCCCACCTCCAAAATTACCGTAAAAAATGGCGTAAAAAGTTGAAAAACGAATGCCTTCAACACAGAGTTAGTTCTCTTTCCTTGAGCATAGCTCATCGACGATCGCTTTTTCTCTTCTCCGCAGTTTCACTTATAAGAAAGGATTTAATAAGAATCACCGAAATATATATCGCCAAAATCCCCATTTTGGCTTTTTTTTTTCCTTTTTTAAGACACATAAGAATTTCAAAAAAAGTAATATCACCAAACTGGCCATTTTTTCTCAATGACTGATGAAAATATAAAAACGGTAAATGACACAAATCCACATCAGTAACATAGTGAAATTGAAAGTTGTGCGATGTTCCACACCCCTAGTTTACTCTGCCATAGTACTTTTATGTTCCATGTTTTAGACAATTCTATATATTCACTGTTTTCTAAATTTCTATCCTCAGGTTTTATACATGTGTACCGTGCTATTGGGCCCTGTGCTGGCTTTGAACGCTGTTACAGATTTCTCTATGGAAATTGCCATTATAGCATTTGGAGCTGTTTGCACATTTTATTGCGTTTTGGTATGTAATCTCAGAACTTTCCGAAATTATAAATTAATAATACGTAATTACAAGTTGTAAGATACAGATCATTAGAATTAGCCTTTTAATTAATTACACCAAAAGATAGTTTTGAAGTGTATCAACAATTTTACATCTTTTAAATATATTTAGCTTCATCAATATTGTTTTGATTCCATATTAAAGTTTGCGAAATATAAAAATTTCTAAATTTATTGAATCTTTACTTTTCATTTTTAGAAATTGTTGAGCCTTTTTTTTTATTCATGTGATTTGTCAAAGTAGTTTCGAAAATTTTTGCTGCTTAAAAAAACTCTTCCTCGATATGGAAATTAGACATAAAGGACGGGCATGTTCTAGACTAGTAGAACACTTTTTTTTATACAAAAATTATATCGAATAACAAGCTATTATTTTGTGCATCAATTGAAATTGGTTATAATTAAAAAGTGGGCGTTGGCACCACAATTTCTTACCAAGATCTGTCTTTAGGTACAGAAAAATGATGCAATAATCACTTAGACGCTATTAAATTCCTTAATAAAGCAACATTTTTGCTATGCTCCATTTCTGTATATATTGTATCGGGGAATGAACATTTAATGGATTTTTATCTTTCGAAATATTCTTCACTCTTTTATGGCAATTTTTACAGCTGAAATTTTTCTATAAGCCGTTTGATATAGGAAATGATATCTTTAACAGGAATATTGCATGCCCTTCTCTATTGAGAAGCTATTTCTAAATATCTAGAGGTTTAATTTGCCTACACAGTAGTGATATTAAGGCAATAAGATTTCATCGGCAATGAACAAATATTGAAAACCTAATTTTGATATGAAAATAAAATGTTGTTCATGTTTATTTTATAAATTTAAATATTAAAATCTGTATTAATTAGCATGTGATGAGTGGGATTTTCTGCAGGGAGGACTGAAAGCCGTTTTGTGGACTGACGTCTTTCAAGCTGGCCTCATGTTTACATGCATCATCATCATGTATGCGGTGGGAATAAGTGAAGTGGGTGGATTAACGGAAGTTAGCAAAAGAGCTGCAGTAGGACAAAGATTAAACTTTTTTGAGTAAGATTATAACTATCCAACTTTTTGCAAGAACTATCATTTGAAGATATTGTTACAATTTATTTATTTTTTTTATCAGAAAAATGGATTACAAAAATTAATCCGCTTATTCTTCAGAAGGAATCATAGATTTTTTAAAAAATTTCTTCTCAAAGAATTAAACAATTTCTTAAAAGCAAAAACACATTCAAGCTCAAACCAAAGTTTCCAGTCGTGCATCGATATAGATAAACAACTTGATAGACTGCACCAATGGTAATGCAAGGGAAAAAACGCTCCGGTGGTTGATGATGATGGGTGGACAATTAACCAATCACAGTTCACTTTTATAGTTGGGTGGAAATGCGAGAAACCTTGTAAAGTGCTAGAATAGATATTTTTTGCACATTATTACTAATGAAGGTTTACTATTGACAGTTCTGTTGCGTACAACCCAAGATTTTATTGTCAATCCCCTGAAATCCATATTTACTTTGTCTACCCAACGATATGGCAACGGCTTCATTTTTCCAGCTTAAAAGCAGTCTATCCAGTTGTTTATCTATATCACTGATCTCTACTACAACTTCTAGATAGCTCATGCTTGGTTACTGACTTGAAGTTGAAGGAAGCTTAATAATTACCATAGAAATCTATACTATCAACTCCCCCCAAAACTAGTTCAAATTTGTTTGTTACTATGGGCAACCTATTTCAAAGCATTATGGGGGGAAGTATTCAAATGACATCATCTGCTTGCACAGCAGAAACCGCTAATAAGTAATCCAGAAGTTGTAGTAGAGATCAGTGATCTATATCGATGAACACAACAGCAGCGAAAAGACAAGCTTCCTGTCATTCGAAAAATCCAGAAAATCCTAACCGTTGCCGCTAATTTAATACTTGTATTTCTCATACTATTTAGACTTTTTACATTAATAAAAAGCTATATTTAAAAGTGATTGTAGAACTAAAATAGTATTAGAATTTACCAAATATTTACATTATATACAATTATTCACAAATTCATATTCAATATTTATAGCAAATTGCACGTAATTGGAATTCAGAGAAAAAAACTGCCATTTTATTGAAATAAGTTGGTGTAACATTTTAAATAGATGTTGATTATACACAATGGATGTTAGCAATTAAGCTTATTGATCATCACAGTTTGATCAAAATAGCCCAGATTTCAGTAAAATATTCCAATTTCTGGTCATTTACTCGTTATTTTCCAGTTTTTTAAAGTGATAAATGATTTTAAAAAATTAATGTTTAGTTTTACTGTTATTTAAAACTGATAGTTGTAGTTCCAAGTTGAGTTAAACAAAACTTTATCTAACTCTACCTTATTTAAATAATTTATTGTGTTATACAATAATTAAAACCATGAATCCCGCCAACCATATAACATTCCAATTTTAAGTCGATTTCTCTTATTGGTCGTATTTTTTTAATCTTTGTAATTTTTAATCAATATAACTCTAGAACTATAAGTTTTGAAGTGTATTCTTAAATGGTTTTCTTTAACTTGTTTCTTTTTTATCGTTAGATAAAGTTTCAGACACACTGCACTAAAATTTTAAATAAAATTTTATTTGCCATATTATTAAAGTTTTAGAATTAGATTACTTGAAGAGTTTTTTAGCAAATGATAGCGAGAACTAAAAATGCAATTTATTGTTTGCATACTTAGACATGATTTACTATGACAAATATTAATTAAATACTAATTTTTGAATTTACAAAAAAAAAAAAAAAAAGAACTTTTGCATTTCATATTTTTTTTAAACCAATAGGTTCTGTTTTTCATAAAGTAGCTGTTATGATGTCAATATTCAATATGTACCCACCCAAAAAAATTCAGAATAATACACTAACAATATATTAATGTTGTGAGTGTAATATATTTAAATACCCTCACAAACCATACTGTATAATCGACAAAGTAATTTTTTTTTTTAATCTGCATGAAAAAAAAATCAATTTTTTACTGTTAAGAATTTATATTTTATTCACATTCTGTCTTATTTGGATTTTATCCATTTTAACCTTTAAACCATTCTGTGACGACAATTTAATTTTTTTTTTTTTTTTTTTTAATCTATTCAATGCCCCGAGAAGCATAGTGTAGTTTGTAGTAAACAGTTCTTTTTAAAAGTGGGTGAAAGAAATGAAAAACGTTATATTTCTGAATATCTATACTTTATCTGCTCATAAACATACATAACCATTTGTATAACCTTATCTTTCAGTGAAACTGTAATATTTAAGCAAGTGTTCTTTCCCAATGCATTTTTAAAATTATGATTGTGTGAAATTCAGTATCTGATTCCTCTCACCAGCTTCCGATTCGATTTTGAGACCAGGTATACCTTTTGGAACTGCTTTTCTCGAGGTTTCTGTTTTGGACTTGCCTTCTGGGGAACGAGTCAGATAGAAGTACAGAGGTCACTGAGCATGAGCAGCTTTAAAAGAGCACAACGGTAAAATACAACCTCCATAATCATATTTTTCCTATCAGATTGTATTACAACTATAGTATAAGGAGCTTCTAATGTATAGTACAATTTGGTACAAACACTGTGCAAACTAAAGTTTGAAGCATTCAAATGACTTTTAAATGAATATAAAGCTTTTTTATGGTGGTCAAATGAGAGTCGTATGACAGTTATCGTATGGTTCGTCAAAGTGTTACAGTAGTAATTTGGGTAAGTAATATTCAGTATCAAATATACAAATAGTGTTTGCAAATAGTGTTGTATAGTGCTTGCAAAAAATTACAAAGTTAGCTTAGTGCACAATTTAGTGGCATTTCAACCATCTCTGTGTGCTAGCAAGAATTCCATTAGGTCTATGAGGTTGTGATGGCTGTCAGCCATTACCATATGAACATAACTTTTTAATAGACCATGTAATATTCATGAGCAAAGGTCTGTTTACATGAAATTCTATATTTGATGGTTGTACTTATAAAAATCTGTTCATTGTAGGTCTATCCTGTGGAGCATATTACCGGTACTTTTCCTTCAGGTATCTTGTAACTTACTTGGAGTACTCCTTTATGCTGTATTCTATTTGTGCGATCCGGTGTTGATGCTAAAAGAAGCTGGCCTCACTAAATATGACCAGGTAAGATTATTTTCGCTAAACCTGTCTTTTAAGTTTGTCTGTCACATATATTTTTTATACATAAACTTTCTTTTAACTCTAGTTATGTATAGTTAATGTTTGAAGTTAATGTTTCAGCACTTAATTGAATAATAAATGCTATTTTAACCACTTTTACCTTCTTTGTAGAAACGTAGAAGCTTCGTCACTAAACGAGTATGGTGTCTTTTTGCATAAGCCCTTGATAAATATCATTTCTAATAGAATGTAAAAATATAATTTTTAAATTTATTAATCTCAAAGCACCACTCGTATAAAATAACATAAACATTTTGTACTTGCTTTGAAAATATATACAGTTATCTTCGAGTTAAGCAAATAGTAAGGACACAATGACGGTGATATTGAGTCAAAAGTCGTCCTTTTCCTATAAATAAAATATTCCATTTTTAAAACAGTGGATCAACATTCCATAACCAGTATAATTTATCCAGCATTGGACGAAATTGACATATATCAGTATCCAAGCTACCGATTTGCAAAGCTCCGCATGCCCAATGCCAGCCCAATATTTATCAAAGTTGTTGTGCTACTGGGGGCAGTTTAATACTCACATGACTATAGGTCAATAAAATGCCCAATCAAACTCTTAATTTAGACGTATTTATGCCAATTTCAGGAAAACAATGATTTTCGGGCAAATAAGTAGGATGGATTTCCGGCATGTACAATTCTATCGAGAGTCGTTCTGAAAATAGCCCATGAAATGATTACTATATATTGGAGTGAAGTTAATACGGATAATTAAATATTGACGTATTGAATTCAAAAGTACCAAATACTCCACTTCAACCTTTTTGTCGCTTATCTGCTATTTCCATTAACCTGCTCACTTATATAAATGTGGAATTTTTGCAGCTCGTTCCTTACTTCATTGTGACTAGACTACATTCTATTTATGGTATGGCCGGTTTGTGCATAGCCGGAATCTTCAGTGGATCCCTCAGCACTATGTCATCTGCTCTCAATTCCTTGGCTACAGTCACAGTGGTCGACTTTATACAACCGACATTTCCTCGACTGACAGACGTCAAAACAATGTCAATTGCCAAGATTTTAGGTAATTTTTAATGCTTTTTTTTTTTTAATTTACGTCTTTGCAGATTGTTTTTTTTTTCTAGATCTTGCCAAGTGAGAGTGCTAGCGTCTAAAATACCTGTAACACTTGACGGTGTAATAACTTGGAAGGTGCAAATATAATGAAACACCAGAATTAATTTTCTTTGATTGTAATGATAATACCAAAAATTAAATCCCGAATGTTATTTGAAGATGTAAGTCTTTCAGCTTTATATCTCGATAAAATAATATTGTTATTTAAATGTCCATATAAGTATTCTCGTAATTACTTCACAAAATTCCAATCAAGCTCATCCTTTGTAATTTTACCAAATTATTCTGTAGTAAGAAAATATGTTTCTAACTCTTTAACAAATACAATTTTAGCTTTGTGAAACTTAAAACTAACTACGTTTCTCTCTAACTATTTCATCTTGTGATTTCTTCTGTTTCAGGTTTACTTTATGGCGTTCTTTGCATTGGTCTCACTTTCACTCTCGCCAAAGTCGACAGCATTGTGCAAGCATGTGTGATTTTCCAGAGTTTGTCCGAAGGTCCAGTCCTTGGCATTTTCTTGATTGGAGTTCTCACCAGAAAAGCGACTGATAAAGTAATGGTTTTTAAAAATGATTAAAAAAAAACCTATTAGTTTCTAGAATTTGATTGATACCCCCCCCCCCCCCATTAAATAAGTTTAAAGTTACATCGCGGTGGATTGCTCTGTTGTCAGTTAAATGTTTGGCATAACATTTTAGAGTTAAATCTTTTCACTTAAAGTATAAGAAGGAATAAGATGCTATTCTAAAAATTTCAATGTTCTATCAACAGAAAATAATTTATTAGAAATATTTCTGTAAAAAGTGTCCCATCCCTCCCGACTCTCCCCTACGTATGAATTACTTTTTTGACTTGACTCGTTTATTTATCAAAGTATTTATAGTGTCAATTTACTTACAATATCATTGCAGTATATTTATATACCAAAGAAGTCAGGTGCCGATGCTTTACCCACTAAAAGTTTACTGATCGCCAACTTCCATCTGATTTTGAATTTCAGTTGTAGGCTATTTTACCACTTGTGATTAAACTACCATATACTAAAAACTTTAGGAAATACAAAAAGTATATAAAAAGATGCATTGATCACATAATGGGGCATAAACAATAACGGTTAGCGTAAGAGGGAAAAGAAAAGGCAACACTAGGAAATTATTTTCCGACGCATAACCTTTCGTTCATTTAATCATTTATCAACTTATTTGTGTTTATAAATACAGAATTTATAACTTTAGTTATTTATAAACACAGAATTTTCAGTTGTTACCAATTTTTTACAGTAAGTAAAATCCTGTGTTTCAACCAGATACTTAATTTCATCATATTTGATTCACAAGGAGCACTCCATCTTTAGATTAAACTAGTTTATTTACTAAAATACGAGACACTACACGGAACATACAGTTATACTAACATAAAGTAGGGGGAATGACGCTTTCTCCGACAAGTGGCCCACTAATCCATTGACTTTAATAACCTTTTAATACATGGCCTTGGGACAAAATTTTGTTTCGTATTTAAAATAATAAACTTTAAATACAGACCTGTTACTAATTTTAATATTTTCTATCAAAAATTTCCTTATCATTGCTTCACAATGATAGATTAAGTAATTATTAAAAATATAAATCTTTTTCAGACTTATCAATCACAATTTTTACTTACGCGGTTTTCAAATTAGCTTACATTGTCTTACTATTCCTGAAAAATTCCAGTTTAGGGATTGATATTATTGTTCATTCTTTACATCGTCTCAATTACAGTACATTTTAGCGAATGCATTTATCAAATTGCATTATTTTTTAATACTTCTTCCCTTCCTTCAACAGTCAACAGTAGTCGGTCTAATAGTCGGAGTTAGTTTAGTGAGTTGGATTGGATTCGGTTCCTTATTCAGTGCCTACCGATACCCTCAACTTCCCCTAGAAACAAGTGGGTGCCCAGAATACCTTAACACCACCATGGATCTGCTCAGCAATGCGACAGAAATGTGCTCTACGTCCCCGAATTGCAAACTTGAGAAAATCATAGAAAACAGGTGAGTAAGAAGGGCTCAGGAATTTATTTCGGTTTTACAAATCGGTATACTGTTTATCTATCACAAGAATAAATTTGTGCAGTGTTGCGTGGGGCCATGTAAAGAAGACTGGCCTTATTTTCCACAGGGATTCCAGAAAAAAGACATCAACCTTAGCTTTCTGAACACTCTGGTGACGTATCTGGCGAGATTTCATAGATTTTAAAAATATATTTATTCAAGTAGAGGATTTTTCATTATCCATATGGAATGCCGTATTGTAACCTTTTAGATCATCAATTTTCTGCATGAATTACCCCGATTCTAAATCAAAGAGTCTTGTTTCTATAGCGAAATCCACCACTTGCGTGAGAATCCCAATTGACAGATAGTACTTGCGCTGACATATGGTACTTGTACTAGATATTTTATTGGAAGTATTTGTTAATTCGATTATTGCAATTGCTGTGAATTTAAAATTGCTTCGAAAATGTATATTAACATTCAAAATTCATGCAGTGATACTGCATAAAAAAGCATCTTAACTGAAACTCTGATGACCAGAAGCATCATATAGCATAAGAATTGTATTTTAGTAAAAAAAAAAGCTCAGCTTACAAAATTTCAAAGAAGTTTTTCAAGAAAAAGATAAATTAATATACCAATGAAAGCAAAATATTTTTGCAATGAAATCTAGGGATGTATTCTTTTCAGATTATTGGTTTAGACATCTTCTTGAGCAATAACTACACTATGGTTACACTGTGCCGAAACAACGTAAACTCTTTCGAGGGATTCTTGCATTTCGAATGGGTATCCCATTAGACTGCCATACAATCGACGAGGGTCTTTTTTTCATAATTATCAATCTGTTTAATCATTTTTTTATAGAGCTTGCAAAACGACCAACCTACCGGGATTTAATATCAAGACCTTTTGCATGCTAAGCGAATGCTCTGCACTTCACGGCTCATTTCAGAAAGACTTGAACTTTATTTATGACGGGTACCCATTTCACTTTACCAACACGGCTCATAATGTGACACATCCAAATGTGATGTAAATTTAGTTTTGATTTTGTAATACGAGGCAGATCATAAGCAATGAATAAACGAAAACATTGGAATACGAAACACCTTCCAGATGGTATGCAATTAATCCCCTTCGACATCACTTTGAACCATCGATATAGATAAACAACTGGATAGACTGCCTAACGGTGAAGAAACGAGCCTTTTCTCCCGCGGAAGCGAGATGCTTGGATGGAGGAAATTGTATTGCCGATGTGGATTTTCTTCGATCTTTATGATATATTCGCGTTACTTTCGATATTTAGCAAGCAAAAAAAAAATTAAGAATAAAACATATTTGAAGAAAATAGTTAAACCAATAAATATAACTAATCAAAATAATTCTAAGTATAGAATTTGTATATTTAGAACAAACATTTCAGATTAGTTACTGTCGATATCTGTAAACATGTTTGATCTTTATTGAATCGAATTTAATTCTTTAAATTTTAAATTACATAAATCACATGTTTAAAAAATAAATTATTATCTACAAATTATAAGAATACAATAAACAAATGAAAATAGACTTTTAAACTAGATTTATTTTAGAAGTAGAAATTAAAAATAATTGAAGAAATACTCTAAACCAGTTGAAAATATGTAATAATTAGATTGCAAAATACAAATTCATACATTCAATACACCAATTCAAAGAACAATTTAAGTTTCAAAGGCCAACTATAATACTAAATTTTTACACTCAATATTATTATATAACTTATGATTTTAAATATATAAGTTGTGAAACTTGTTTATTGCAAGTATTTGGTCCTATAATTTTGAAATGAGAAAAATGTAGATAACTTTATCAAAACTAAATAATTTCAGGTATTGTTCATAATAATATTACAGAAAATTGTTTTTGAGGATTTCAACTTAAAAATCAAATAAATTACATAGTTTAATAAGCAAAAATTTAAAAGGAGGAAAATTTTTAAAAGTAGTCGGAGAGTTTTTCCCAAGAAAAAAAAATGGTTTGTGGTTAATCTAGATCTAAACATTGTTAAAAAGGACCAACTTATTCAGTTTATGCCTGATGATAGTTTTGTTTCTTTGATGATCTAGTGTTACTCTTTTGGCATTCGAAAAAAGTCTAATATTGCCATAAGTTCTGGCAATTAGTTTTATTAGTTGCGTTTGGTGGAGATCCTCCACAACAAATTCACCTTCAGTTGAATGCATAAAACCCAATGTATTCAATTTTTTAACAGTGTTACCCTGTGACAAATACTTAGAAACAGAATAAACAATGTAATCTAAAGGTTTTTCATATTTTTTTTTTTTTTTTTTAATTTGACACATAATGACGAAATAATTTTTTAGTTTGTTGCACAACAAACAATACTCCATCAGAAGCAAATTTTAATCCACCTTTATTTACATTGCATGTAAACGATTTGGCATTTTGATAGTATTGCGTATCATAAGGATGGCTATTGCATTGACCAATTTTTAATTTAGCTTTTGTATACGATTGTAAGAGGAGAGACAATTTATCTCTAAAATTCAAGGGTTATATTTATCAACAGAAATAAAACTGAAATACAAATTGCTTTCCACAGTTTGATTTGACTTCGGATTCCAACAAACAGTTAAAAACGACTTTGTTTTTAAAATAAATACGTAAGTAATAAAGAAACTGATAAACTTTTCCGTTTGCAGTCCGCAGTTCCGATATTAAATAAATTTACATCAGAACAATGCATTTTGAATTATTGTTTCTCATTCCAACCCCCTTTTTTTTACTTTATTAATACAATTACTATATGTTCATAAAAACGTATAAAAACATAGATTAATTAAAACGTATCGAAAACAATTTATCCAGTTATAAATAAACAGTGTAATAATTTTAATTATTAAATGAGTGTAGAATAGAACAATAACAAGTGGAGTTTTAGTTTCGCTTTCATTTTCCATTTCTTTGCCAAATGCCCTTGAAAACGCATAAAAACAAGGATTAAATAAATATAAATCAAGTGTTTTATTCTAGATCCTAATGCTATTTGTTCTGAATTTAAAATAGATTATTTATGATATGAATTGTCAAGTAAGAGATCAACCATTAACCACGAGCGATCAATGTTAAAAGGGTCATTTTAGATATTTTTCAATAATAAAAAATTAAAAATATATATATTTACATATTTGAATAACTATTTTTTACTTACCGGTGAAAACTCTTGTTGATATCTTTCCGATTTGCGCTGTTGTTGCAATTATATGCAACACACGAGTTAACCATCATTCAGGAAATCTTCCCACCAGTGGCAGGAAAACAAATATTACTGCCGGCGCGTTTTTCGCCTCGCGTTGCCACCGGAGCAGTCTATCCAGTTGTTTATCTATATCGATGCTTTGAACAGGTGTCTTTGGTTTTCTTCCGATGCAACTGGTAATGATCAATTTAGAAATGAGTAAGAAACCTTATATTTGCACTTTTGGAGGCTCAACATAAACATTATATTTTACTTCTGGAATTATGAGAAAATTGTGTAATAGTTTCATATTATCACTTATACTTTGTTGTTCAAAAAATGTACGATCTCCCTGTACGCAAAAGGTAATTTCTTATAAATAGCCTTTTCAAAAATTTCTATCTTTTGATTATTGTTTTCACATACTCTATTTGTGTTAATATGAAATATTTCCTTTTCACAGGGAAGTATTCGCACTGTACAAAATCCCTTTTCCGTGGATCCCTCTTATTGGGTGCTCAGTAACAGTTGTCTCAGTACTTATTATTAGTTTAGTATTAGGTGAGTACCAAATGTGTTTACAATGCTTGGAAAAATTAGGACTTAGCCGATTATAATTTTCAATATCTTATTATAACAGTTTATATATAATAGTATATAAAATTAACGAAATTTTAGTAAGCAAGTGAGGATATATCTATTATAATAAAACAAGCTGTGTGTCTGTCTGTCTGTGGATCTATAGAAACCTACTTAAAATTGGAGTAGAGCTCTGAGTAGTTTTGGCCTTCTAATTGTAAACATCAAAAACAGAATGTTAAAATTTTAATTAGTTCTTTTTTAATTAATTTTTAATTATTATTATTTATTTTTTTTACAAAGCGACTTTAAACAGAGATACAGCTCCGAAATTTTCCACATAAGTAGTTTTAGCCTTTTAATTGTAGTTTTGGCAAACAGAATTTTAAAATTTTGATTATTTTTTTTAATTTATTTTTTTAATTAATTAATAAATATGTTATAAAATGATTTCTAAAGGGGCTACAGCTCTGAAATTTTCAACATATGTAGTTTTGGTCTTTTAATAAGACTTTTAAAAAACAGAATTTTAAATTTTTATTTTGTTCTTTTTTAATTAATTAATAAACATTTTACAAAACGACTACTAATAGAGCTACTGCTCTGAAATTTTCACCATAAGTAGAGTTGGCTTTTTAATTGGACTTTTGAAAAACAGAATTCTAAATTTTTAGTTAGTTCTTTTTTAATTAGTTTTTTTAATTAATTAATAAATATTTTACACAACGATTTCTAATAGGGCTACAGCTCTGAAATTTTCAACATATGTACTTTTGGCCTTCTAACTGGACTTTTGAAAAAAAGAGTTTTAAATTTTTATTTACTTCTTTTTTAGTTAATTTTTTTAATTAATTAACAAATATTTTGCAAAACGATTTCTACTTGGGCTTTGAAATTTTCAATTCAAGTAGTTTTGGCATTCTAATTGGACTATTGACAAAGAAAGTGTTAACATTTTAATTTCTTCTTCCTTCCCCCCCCCCCCCTTCCCATACCTTCTTCTCCAACAGACCAATATATTTATAATCTACTAAAAATTCTTTATATTCTTTAAGAAACTCAGATAGATGTTCAATGAGGTGTTTAAATTTGTAATCGCTTCTCAGCCTATTTCTAAAAATATGGTAAAAGATGATTAATAGTACTTGAAATGTATTTTAGATGGAAACAAGAATGTCATTCCTCCAGACTCGAAATGTCTCAGCCCAATCGTAAGATATTGGATGAATATTTCTTCTGAGCAAGAAACAAAAGGAAATGGACAAGAAATGAAAACCCATTTGGAAAACAAAACGAATCTGCAGAAAGAATTCAAATATGATGACTTTAGTTATAATTAAAAATGAGAAAGTGTACAATAATTTCAACTGTTTTGGCATCTTGAATAAAAATGACTTATGATTTTGAATTACATTTATTGCATGTTAAAGGCACTAAAATATTTTAACAACACAAAATATTGATGGCAAAACATCAATAAATGACCGTATGGTATTAAAAATATTACCCTCTAATGCTTCAAAGTATATTAAATAAATTTCTCATCAGCTATTTTGTGAAAAAATTCTCATGTATAGACAAATGTTTTCCAGTAATAAAATATAAAATTGCATTACCTAAATATACTTATGTGTACTTATTTATTTTAAGAACAAATGCGATTGAAATACTCTTAATATTTAACTCTTAATATGTAGTAATTACAATTACTTATTTTGTAGTGTAGGGTAGAATTTACAATTGTGGGAATGTGATTTAATAATAGGTTCAGGAACACAAGTAAGAATTAAATTTTTATTTTTATTTTGCTTCAAAATATTCTACCTGGATCCCTTTAAAATATGTGTCTCTGTTTTCAACAAGGTATACATATAGGTTTCGACATTTTTTTTTAATATAATTTTTAATTTAAAAATGAGACCTTTACACATTCAAAAGTACATTATTTGTTAAACTGTTTCCAATAATTTTTTTTAAATATCATCAATTATAATAATTAATTAACATTTAATCAATTAATTAGGCTAATTATGAACGGTGCCCAATGATTGCGCCTAATAATTTATGATCCTCCTTGGTTTTCTCACTTAGTTTGAGGTACCAATTTAAAAGGTTCGTATTTTCCTTATTTTTAATGTTGATTATTCGACTTTTATAATTCCTCAAATCTATAAATTATAACAAGATAGATAATACAATGAAAATGAACGATTTATACACATTTATGATAACATGATATACATAAAAAAACGTAGCAGTCCAGCAGCATATACGCTTTTTTATTACACTATTATGCAACTAAGATAAATTGAATCCATTGTATTTTTTCCAGAAACTTACCTTTTTTCGCCCTATTTCTTGGAATTTATAAATTCAGTATTATATCGGTCAAATTCCACAAATGACCAATTACTTGACATTTCAATGAATTAATTTACGAGAAAATGACACACATTAATTAATAAAATTTGCACTAACTGTGATTGTCCAATGTTTTTATTCCGGGAGAAAAAGTTGTGAAAACTTTACACGAAAATCAATCTATTGATTATTTACTTGTATTCTATAATCGAAAATCAATCATATATACTTACTATAATCTAATCTCATCAATAAATAGTTGTCAAAAACATTAATTGTAATTTGCTAATTTGAACATTATTAATGGTATTATTCGTTTGAATCTGAAGTATAGTGATGAATTTCATAAAAATTACTATCCTTCTTACCGTAATGACACTAGTTCTCTCAGGTAAGCTAAAACGTTAATTTTTTTTGTTATTTAACTTTAGTTTTCAAGCTTTTCATTGTGATTTTCATCAAATTATTTATTTTTGAAAATACATGATTTTAAATAATAAAATATGGAAAAAAAAAACAATGAAAAGTTATTCCAATTTAGTTAAAACTAAAATTTTAAATCCTGAGTTGGTACTATGTCTATTACTTTGTAATAAAAAAAAAAAAAAAAAATTGCCATTTTTTACCTTTTTCAACGAAGAATTTATATTCAGAAAGAACTACCTAATCTATTTTAATATACATTACTTTTTTTTTATCTAATTGATTAACGTATATCAAAATCCTAATTTAACCAATTTTTACTTTTATGTAAATTTACATAAATCATGGAGATAACTAACTTGATTGAAATGAATAATTAAGTGAATAATTGTCTAAATGACTTGGTCTCAATTTTTAGAAAAGTCAGCTTTTTTAATTGTAAGATTCTTTTCTGTGTAACCAATCCGACAGTATAGCTTTTATACATTAAATAATGTTCAACCGGTTTTTTTTTTGTTTTTTTAAATTTATCAGTATTCCATGTAAGCCTACTATATAAAACCATACTATTTATAAATATCAAATCTGGATTCCTTACTAAAGCATGTTAGATTACATGGATTCCATCTTTTTCCACTTTTCAATGACAAATCAACCCAAGAAAAATACTTTTTTTAATTTAGTTACTGCGTAATGTGTTTACAGATGTATGATTTCATATTACGATTATAACTTTATGTACCTACAAATAACTTATATACAATATGATTCGGAAATTTTTCAGATATACATGAGGGAAGAAAAGATTCCGAAAATAAATCAAAATTGAGGAAGTCAAAGTTGCACAAGAAATCCAGACGAATGGACGAATTCCCTGAGTAAGTTTCTCAGTGATAGATAAGAGTAAAATAAATTTGTTTTATAATATATTGCATATCTATATATTTTTCACATAAAATCACTTTTATTAACTCTTCAAATTTTCTTTTTTAACCTAAAGATAAATGTTCTTTAATTTCCATTATCAACCACATTTTACATTCAAGTCAACTTGTATGCTCTCTCTTTAGAATTCTTCATCTCTCTTTTTTTTTGTTTCAGTTGTTCTCTTTATTTTAAAACCCTTTCATCGCAAACTTAATTCATAAGGCATCCGACTACGTTCGGAGCAATTTTTTTTTTAAAAACCATATCTATGAAACTTTTTATTACATTGAAATGTGCATTATATGTTAAAAATATGAAATTGACAAAAATATTAACTTTTTCCATTTTATTTTTCTACAAAAAAGGCGATTTTTAGTTGAAATTGACCAACATTTTGTCAAAACGGCTAATGTTGTAACAAAAAGTTTTTAAATATATTTTGTTTTAATTTTTACTACATGATTCTCTGACATTAATGGCTATAACGTTCGAAAATCTAAGTTATATTTTCAAAAATAAAAAATATTGAAGCTATTATATATAAGATTACTTATAAATTTCGATATTTTCGCAACATATTATTATGTATATATAGCAATAACTTTTTTTAAAAAATAGGTACAGTCAAATCTGTATTCCATTATACTCTACATAATATAACGAACAACTGTACAAAAAAATTTAACTCTATTTTAAATACATTTTGAAATAGAACAAAAGTCATATTGTAGTATTAGCGAAAAATCTATTTTTTTAGAAAACACGATTTTTTAATCTCTTTGCATGGAAATCAATTATTTGAAATGATTTTGCCTTTTCATTTTAGCGAGTCTTTTTTGAGATTTTTTTGTACTCATTAAGCTCAAACATTCCCCAATAGTAAAATTATGTCTAACACTGATGATTTTGGATAGAATAAGTTCTGATTTCAAAAGATATGTTAACCGTCACTTAACATGTAATTCGCTTATCCAAGGCCACGCTTAGCCGTTCTCGAAACAGAATGTGCAAATTCGCTGGCTTTGCCTCTTTTCAACGTTTTCTTCGTATACTTTGCTTCCATGTGTGTCAACTTATATCATTTATAACATTTCCATACAAACTACAGATAAATAGTTAAGTTTTCACTTGTTTACACATAGTATCACAACATATTATTATATACATATAGCAATAACTTTTCTAAAAAAATAGGTACAATCAAATCTGTATTCCATTATACTCTACTTCTAATAAATCCTGGGAAAATCTTGGTTACACTATTTACAAATAAAAGAGTCTCAAACTTGCCAAATCTAATTTTAGATGGCAAGAAAATATCACTTGTTGACCACGTGAAGTAACTAGGTGTTACCCTGAATTCAAAACTAAATTAGAAATCCCATTTAAACAAATGCATACAAAGGGCAACATCAGTCTTCTTTGTATTCAGGAGAGCTATAGGTACATCGTTGGGCCTTAGACCAAAAGTGGTCTATTGGTTCTACAATATGATGGTAAAACCAATAGTTACGTATGCTGCGGTTGTTTGGTGGCCTAGAATTCAGCTCAAGGATGCCAAAACCTGACTGGATAAGCTACAAAGGATGGCATGTCTGGCTATTATAGGTGCTATTAAAACAACACCTGGCTTTGCACTTAAAATGGTGCTCTGTCTTATTCCACAACACATGTTCATTAACCATGAGGCTATGATGGAGCAATTAGACTCAACGCTAACGGCTACTGGTTGCTTAAACCATATAGGTACAGCCATACACTCATATGGACAGAAATACAAGAGTCCAGCCCATTAATTATGATGAATCAGGACGCTATGGCTAAACGTCCAATATTCCTCAAACTCTTTAAAATTACCTTTCCAACCAGAAGGGATTGGGAAGGGAAATATGTATTGGACGGATTTGACATTACTATATAGAAAGATGGCTCTAAAATTGACAACTACTCTGGAGCAGGGGTATACAGTATTAAAACTAACTTTAAAATTTCTATACAGTTAGGAGAATTTTGCACTGTTTTCCAGGCATAAATCAAGGCATTTCTAGTCTGCGCCCAAGAACTTGTACCATGTAGAACTAGAAGCAAAGGCATTGCTATCTGTTCAGACAGCCACGCAGCGCTGAAAGCACTTGAAAACGGGTTTATATACTCTAAACTTGTGCTTGACTGCAAACTTGCTCTGAATGATCTTGGTAGGAATAACAAAGTCACGTTGTTTTGGGTTCCTGAACACCGTGGGATTCTAGGCAATGAACACGATGATGAATTGGCCAAACTTGGATCATTCCAAAAACCTCTTGGACCACCACCATTTGTCCCTGTACCAAAATTAGAGGTCAGAGGATCAATTCGATCAAGTCTTAATAAAGAAATTGATCTAGCATGGAGAAAGTCTCAGGGTATGAGACAATCCAAACACTTTTTAAAAGGAAGTTCAAACCAAACACAAAGATTTTTACTGGGACTGGACAGGAAGTCGTGTAGGATCATGATTGGTTTGCTAACCGGTCACTGTCTTAGAAATTATCTTAAAACAATGAAAGTTGTTGAAAATGGACTATGCAGAGGCTGTAGAGATCAGCTGAAACAGTAGAGGATGTCTTTGGCAAATGCCAATCATTCATGGGCATTAGGCTCAAAACCTGTGGAGTTATTGACATCGAGTCTAACGACATTTGTAATGTTCCCCTCTTAGACTGTTTGGCCTTCTGTAAGGCCACTGTCCTGTTTAACATGCCATAGGCTTATCTTCTTATTTGTATGATTTTAGAGAGGTACAATGGGACAACAGGCCTATGTACACATGACTTTGCCACTCTCTTTTCAATCTAATCTAATCTAAGTTGTTTACACATAGTATCACAACATATTATTATGTATATATAGCAATAACTTTTCAAAAAAATAGGTACAATCAAATCTGCATTCCATTATACTCTACTACATAATAGGCAGAACAACTGTACACAAAATTTTAACTCTACCTTAAATACATTTTGAAATAGAACAAAGGCTGTATTGCAGTATTAGCGAAAAATCTATTCTTTAGAAAATACGATTTCACATCAATCTGCACGGATATTCGTATTAACAACCGTTTTTTGAACGACTATGACTAAACTTCTATTTAAAGTACAAGAAAAATACCAACTGATTTGAAAAGAGAAATTTTCAATTCAAATGAAACGAAATAAAACTAGGGGTGTGGAACATCGCACAACTTTCAATTACACTGTATAGCATTGGTCATTGCAGTAAAATTTGACAGTGCTACAGTAAATCAGGGTAACATTGAACCACATTTTCAGTATTTTCTTCTTCCCCACTTATGTTTTTATAGTATTTTCAGACTTAATGGCATAAAATGGAAGAATAAACCCTAAATTATATTTTAATTTAAACAAATTTATAAATGTTGATGATGAAAGCACCAAATAATAGGAAAATAACCCGGTGCAAAGTTACCCTGGCATTTAGGGTAACTTTGAACCACTATCAGAAGTTTCATATAAAATACCATTTTTTTATTCAATCTAGGACTATTCAATATTTGAACTAGTAAAATTAAGTTTCTAAATATTTGAAACATCATCAGCTGCAGTTTTCAATACCCTAAAGTTTGTATATTTTAAGTAACACCACAAAGAATATATTACGTAGGAATAGTGGATGATGAATCACATGAATATATTGCAAAAAAAAAACTATTTATTGTTCAGTTTAAACATACAATTTTAGTAAAAAAACAATCTTCGGTTCATTTACTTAAATATAAACTCATTTTATCAATTAAAAATTGAAAAGATAAATAGAAAATAATAAAACTGATAGGCCGCCCTTATGCTATAGTTAAGTACTATGGTGTTTGTAAGTCACAATGTGGCACAAATACAAATATTCTGTTCTTAATGTTAGAAATAGTATGACAATATAGAAACAAAGTTCAAACTTCATAAAATTTCACTTTGGCATTCTTCAGATTAATAGTTTAGCATCAAAGAAAGAATTATTGATCTGGAAAAATCTCATCTTCTAACTGGAATAATAATTTCTGGAAATAATTTTTTAAAACACGCCTAATTTTTCATACCACAGATCACCATTGATATTGGACCATTTCCAATATGCATCAGATTTCTTCATGAACCACCAAATATCACGTTGTCATTTAAGTCAATTTGGTCTGGGTACATTTCTCCATCGTATTGAATAATTATGTGGTCATAAACTTTGCATATGCCATAACCAGAATCTAAAACACTTGCATGCTCTGTGTATAAAATTCCTTTCTCATTGACGTGTTCAACAGTCACCACTTGAACAATCTCTGATTTTTCAGTAACATTCTCCACTACAATTTCAGCAGAATAAACCTCTATCATGTGCTTATTGTCCAACTTTCATCTTCTCCAAAAATGATAGTGTTGCACATACACTGTCATCTGCATCATCTAGTTCAAGTTGGTTGGTTTATACGCTCAACGACCTACAGTTTAACGTGGATTCTGAACTGCAACGAACTTTCATGACTAACCCGGGATTCGATCCTGGCACTTTTGGCATGCGGGGCCTGAGCTCTAGCCACACAGCCATCAGGTGGATCATCTGGTTTAGGACTTATACTCTTGCTGTCTACCAGGAGTTCATATGGTAGAGGACTTTGGACGATACCACATGTCCTCGCTATACATATTCCTTTACCATTTATTTTTTCTGCATAGAAATTTTTCACTTCCTCAACTGAAACGCTTTTTACAATCATCACAGGCAGGCAGATTTTTTTTAGTTCTGTGAATGACTGCTAGATCATTATTTCTAATATTTTTAGGTACTTCTTGAATTCACTCTCAATATTTTCATTTTATCGGATTTTGCATACAAGGGAAGATTTCATAAATTAAATTGTATTTGTATGTATATAAATGTATTTTAAAAGCAAAACCAAAAATAAATTGGAATAAAATATGAATTATATGAGCAGTGTTTACATTACACACTGTCATCAGCCTAACTTTGAGCCGGCTCAAAGTTACACTGAATATGTGGTAAAATGATAGTGACTTAGTTTTTTGCTTTTTACCAAATGTTAGTAAATAAATAACCATCAGCTACTAACAATTTCACTATTTTCAGAAAATTATATAACTGATAAAGTGGTAAGTTGATGCTTACTTGCATAAATTAGTTGATTTACATCAACTTCAAATAAGCATTAAAATGGAACTTGCAAACAGTACTTCAGAAAAACAATTGAATGACCAAATAACTTATGTACTATTTTGCTAATTCATTTTCTAAACTATAGAGCAAAAATCCAATTTCACAATCTTGCCAGCATTTTGTAGCAGCGGAACATTAGCAGCTCTTTAAAATCAAAAATACTGAAAACTAGGAGGTGGCGCAAAGTTATACCCTATGGCTCAAAGTTACCCTGAATGACTGTATTTACTATTTTCTTATTTTCTCTCATTTGAAAAAAAAATGGCCAGTTTAGCAATAATTTTTACAACACACACACACACAAATGGTGACTTAATTCCATAGACATTGCAATGTCCTTGCTTGTGCAGGAAATTAAAAAAAAATCCATCGTTGATAGTCGATGCTCAAGGGCAGAGAGCTCTGTGTTAAAGGCACTCGTTTTCAACTTTTCACGCTTTTATCCAACTTTTATGGCAATTTCAAATATGGGAATGTTTAGAACACCTTGAGAGGCATTACCACAGCGATTATAATCAAATTCGTTTGAGCCGTTTTTCAGAAATTACTCAAAAACATTACTTTTTCAATAGCAGCTACCTTATGCGAAAGCACGATTTTGACAAAATCTTAAAAAGTTGGTCTTGTGCCACCACCAACCCGCACACCAAATTTGAACATCGTAGGTCAATTTTTCCGAGAGTTATGCTGACCACAGACACACAGACAGACACTTTTTCTAGATTGCATTTTATTTTCAATTACCCATATCTATACATAGGGTAATGAAAGAATAGTTATTCAATAAAAAAAATTAAAAAACCAGTTCCCCCCCCCCCCCCGCATTTCTCTACATTTTGGAACATACTGATTTCAAAAAAGTGATCCAGAAAAAATGAAATGTCTGTGTGTATGTGTATGAGGTTGAACATAACTCTCAAACAAATTGACCAACGATGTTCAAATTTGGTGTGCGGGTTGGTGATGGCCATGGGACCTACCATTAAGGTTTTCGTCAAAGTCGCGCATGCATAAGGTAACTGCTATTGAAAAAATCAAGTCTTTTAGTAATTGCTAAAAAACGGCTCCAACGATTTTAATTAAAATCGCTGTGGTAATTCCTCTTAAGGTGTTCTGAACATCCCCGACTCCGAAATTCCAGTAAAAAGGCTTTAATGGCGTAAGAAGTTGAAAAACGAATGCCTTCAACACAGATTTATCTTTCGTTGAGCATACCTTATCAACGATCAGTTTTTCTACTCTCCTCAGTTTCACTTATAATAAAGGAAAATATAAGAATTATCGAAAGTATATCGCCAAAATCCTTATTTTGGCAGGGTTTTTTTTTTTTTTTTTTTTTTTTTTAAATCCATACAAGAACTATCACAAAAAAAAATATCGCCAAACTGTCCATTTTTGCTAAATGAATGATGGAAATTTTTAAAAACGGAAAATGACACAAATCCACGTCAGTATTATAGTGTAATTGAAAGTTGTGCGATATTCCACACCCCTAGTTCCATTTTATACGTAGTCAGACACCTTATATACTCTTAAGAGTTATTTCCTATAAAAATACTACTCTCTACTCTTATACTTTTTGTACGTCATCTCTAACAAATATTGAATAATACTTAATTATCTCCTTTATTCTTTATAATATTTAAAAACCAAATTAATCTTTAATCTCTTTCTGTCTTTCCCATTCTACCGTAACTAATTTTTATACCCTTTATACCCTAATAGTCACATTGCCATTGATGTTTTTTTTAACATTTGCACTTTCGTCTAAATTAAATTTATACTTTTAATAAATTAATCACTTTCATATTACTCTAACTTTTATTTTTCTACATTGTTGATCATAAATATTATGATAAATTGGTAAAAATAACTATAAATGGTTTCCATTTCAGAACTGAACTCGATGATTACGATCCATTTCAAAGGGCCTCGGGAAACATCGCACCAAAAACTTATCGCATTGGAGTAAACAATGAACCGATTTTAATGGGTATGAAGATTAAACAATTATTAAATTATATTATCAAATTTATATTTAAATTAACACTTCCAACAAAACCGTGTCTTATAAATAAAAAATTCATATATCCAGACATCGATGAAACAATACAGCTCTTATAAATTAGAAATATATAATATAGAAATGAAAGAATATGTGAATTATTGGGATAAACATTATAATAAAGCAAACATACAACATAAAGCAACCTTTTCATGTGTACAAAGAACAGGATGTTTCAGAAAGGAATTCCTACTTTTCAAAAAACTTGACTGCGAACAGTTAGATTCAAAAGAAGCAAGTAGTATTTTGGATAAATAGGTATGGAATGTTTGATTTGCAAAATTAGTTACATTATTGAAATGTAGAAACAAATTATAGTAAAATACAAATGAAGAAGAAGACTTCCGGGGTCACGTTGTCGGGATAGCATGGTACGTTGCATAAGACACCTAGGTAGTTATCACTGGTCAGAAGGTTGATTTGTTGTTACGATGGTATCATATGATGTCTCTTGATAACAAAACAATTATTCAATTAAACACACAACAGCTACATTAAATTAATTTTCTATGCCTCTAAACTAAACAACTTTTATGTTAAGAGTCAAGCAGGTGCTGCGGATTTTGTAGAGAGAATCATGCGGAAACATGTCCGGTGCAAAGGAATTTTAGTAGCTGTGTGAGAGACAGAGATGTTTATTCAACCAGAATCAAACTGAAATGAGAAAAGGGCTGTATTCTATTGGTTTATTTTATACCACGTGGAGTACAGATCTTTTATGATAGGATGGGAAAGATATCAAATTGAGTGGTACGTGTGACCTGGAATGAAATGTCTTCTGAGAAGAGACTCACGAAAACACCTTAAGCTATTGATTGAGATTTTTCATAGCTCTAGCCTTTGTGTGATTACACTAGAACATGTTAAGCACAAGATCATCGTTGCCCACATGAAAAAGAGCTCTGTAATGCTTTTATTGGATAGTGCAGCCCAAAACGGAAACTTTTTCAAAATGCAATGGTTACGAAAGACTAATAGGAGAGTTTTCAGTACATATTTACTGTTTTGTTTTTGACACATCAGTCCAAATGAAAATGGCCCTCATCAGTAAATCATATGCAGCGGCTATCAAATTTACATCACCCATCAACCAATTTTGCAAATCGGTATTCAAAATTCTATTCACGTCTCTATCCAAAATACCACTTCTTTCAATCTCTTACAGTTTCGCAGTTATGTGAATTCAAAGTTTGAGTTTCGTTCCTGAAATATCCGTCCTGAAAGGAGTGCACATTTGGAGAATATCTCAAATTCTCTCTCTCTTTCTCTCCTCCCGAAAAAAATTCATCACTGTTTTTTACTTAATTCAAAAAGTAATTCCTGTAGTTACAAACTCTAAAACAATATTGGGCTTCTTTATAATTGCTCTAGTTACTTCAATTTAAATTTACTGATATAATCATAATCTCATTCTACTTCTACCACTTTTATAGATGACGATACCAAATCTCAATTTTATAGAAGCCGAGGCATTCAATTCAGAGCAGGTGATGGGGAGGAGGAGGAGGCGGCAACCAAGGGAGTCCAAGGAACTACAAAGTCAGTAATATGAAATCATAATAAAGGGTATAGCAAAAAGAATGGTCAGATTCAAAATCTTAATATTTATGGAGCGACAAAGATCTCGTGAATGAGAGTTATGTTGCTGGACGAGGAGTGGTCTAGAGTTTTAGAGAATCTCCTCTAGATGGCTCACCATGTACGAAAGTTGGTGTTTGTGTTTTCCCAGCTTTGAGGAATCGATTTGTGCTTTAGATTTCTTTTTTCAACTATCTGTACAATGAATTTTGATATCTAGATGCATGGCAAAGGCACTCGCCAAGTTCACTTCCAGACATCTTTTACTGGAAGCAACTCAGCAGTATTTTGACATCTCATATATGCGTCTCACAGTCATCGATATAGATAAACAACTGGATAGACTGCTCCGGTGGCAACGCGAGGCGAAAAACGCGCCGGCAGTAATATTTGTTTTCCTGCCACTGGTGGGAAGATTTCCTGAATGATGGTTAACTCGTGTGTTGCATATAATTGCAACAACAGCGCAAATCGGAAAGATATCAACAAGAGTTTTCACCGGTAAGTAAAAAATAGTTATTCAAATATGTAAATATATATTTTTTTAATTATTTATTATTGAAAAATATCTAAAATGACCCTTTTAACATTGATCGCTCGTGATTAATGGTTGATCTCTTACATGACAATTCATATCATAAATAATCTATTTTAAATTCAGAACAAATAGCATTAGGATCTAGAATAAAACACTTGATTTATATTTATTTAATCCTTGTTTTTATGCGTTTTCAAGGGCATTTGGCAAAGAAATGGAAAATGAAAGCGAAACTAAAACTCCACTTGTTATTGTTCTATTCTACACTCATTTAATAATTAAAATTATTACACTGTTTATTTATAACTGGATAATTTGTTTTCGATACGTTTTAATTAATCTATGTTTTTATACGTTTTCATGAACGTATAGTAATTGTATTAATAAAATAAAAAAAAGGGGGTTGGAATGAGAAACAATAATTCAAAATGCATTGTTCTGATGTAAATTTATTTAATATCGAAACTGCGGACTGCAAACGGAAAAGTTTATCAGTTTCTTTATTACTTACGTATTTATTTTAAAAACAAAGTCGTTTTTAACTGTTTGTTGGAATATGAAGTCAAATCAAACTGTGGAAAGCAATTTGTATTTCAGTTTTATTTCTGTTTATAAATATAACCCTTGAATTTTAGAGATAAATTGTCTCTCCTCTTACAATCGTATACAAAAGCTAAATTAAAAATTGGTCAATGCAATAGCCATACTTATGATACGCAATACTATCAAAATGCCAAATCGTTTACATGCAATGTAAATAAAGGTGGATTAAAATTTGCTTCTGATGGAGTATTGTTTGTTGTGCAACAAACTAAAAAATTATTTCGTCATTATGTGTCAAATTTAAAAAAAAAAAAAAAATATGAAAAACCTTTGGATTACATTGTTTATTCTGTTTCTAAGTATTTGTCACAGGGTAACACTGTTAAAAAATTGAATACATTGGGTTTTATGCATTCAACTGAAGGTGAATTTGTTGTGGAGGATCTCCACCAAACGCAACTAATAAAACTAATTGCCAGAACTTATGGCAATATTAGACTTTTTTCGAATGCCAAAAGAGTAACACTAGATCATCAAAGAAACAAAACTACCATCAGGCATAAACTGAATAAGTTGGTCCTTTTTAACAATGTTTAGATCTAGATTAACCACAAACCATTTTTTTTTCTTGGGAAAAACTCTCCGACTACTTTTAAAAATTTTCCTCCTTTTAAATTTTTGCTTATTAAACTATGTAATTTATTTGATTTTTAAGTTGAAATCCTCAAAAACAATTTTCTGTAATATTGCTATGAACAATGCCTGAAATTATTTAGTTTTGATAAAGTTATCTACATTTTTCTCATTTCAAAATTATAGGACCAAATACTTGCAATAAACAAGTTTCACAACTTATATATTTAAAATCATAAGTTATATAATAATATTGAGTATAAAAATTTAGTATTATAGTTGGCCTTTGAAACTTAAATTGTTCTTTGAATTGGTGTATTGAATGTATGAATTTGTATTTTGCAATCTAATTATTACATATTTTCAACTGGTTTAGAGTATTTCTTCAATTATTTTTAATCTCTACTTCTAAAATAAATCTAGTTTAAAAGTCTATTTTCATTTGTTTATTGTATTCTTATAACTTGTAGATAATAATTTATTTTTTAAACATGTGATTTATGTAATTTAAAATTTAAAGAATTAAATTCGATTCAATAAAGATCAAACATGTTTACAGATATCGACAGTAACTAATCTGAAATGTTTGTTCTAAATATACAAATTCTATACTTAGAATTATTTTGATTAGTTATATTTATTGGTTTAACTATTTTCTTCAAATATGTTTTATTCTTAATTTTTTTTTGCTTGCTAAATATCGAAAGTAACGCGAATATATCATAAAGATCGAAGAAAATCCACATCGGCAATACAATTTCCTCCATCCAAGCATCTCGCTTCCGCGGGAGAAAAGGCTCGTTTCTTCACCGTTAGGCAGTCTATCCAGTTGTTTATCTATATCGATGCTCACAGTATACCTGAGAGCTAAAAAAAATTACGGGTAGCGCTTAGCCACTTTAGTAAGACCCCTAAGTTTCAAATCTCCAATTATATTGGTTATCGAGTTAATGAAATTGGAAAACTACAGAAAACAATATTTTTGAGATCAACTCACTCATTCATCATCAAGTTACGAAGATACTTCTAGTTGAGCTAGAGCTATGAAACTTGGTTTGCTTGTAAGGTTTAACACGTATACAAAGGAAAAAGTTTAAAAATCGACATTTTCCCTTCCGAATCGCCTAAAGGGGGCAATGTTCGAAAAACTTAAATCTCAATTCCTATGTATATCTATTAGGGATATAATTATAAAACTTAGAATACTAGTAGCTATAAGCATATATAAATATAGGAGAAACTCATAACACACTGTGAAGCCTCTAAAATTAAGAAATAATAAAAAAGGTACTTACGCCTTATACAATCGATCATTAGCGATACCGTTAATCGGCTACGAAATGTACCAGTTGTCACCGAGCCGTTACTTTTAAATGACCCGTTAATATATCGCCACCCCTAAATGTTTACGATTTGATAAAGGGTTGCTATAATAACCCTATAATAGTTTATTATAGGAATTATTAAAGGTTGTAATAGCTGTGGCTGAGAAAAGTATCGAGATCTAAAGTAGAGCCAAATTTAAAGTTGTTGTTAATTACGGGCAATGAAAATTAGTAATTATTAAGATTTTCTTCTCTTACAAATTACAAATTTTCATTGCCCGTTATTTACAACGTTAAACTTGGCTCTACTTTAGATCTCAATACTTTTATATATAGCTATTGCATGAAGAAGGTGTTTTTTTACAGAGATGTTTTTGTTGGGATTATAATATAGTTCATGGTTTGTCGTAGCGATAAAATATCTTAAAAATTGCTTAAAAATGAATTATATCAATGTGCACTAAACTAACTAAAATTAGTGATATTTCTTTATGCATATTGAAACTGGTAATATTAGCGCAAAAATATTAATGCTTGTATCATTTATTATAACAAACTTATATACTTTGATCGAGAATTATTTTCAATGGTTTTAATTGTAAAAATTATCAATTCGATTGTAGGCTGTACTAGCTTAAGTGATCGGCATTGTTCGCGCTCAAGCATTTATGGTCTATTGTTGTCCAGTGTAACCCAGTTCAAAGTTGTTAGTCAATTGCGAGCTACAAGAAAGCTCTCCTTAACTCCCTATATCCTCGATATGTCACCACTTCACCAACAAAATCCCTTATCCTCAATTTTCGAATCCTACAAAACATCGGAATGAATTTGCGTTTCCGATAATCTGTATAAGTCAAATTGTTCTAGATTACTCTGTCTATGTGTCTATAAAAAGCATTACTACAGAACGGATCATCCTACTATGTCCAAATATAGTATGCATATAAGTGGTGCACATGAGGTGATAATGCGAAAAACTACTTGCTACTGAAAAGTTTAGGTTTTTCTGAAATTGCCAGAAGGGGCAGAAATAATAGCATTGTTGACAAAATGAAATCATTGTTTCCTATTATAGAGTATGAGAAAAATAGTGCGATACATTTTTCAATTAAATCATAATCACTGGCTACTTCTTTGAAATCTGGAATAATTTGGAATAATATTTGTCTGAAATCTCAAATCTGGAATAATATTTGCTTTTTCATTAAACTTATATTTCAATTAAATTAAACTCATCGATTTACAGTTATTTTTAGTGATAAATAGTTTCAAAAATCTCGCCAAGCTGTCAAAAAAAATTGCGATAAGTGTAGTTATCAATTACATCTTTAAGATAGGAAAATTAACATCGAACAGATAGAAGAATATAGCTCTTGTATAGAGTTATTGCGGTTGCTGTGAGGGAGTTAAACAATAAAAATTTAGATTAATTAAATACAGATACTTTTATTCATTTGTTTTGGTTCATGTGAACTCAAAATTTCTATTTTATTAATTACGGCTCATTGATGAATATTGGGGAACACAATTTTTATTGCAATGTAATGTTCGTTTTTTCCCACTTTTAGAAATCTTGAGCTAATATTTATTTATTATATCCCACAATGATATTCATATGATTCATCGTTTGAAGTAAGAAGTATAAGAAAAAGCGAAATTAAGCAACAATGAATATAATCTTTCCACAACAGTTAATGTCTTTATCTAGCAATGAAATTGTCGAGATCTGGTGAAAAAAGATACAGGGGCTTAAAATCAATTGCAATTTATACTGTTAAATAAAAATTTACAAATCTATATTTTTTTAATAGACATGAAGTATTATTGTGACAGTCACTCCTCCTAAACTGTTCAACCTATTTGTATGACTTAAGCCGGATTTATACGATACCAGCCGGAGTTCCAGTTTAGATCGCCAATTCTGTGACGTCAGCAAAGCTACCGCTGCGCCGTCTGTCGGTAATCATAGGAGAGCTCACGTGATTGGATGATGAGAGTCGCCGGCACCAGTATATATAAAATGTTTGATCTACTGGAACCAGTAACCAGGTGACGTCACATGAAGTCACAGACTGGCGATCAAAACTGCAACCCCGACTGGTAGCATCGAAATCAGGCTTAAATATTAAATGGGCAAGACGTATTTGTATGAGAATCACTCCTCCTAAACTATTCAACCGACTTTATGTGGATATATTTAATAGGAAAGAAGTAGTTTTGTGACAGTCAGTCACCCCTCTTAACCTGTTCAACCGATTTTTATGTCGATATTTTAATAGGCAAGTAGTATTTTTGTGACAGTCACTTCTCTAAACAATTCAACCGATTTTTATTATCAAGATGCCATTTGAAAGGGCTTGAACTCTAAAGTGCAAAGAAGAGATTATTAATAAATTGAATTTCAATATTTGGGGTAATTATTGTGCTAACGAACTAGCTTTTAGATTACAGCAGTATTTTTCGATAATCTTAATGACAACACCTAACACGATTTGGGTTGTTTTCACTTTTCCTAAGTGACTCGTATTTTTTAAATTAAGTACTTGATTTTAGTAGTTATTATAGGTTGGTTGGTTGTTTTCAGATTATCTGGCGCCGTCAGCAACACGAGGGTTATAATGCGCCGAAACATTTGTCATTAGACAAGCCAACATACATTTACAAACACCCATGCCAACACGGGACTTGAACCCGCAACCTCGCGGTCTAGAAGCTAGCAAGCTAACCACTATACCGTTTGGTCGGCAGTAGTTATTATAATTAAGTGTCATGTAGTTCAACCTTCGAATGTAGAGTTTACATTTTCACCACTACCTTCAACGTTAGTGGCTAAACGCGAAGTTTCTGAGACATATCCTCATATTATTTTAACACCTTATGTGTATTTTAAGGGTTTATTTTAAAGAAGCTACTATTGGAACTATTTCTAGAAAAGTAAGGTTCAGATTTACTGAACGGTGCCTTTTGGCGACTTTTTGAAAGTTGGTGATTTGGCGCAGAATGTGGAAACCCTAGTGACCGTTTGGATTTTGGCAACACGACGTATTGACGCCATTTCGGAATTGGTGCCTTTTGAGGTCAATTTCAATTTGGCGACTCTTTTGAACAAGCCAAGATGCACCGGACGGTAAACCATAACCACTGTTTCTAGAAAAGTAATTAGATACGTCTTCAATATTTGAGATCCTGGAAAGAGGAATATCACATGTTCATTGTTTTTGTATATTCAATCCAAGGAACATAGTTTTTATCTAAAGTTCGGAGGGGGCGAGCGTTTGCGAACCTGGAAACCCATTTAGTAATTTATATTTTAACTTCAGCATTGCCTTTATTGATTAGCTTATTTCTAGTACTAGGTATCAATAATGCTGATCCCTTTTCCTTTCAAAATCATTACATTTATAAAAAAATTTTATCACATATCAAATTCAAAGAAATAAAAGTAACCTATTAGAACAAAGTGAATACGTACTTCATTAGCATTAAATTGAGCGCATTAAATTCAGAAATAATCCTCACGGAACTTTTGTTGTTATTTATAATACCCGTAATGAAATGAGATATTGTTTCTAACGCAGCTCTTTTGAAGTGCAATTGTTTGTTTCTGAGTAAGTCATTTGATGGTTCTAGTGAATTTATTCTTAAATTAAAATAGTTAAATGAAAAAATGCATGTAAAATAAATTTAAACAACTTTACAACTATTTTTTCAGGAAAATTCAATACATTTACGTGCCAGTCAGAGCTCATTGGAAAATCAGAACCAAAAAGAGACTCTATCGCACAACAGAACAAGAACCTAAACAAGTACAGGAACCTGAAGATCCGAACCAAGGTCAACCAAACCATCCACATTACGATTGTACTCAAGGAAATCATTATCATCATTATTTGTTTTAACTTTTTGGAGGACAACCTTGTATGGGGCATAAAAATAAACATTGCCTTGAGGCATATTCAATTTTTTAATTCACTTTTATGCAATGCAACAAGGTACCCAGTCCAAAGCTCAATGCTACTCACTGACCACGGTAACCAGTGCCAGTACTAAGTATTATCCTGTCGACAATTGGCGAGACAAAAAGTTCGCCGAATGAATTTACTTAGGATCTTGCTATACAGAGCCACTCTAGTGGTAAACGCGCGCCACCGCTTCTGGCCACTGCTGTAGCTCACTATAATAAACTCCATAGGATTGCGTGTTCGCTTAGAGTCTGAGCGTCACAAGTGACAGATGCGAGCTCTACCCACAGCAGTTTCTCAGCATAATAAGCTCCATAGGGTCGCATGTTTCGCTTAGAGTCTGAGCGTCACAAGTGACAGACGTAACCTCTAGCCATAGCAGTTTCTCAGCATAAGAAACTCCATAGGATTGTATGTTTCGCTTCGAGTGGCTTGTCTGAGTGACTGAAGAGATGGCATACGTTCGCCACTCAAGTGACTCTGTATAATAAGGCCGTTAGTCCGTAAAAAAAAAAGTCTGCCACGCTGCTGAGACATTTCACTGAAAAGCCCCGTCGCTGGTCCGAGCCGAACCGGTTCTCTAATGAAGCCAAGCGGTTCGAACATTTTGTCACCAACAAAATCATCGGCAACGGCCGAAGAGATAATACGGAAATACCAAAATGCTTTTCCACATTATTAAGTTATTCGCTACATTATGAACAACAGAACGTGTGAAAGTTATGCATAAATAGAATTCTATTGGTTATTTGGTAAGTGAAAATGCATATTTGGAAATTCGGACACAAAGTGATGCCTAAATGACTGGTCTATTATGATATGAGTTCGATGTTTTAAAGCTATACATACGATTCTTCAAATTTCACAATAATTTTAACACGATAATAAACTGAAACGAAAAAAACAATAAAAACGAGAGCAAAACTTTCGTACATTTTCTTAGCAACACAAAACATGTAAAATGCCCAAAATAATCTAGTCTTCGATTTGGAACTAAAAACATGAAATTATCTGTCAATAAAGCAATACTTTAGTGCGAGTATCCACACCCATAAAACGAATACGTCATCAGAAGAGTAAAAATATAAATAAATATAACAGCAAAGCATATTGAATATTGAAAAAATAACCTTTTATTTCATTTAAAAGAGTGCTATTTTATTCAAAGGGCAAAGAAATGTCCAAGTGACATTAAGTATAAGATTAGATTTCTTAAGCTACATTCATTATAAACATTAACCACTGTAGAATGAAAAGTAGTGTCATCAATGTAAATTATCAAAATCTCAAGAAAAATCGTAAGAAAAATTCACATGGACTAATTAGGGGTTGTGTATAATTCCTTAAATAATGCTTCAATACAAAATTAACAGGGTAAAAACATTCGTCCAAATCAGACATAACTTGAAATTTGTTTAATTCAAGAAAGCATTTTTAAAATGGGACAGTACATAGTAAAATAAATGCCCATATATTTAAATTTTACTTGCTTTTATTCCATACATAATAAAAATAACTATTTTCTTTTATTCCTTACTGAGTATAATATATTAGGATACTGACTAAATTAGACTTTCTAAGAATTGAATCTCTAACTTTTATCCGATATTTTTATACAACAGTAATAATATAATCAGAACTAAAAATGTGTTGGCAATTTCTATTTTCAATGTCAAATACTATGTCAATGTTTACTATCTCAACTTGAATTTGATAATGTCAGTGCAATACTGGAACTACAGGATATGAGACTCCGACAGAAAGTTGTAATTAACTTAAAAAATAGATCTACTTAAAATTTATCGGCAAATTTATTGAATATAAATACTTTCCTTTTAATTTTATAACGACTAGACATGTTTACTAATGAAACATTTTTTGTAAGAAGGTTTCGTGTATTATATTACATTTTTTCACAATCTTCTCCTTGTAAATTGATCGTAAAAATCTACTTAGTGATAGTTTCATATAATAATTTCAATTAGTAGATAGTAAGGTATTAATGTTATATATAAGCTATGTTTTTATTTTAAAATATAGTTTGACTAGGATTTCGAATATTTTCTAATTTTTTTAAACAAATAGTAAATTAATCTCGAAATCTATATTTGAAAAATCATCAAAAGAGGTTTTAGAGTGCATACAATGTTTATAAAGGACGATCAAGACAATTATGTCATAAAAAGTATTTTATTATTAAGATCTACGGTTCAAAATGATTATTTATATATGTCTTTACAAAATGCAAGATTAACATGAAGATGACCAAATGAAATGCTCTATCTCGTCCTAATCCTGCAAATAAAAGATATCATATACTTTAAAACTACACAAACAAATTATTTCCTTTTAGAGAAAAATTAAACCTTCACAGCTAAGAACTGCTCTATTTTTTAATAGAAAATCTTCTACGATAACTCCTGTCTATGGTAATAATATAATGCATGGTATACGTGGATGTATCGCACATTGCACAGGTATAAGCAAATCCTACTTTACTTTTCTTTTTTTTTTATTACGTATAACAGATTAACCAAAGGATGAGTATGTTTTTCTATTCAATAACATCACCATTAGTTCGTTCATCGCCTTCACGTTAATAATACATTGTTTTCAATAAATTATTAAAAAATAGATTATTTAAACATCTTTATGCAAATACTAAGAAATAGACGATCGTCTCATATGCGGGGAAATGCGTCGAAAGAGGTTTTGGAGTGTATACATCTATGAATAGTCTTTATTTAGTAAATAACACATGAAATAATTAACATATTGGAATAAAGTTATTGCAGATCATTAGAAATTAATTAATGAAATTCAGTGATACCAAAACCTTACTCTCGGACATTTTGTCGCTTACCTGCTATTTGCATAAAGTTGACCATTTGTACTTTTTGTTATAAAATGCAATGGCACTTGTCTCAAAACAGTTTAATTTCGGAATTTTGGCATTAACATTTTCATTGAAAGAATTTATCTGGACCGCTTTAAATAGTATTTTACCAGTCAACGCGTAAGTTCTCAAAGATCTTCAAAGACTTTAAAAAAGTCTACTGAAAAAAGGGATCTCAACATTTTTTAAAGTGATGAGTTGCATAAAAGTGATTTTTAAAAAAAATGTTCTATCGGTGTATCTGAAAATGGTTTAACTCAAGAGCGTATCGTACTACAAAGCCCTAATTAGGTATGTATGTCAGTGGTGCCCTTTCGACATGAATACAGAAGAATGCGAAGAAACTACTTGCCATTGACAAATTTAGATTTTTCGGGAATTGCCGAAAACGGCTCTGGCGATTTCGAAAAAAATCGTACTGGAGATGGTTTTTCATGTATTGGCAACGTTTCCACGAACGAAATTCCTGTAAAATACGCAAAAGTCGTAAAAAGTTAAAATATGAACGCCGCACAACAAGTTGAATGTGTAGGTGATTAAGCATAAAAGTTAAACTTTGCAGCAAGTACTGCCTGTCGGCTCATCAGAATGAGTCCTTAAGCACTTTCTAGACCAAAACCATATCTTTCACGGATGTTCATTGTGTGATATATGTTCTTTAATTCTATTCGAAACAAGCCACTTCTGAAATCACTCGGCAAGCTGTATGTTAACTCATTGTACATTCGTGCGTAATCAGAAAGGCTACTTATAATACTTGGTGTTTGTCTGAACGTATTCCTCAGTAAAAATCTTAACCAGGACAAGTCAGTTTTGTGAGAAGAAGACTAAAAAATCACAAAATCACTTATTTTTTAACTACCGTGATGTTTTATAGCTAGACCGACGATTTATTCCGCTGTGATAATCATCTTGCTTGAGGTGCGTAGTGTATAGAAGGGACGGAAATCGATAAACTTGATTGGTACTGAAGACCTATCTATATATTTAATAGGCAATACGTTTTTTGGGGTTAGTCCGTCCGCCTAAACTACTCAACCAATTTCAATGATCAAGGTGTCATTTTAAAGGAAATAAGCTGTAGATTTGCCAAAACGTGCCAAAATAATTAATTAACATTTTATTAATTAGTTAAATTTCAATATTTTTCATCATTAAGCTACTACAAAGCCTCAATGATTTTGAATATAAGAATGGCAACATCCTTAAGTAAACAAACCCGCTGCTCGGGGGTTCAACCAACCAACCGTTGCTAATTTTAAAGCTATCCTTACGTATTATCAGAATAAATAAAAGATATTGGGACTTCAATGTAAGGGCATAACTAATGAAGTTTTAAGTCAGAATGTTGGCGGATAGTATATTTAACTTTCTATTATGAAACTTGCAATTTGGGTGTTTTCTCTATTAGGCCTTCCATTAAAGTTATAAAAATTTGGTTACATTTTTTATGGCTGGCAAACCTATTCGAGCGCAGCAAGATGTTTTAACCACAAATTCGAGCGGCAAAGCCGCTCAATCCGAGCGCAGCGAGGTGTTTGGGGGTTGGCGAGCGTTAGCGAGCAGGGGGCGAAGCCCCCTAGTTGTCTTAATTAGCTTTGAAGGCGTATTATTTTGAACAGAGACTTGAGTTAATTTGATTTTTTTTTTAAGATTTTCTACTATCTGAGATTGTAGAAAATTTTATTTAAAAGCTCGTCAGAAAATAATTTCTTTCTTGAAGCATTTGAAGGATACGCCATAGATTACATAAGTTCATTACGAACTTTTGAACTATATTTACCATAACGATTTTCCGATGCACTATAGTCTTTGTCATGCCCTTGCATACTGAAAATTCCATACATATATATAGGTTCAAATACGAATCCAATAAATGCAATAAATACCTGATCCACACTTTGGTCCAGGGCATAACAATTTGCACTCGCAGATTTTACCGTCGAAGTCGAGCACTGACCCTTCTTCGCATACTTTCCCATCGCAGCAGGTGTTTCCGTAGCCTGGCACAGCTTCCTCTGAGGAAAGAGATCGTTACTTGATTCACAAATTGCTTAACCACGACTGAGTATTGTATACTTTCTATACGATACATATATTAACTACATCTAGAGAAAAATTGGAGTAAAGAAGATAAATCTGTGAATGCTGCAAACGGGCGGGCCAATAATAAGTCCTGACACTGTTCAACTGACCCTGAGATTTTTGTTTTATTGCAGATTATGTCTTAAAATAGTTTTAATGTAATTCAGAAATAGTTATAAAGAAGCGTTTAAAAAGAGAGTCCTAAAGAGAGTTGGATTAAGTTTTTTGACACTTTTGTAAAGTTTCTCAATCACGTCTTAACTTCTACAGTATTATAATTTCTAGTCTATTAACTCGTTTTTGGGGTGTCAGGAATACATACTAAAACTTTCATAGCAAACAGTTGTCTTTTAACGTGACGTAGTAACAAACCAACCAAGTTTTTGATGATTATTTTCTAAGTTATTTAGGGTTTATCAAATTATTTAATCCGTGTCAATGATGCTTCCATTTTTCTCTTAATTGTATATCGAAATTGAACATATTTGCATTAGATACTCTTGCTTCATGATACAAAAATACAGAGGGATAAATGATTGATATTAATATCATAAGATGGTGTCTTCAGGCCTCTAGAGTTAAAAGCTTCAACTTACTGCATGTACCACACATTTTTCGACAATACTTATTCGCTATTGCATATTTGTTCGTGGGGCAGGTTGATGTGTCTGGAAAACCTGGATTCTTACCGCACAATTCATGCTCGTTTTTGCATGGAACTAATGAGAAATAAAATTGGCATTAATTAGCAAATCACAAAATACATTAAAAGTACAAAATCTATCTCCATTAAAAACAATGAAATACTCTACTTTATACATTTAATAAGACACCTTGCCTTTTCTTAAAACTATTTTTTGCAGTTATGTACTTGTAGTATTAGGATGACGATATTATACAAAAATCTAATACTTGAAATATCATAATTTATTAAATTAACATATAATATTATTCTTCATAAACAGTAGTAGTTATAACAACTACTACAACAACAGTAACAGTTATAACACACACAGTAACAATTATAAATATAGTAAATTTTGTGGAATAATCAAGTTGCTTAATAAGATCATGAGTAGATTGAAATTTAATTTTTCAAACCGCTGCTTTGATTGACAACCATTATCGAGTGAATTTTATCAAAGCAATATATTTTTTATGATACCAATGAAGGACATTTGTCTTTTGATAAGTATGAAAGAGGATAAAATACAAGAGATTTTTTTTAAATGTGATATACGAGGGGGAATAGCATGATATTTAATTTCTTTATTCTTTTGTAAACATTTCATAACATTTCAATTATTATTTAAAAAATAATAATAATAATTTTAGTTTAGATAATTAATAAGTTCTATAAAAATTACTTTTACGTTCGCTTCACTGAAATTTGTAACCGCATATTATATTTCAGAGTGAATTGGAAATATAAGAAATAAGTATAAGAAATAACTTCCTGAAGCACGTGCATGCACTCAAATCCTTAATAAAGCTTACTATATTGAAATTTCTTTTTAACTAATTTAGATAACTTGATTCAAATAATTAAGAATATGCAACTATACATGGTGAGATTCAAATACTTTTTAGGAAAAAATGTCTCCATATACTCTGTCTGATAGAATCTTGGAGCCCCATTACCAACTATAACTGATGCACTTCCCATTTCTGAGCAAAAAAAAAGTCTTTACGAGTAAACTATCTCAACTCTTGGAACTGTGACTATACCATACTATGAGAGAAGAGTTATACTTACGAGAGCAGTCAGATCCGTCGTATCCATCAGCGCATTCACAGCGGCAGGCATCGGGAATCAATCGACCACAATTGTGACAATACATATTGCAAGTAGTCTCGGCTGAATTTCAAGAAGAAAAAGTAAAACTATAAATATTAATGCTAGTCCGTTAAACGGGTACCAGATAAAAATCACCTAATTACAGCGATAACTCATTCAGACTAATAACCTTTCGATTCGTGATAAGATAGCAACCCCCAAACTAATGAATTAAAACAAAAGTTCACGAGGTTAAAATATTATTTTCGTGTGAACATTTCAGCTTGGCGATAACTGCGCCAAACTTCTGAGTTGGGTGGCTTTTGGTACCCGTCAAACGGAGGAGTACTTTAACGGTATAGACCACACATTATTTAAATCTATGAAACTTATGCGGCATTTTACAAACTTCGGTTCCACATTAGAAAAAATTATGAATTAATCTATAATATAAAGCAAAACTATATCTTTCAGGCCTTATTTGAAAAAATAATATTTCAATTAAGGTAATTAACATTCCCAGTACAAATTATTTTTACTTCTACTTCACTGAAATCAGTAATTTTGACAAACGCTTGGGAGTTTTTGCTTTAATAAATTATATTGGAAAGACATGGCCTCGCCTTTATACAAAAGGAACAGAAAAATGTTTGAGGAAAATCATGAATTTAAAGAAGAATTGCCTGAATTGTGTGCTTTTATTCCAAACAAAAATTTACTACCGACTTGCCTCATCTGCCATTATTTTTATACAATAAAATTGTTTAAGAATCCTATAAAAATGTATTTATTTAAAAGCTACTATTGGAACTGCTTATATTAATTTTGCGTCTCTAAAAATTTTGTCGTTCTGATTATTTTTTAATGTTTGGCTCTTAGTGCAAAAAAATCGGCCGACCATTGTTCTAATATATAAAATTATTTTTAATTTGTATATGTACAACTATCTTCCTAATATATATTCATAAAAACAGTTTTTTAGTTGAAAAAATACTTACCACATAGATGGGGTAATCTGGTACATTGATCCCAATCAACTGCAAATAAAAAAAATTGAGGATACATATCATGAACTCTTTTTGGGTTTCCTTGGTTAGGTGCTGTATTATTTAAAACCATCTTATGCACAGCCATGAATATTTTAGGAAACATCAATCTAAACTAGAACACAGAAAGTATAATTTATTCCGTAATTTAACACTTTCTTGAACAGCTTTAAACAGTAAAATGATTATTTTAGAACTGAGAAATGGGCCACTTCTAAAACTAAGTTTAACTGGACGGGAAAACAGAAGATTCATCAGATACAGAAAAGATTGGATTTAATAAATTATTTTTTAATAAAAGACATTTCATCTGTTAAAATGTTTGCCTTATTTGTTTTTGTGTGTATTCTATTCGAATGATTCCTATGACTGGGTTCTTGAATACAAAATATTAAAAGTTTTTAAACGATATTTGCAACATTACTTTTCCATTAATGCTCAAATAATAAAAGACTCTTGCAAACAAAGTTTTTAATTTAAATCTCCTATTTCCATTGCCAATTTTTAAATTTATTAACATAGCACCAATTCTGTTTTCGGCGTATGCTTTATGCTTACATCTAATTTTAAATATTAGAAACAATCAGCAAAATATGCGCAAAACTACATTTCAAAATTTATTTATTAAAAATGAAAGTGAATTTATGCATTCACGGTCAAATACCTTTTATTTGCTCTGACTAAAATAATTTTGGCAACAGGAAATAGTTTCAATGATCGGTAAACATTCTTTCACTTACAAAGGCTCCCGATAACCTTGCGGTAGAGTATCGAGCTCATAACCGGAGGGTTGTGGGTTCGGGCCTCCGTCCGCCAAATATCGGTGTGTACCTAATGGGGGCTGGTGCACATTAAATCTGTCGTGGCCTCAATGTCCTCTCCTTGGTGTGGTGGGGTCGGAGAGAGGGGATTACACTAGAAGATTTCAATCTTGTATTCTTCTAGATGCTCAAAATTACGAGACGTATTTGGCTGTGTTAAGCACTTTATAAGTGACAGAAATAGACAGTCGGTGGTTTCAAAACAAAACAAATCACTTACAAAGTTATTAAGAAACGCAACGTTTGAAATGACTGGACCACACTTCATAATAAATTTATGCATTCACCTCAAATTATCTTTTTTTTATTCTCATTATAATAATTTTAGAAAATGGAAAAATGGGATTTATAAATATTTCAAAATGTTTATAAAAACGTGAGTAAAAGCGATCTTTTAGTGACAGTGACACCCTCAAAACTTGATCGAATTCATTGTCATTGACATCAAATTTATTTGCCAAGTTTTAACCCGATCAGATGACGGCAAGTGGGTTAACTAGGCTTCCGCAGATTAGCCAGCAACCACACAAAAAAATCAAAATTAATATAAGGGAAAAAAAAAATTAAATATTTTCTGTTTTAATACTTTTAATTAATGTTTTTAACATCAGATTTAACAAAGTTTAATAATTATGTATTTATTGCTACAGACGATGAAAATAAAAATAGTTTGTTTTCGTACATTAACACAGATTTGTTATAACGCATCACGCATTGCTTAAATATCAATAAGTACGCAAACAAAATTTAATTTTTATCTTGCCAATTTATTCAACTTTAATTATAATCTTTGATCTTGTAGGAAAGAAAATTTAAATAAAAAAATTGTATTTATTTGATTTTAAACATATTCCATTTACAGGGTCTCATTCTTTCATCTTTCCTAATTCTAATTTTCATTTAGAATAACTAGCCTAAGGCCATGTGTCCCCTAATTATAAATCATTTCTTTTAACACGCTTTTATTAGATTCGTATGTATCTATGTATGCAATGGAATTTTTGAACTCGATTTTCGACCATTTCAAAACGTTGGATTAATTTGAAATTTTACAGTTATCAAGGACCGATGACAATACAATAATTCAATAAGTTTGTCGCATTATCCTTACCAAGATTTTCAGGATTAGCAATTTTTCTTATTCAGAGACACGGTAGGATTTTGTGCCAAGTACTTCGGCGTGTAATAAGGCATACCCATGACTTAAATTTGAGATAAGCAATTTAGATTTTTAGAATTATCATTTTACAAGAAAGTACCGTTTCTTAAACTCGGGATGTGGAACATCGTATAATTTTCAATTAAACTCTAATACTTCTGTAATGAGCATTTAAATTTGACAGATATTGTTATGATTAAATATCTTATCGCTATTTTTTATTTTATTTTTAATATGGCCAGTTTGGCGATATTTTTGACGATAATTATTACATTATTCTTTTGAGTAAGTGAAACGGAAGAAAAGGAACAGTCGTTGATAAGCAATGTTTAAAGAAAGAGAACTCCGTTAAAGACATTAGTTTTTAAACTTTTTAAGTCTTTGTAACATTTTACAGGAATTTCGAAGGTGGGGATGTTTAGAAAACCTTAAAATACATTATCAATGCAATTTGGATTAAAATCCTTAAAGCCTTTTTTTTTTTTTTTTTTTTTTTTTTTTTTTTTTTTTTGGCAATTCCTAAAAAAAATTATGCTCTATGACAGCTACCTTATTCCCATGCTCAAACTTTAATGACAGGTCCCATGGCCACACCACTAACCAATATACAAAAAATTTAATATCGTACGTTCAATCCGTTTGGGAGTTAGGCTGATCACAGACAGACGGACAGATATTTTTTGTCTTGACCATTTTCTGAACTCGAGACATTCCAAACGTGTAGAAATGCAAAAAGACACTGAAAACTTGTCCGAATGCAGTACTTTCATTAACCTATTTTACAAATTGAATAATTAAAATTAAAAAGGTGAAGCTTCTTATTTTAAGTATTGATAATGAGGCATGTTGCCGATCATCGATAGATCTTTGATGGAAATGAAATGTCATATGTCTTGAAATTAAGAGAGTATTTTTTTTTCTGGATCATTTTTCACATAGAATTTTCAAGTTGAGAAACAAGATGTATTGTTATACTTACAGCAAAGATTATTTCTGCACAGGGATCCTCTTTTGTCTGGACATTGAGTACAGGGTGTTCCAATTTTGTACATCTGTCGACCTACAATTGCCCTGAAATTTCATCACAATAATCATTGTTTTACAATCTACTTGTATAAATTTTCCATGGCCTTTTACCAAAATTAAATGCAAATGCAATGTAACTAAAAATGTTTTATACTTACGGCCCAAAATAGTGACAAACAATGAGCCATCTATTGTTACACTTTCTAACTCCACATCCTAGCCGACTGCTATCCTCCCAAGCCATCTGCCGAACAAAATATACATATCAAATACAGACAAGAATACTATAAATTTTGTAAATATTTAGACAATAATAATGAATAAGCTAATTCTGGAACTACTCTATCAATCTACTCCAACCTTGGCATTAATTCGCAATCAAACTTCACAAAAAAAATTATATTGCCATATTTTTTGTATGTTTAACAACCATTTAACAATTAGATTTCAATTGGTTTTATCGAGGCATGGTGTCTCCAACAAGGCCAATATAGTATTTAAGCAATAAGGCATTCTAAGTGAAATCTTAAAAAAATCAACTTACACCAAGGCAATCATAATCAAGACAGATGTAATTATAATATTTTCACTCACTCACACAGGTTCTTTTACGTACAATTTTTATGTACAAAAGATACAAAAAAAAATCTATTTCATAGATTTTAAAATTATAAAAAAAAAATTTCAAGAATAAGATGCATCAAATAGTGCATCCATTCACATAATATTGTTTCACAAGCAAAATGAACTTACCTTGGATATATTTAGCAGAATTCTGTAGCTTGGAAAATATCGCAATTTCGTTTGCTATATATCCTAAATTGATAGTTTCCTCATTTTTTTTTTTTTTTTTTTTTTTTTTTTTTTATTATTATTATTATTATCTTGTTGCAAGATTTCCTGTAGCCAAATTAACAGATTTTATTAGATTTTCTGCTACTAATATGTATGGACTACAAGTATTGTGTCATGGCCTTATTTGTAAAAAGAAAATGGAAGGAAACTTTCAAATGAGACTGTAGGACCAAAACTCTTTTAAATTTTAACGAACCACTATATATTTGCCAGAACCACAAAATATCAGTGATTGACAAAAATGAAACGCCTCCACGAAGCATACCTTGCAAATGGAGTAGTTGCACTATACCCAAAATGCTGTAAAATTACATTTTTCCAAGAGAAAAATTGATGCAGTTTCTGAATATTCTATCAAAATGTTCAAAAAACATTTCATTAAATATGAAAATTGCAATTATATATGAGAGAAAACGTCAACTACGTCAAGTGACCGAAAACAGCCCTGTTGATCGGTGACGTCAGGATGCACGAAAGCTCCTCCCCCCGAGCTAACTTCACCTCGTGTGTAGTGTATTGAATGAAGCGATTGCTTGGATAATCTATAACTCCACACGTTAAAATTTAAAATATTCATTACGAATTTTTTTAGTTTGATCTTCATTTTTTTTTAATAGTCCCTACAAATTTACCAAGCCTTTAGGCCAAGGATTTAAAAAAGTACAATCGGATAACCTTCCAAGGGTAGATTCTATCAGTATGATATCATTTTTGGCAAGAAATCCAACCTTTCTGGGTGCAGAAATAAGAGGAGTTGAAATTGAAAGATTAGTGATTTTTAAATTATAGAATTTCCTTTAATTTTTGTTATCATTTATATGTTTTTCTGAATTCTAATATAATTTTGTTGGTCTTAAGATTACCACTTTGCATACGTTTTTTCTTTAATTTTTGAACTAGACTCGCATTTTTTTTTTTTTTTCACACTTAAACAAATTTTCAAAGTTTTTCCATTTGATACTTAATCAATTAAAATGTAGTTACTTAATTAGAGTCTAATTGCAACGGCCATAGCTTAATTTGTAATTTTTTTAGAACTTTGATTTCAATTGAAAATGAAATAATGATTCACTACAGTGAACCTACTAGAATTCAAAATAGAACTTAAATAGAGCTTTTCTTTTTCATAGTTTTGTTTTGAAAGTATTTAAAATAACCCACTTTTTCTAAAGACATCAAGATTCAAAAGTAATTTCCCAATTACCAATGTGTAGTAGTACCTAAAATTTAATACGTTTGTATAAGTTATTTTCACAGAAAAGGTCTAAATTTTAAACTGCCTCTGTTTAAACATATTGGGGAGACAATAATATTCATTTTTCTTTTTAAAGAGCAGGGCATGAAAGTTATGGTGATAACGCCATAGGATATATTCACGGTTTGAAAATCTCAAATAATTGTGTTTTAATCTTCAAAGAAACAAAAGATCAATAATATTAATAACTACTCTTAAAAGACCCAACTGAAATATCTCGCATAATTTGTTTGTTAATTGAAGGGAAAATATTATTACAAAACTTCGAATTCTTAACGATCTATTAAAATATAAAATGAGGCAAGTTATTGATCTGAAATGCTAAAGAAAAGATATCTTAACGAAAACAAATTAGTTCGTGTATATTTTAAATCAATTCAAACAAAAATAATCTCAATTTACTGAAAAATAACGTTTACAGCAGTAGAGAGAAATTTAATAAAACAATTTCGTATTTTTGGTTTTGTCTCGCTTCATTGCAGAGCACCATTGTTTAAGAATCCTTAGGTTCGCTAAAAAAAATACTTTATCCAGAGCATAAATTGTGTTATTTTTGCAGCAAGGAACAATACAATACTTATACGGCACTTGTGACATTGTAAATATGAATTTTCAGAGCAACAACTTTAAAAGAAAAAAAAAACCCGAAATCACAACCGCTTTGGTTTTGCAGGAATCGAAAAACCGGAAGAACCTAGGCCATGTATCGTGACGTCACAGTGCAAAGACGATGTTTTTAAAGGAAGTGACGTTAGGGTCATTCAAAATTGAATTTAAACAATATAAATTGAATTTTATCAAACTGTAAATGGTACCATTATGCTTATTTTAAAAGGAACTATGGTTTTCAAAAGAGTTTGAAGATCATGCAACTTCCCCATTAAACTGCACCATCTGTTCAAGTGAAAAACCGAATGGTAAAAATGCCCACCTGCACATAATGGCCGCACTGTGTCCTTGGCTGGCAGTACAAGGTCCTCATGTTATAATTCCGAAACTCATCGTACCACAGCCACATGGCATTGAAACCACTGGGATCGTGGCCCAGGTACAAATTCTGACCGTATTGACCCCTGCTGTACTCTGTGTTTGGCGGGGTACCGTGCTCAAACACGCAATTGTCGGCCCAGAGCTGTGCGTAGTATGCCAGTTCGTCGTCCCATTCCTGAAAGAAAATATACTTCTTATTTCAAGGTTGTGTGCCATAACGCAACGTTTCAATTATGCACTATCATTAAAAACAACATTTGAAGGGTCTAGTCATTAGTGGAAGCATAAATTTTGGATCACACTTTTGGTGAAACTAAACTTTTTTTTTCCAGCCAAATAATATAGATACCAAGGTTATAATTTGAAATAAAAATTGTGTGCAACTCCAAATAATATAGCTTTTTTTACAAAAGCATCATATTATAGTATTTTGTAACTATAATATATTTTAACTAAATAAAAATCTAATTCAGTAGCAAGAAGCACTTGTTCGACATTTAGACTATTTCGTGGGAATAAACATAATTGTCCTCATAGTGGCCAAAAAGTAGATTCATTTGCATCAAATCGATGTTAAAGTAGTATCAATGTGTTATAATAATTATATTACATTATGTACATTAAACTTAAGCATATGGGGTCAATGTTCTCTGATTGTAATGAAGTGAACTTTACACTACTCAATGCATGATAGAAAATCTTACAGATGATGTGTTTCTGTACTTTTGTAAAATTATCCATTAGAAAAAACACTGGTAATTATAATAATTTGGCGGAAAGCAATTAAAGTTTTTTAACACGTGCTAAAAGCAATTGACGATAATTTTTTCACACGAAAAAAAAATGAAGAATTCGTGTAAATTCTTTTAGTTAAAAACTTGTGAAGAAGCATATGAGTTCATGCCATCCGAATAGTTTGGAACAAATTTGATAAAAAAAAAAACATAGAATATTTTTGTCGACGTTTTAACATTTTTTCACGAATTTACAGGAGCAGGGTGGTTCAAACAATCAGCAATAGGGTGGTTCAAACATTTTTTTTTCTGCTAAAGACCAAGACACCCCCTAATTTTTTTTACATTTACGCACAGTATTACTCTCCTAAAATTTTAGCTTCCTACTCCTATAAGAAAGTGGTGCTCAATGACCATTCATTTTTACACTTTTTTGTAATTTCGCATAATTTTCGAGTTTTATGCTGATAAGAACACAAGTCCACATTTTTTTTTTTTTTTTTTTTTTAATTATGGTTGTTTAATGCATGCAATTTAGTTTGGCAACAGCTCTTTTTTATACTGTACCTGGAAACATCAACATTACAAAAGCACCGTTAACAAAATATCCGATTGTGAAGCACTTCGTTTGATAGTTCCAGTAGTCGCAGCTTTGGGACATGATCTACGAGCGCTTTATCTTCCAAGAGGGGCCAAAAATCAAGATAAAAAGTTAGAAAAGTATATTCTAAGTCAGCAATGAGTAAATTCAAACATGGCTGTCCTATAGTCCTTCATTGAGATGACAATCTCTTGCCAAAATCTTTTGAATTATAAAAGACTGATCGTTTACCTGTATATGTTTCGGGAGATGGTATCGAAAAACTTCTTAGTGTCCCAAAGTTGAGTGGTGGAAGGACAGCAAAAAATATTTCGAAAACTGTTTTCATGCTAGTAAGGCTATGTGAAGTTAAGAATAAAATTCAGACCTTAAGTTTTGATGCTACGAGTGTAACTACTGATTGTGTACAAGAGGTATGCATTAATTTGGAGAAAAGAAATTGGACGTGAACTATTGTGGCTAGCCTGCAGGCACCATCTGATGGAATTAATATTGGCAAAGTTATTTAAGTTGGTGCTATGGACCCTCATGTTTTACAAAGGTTTCTCTCTTCAACAGACCTAAAACCATTTGAAAAAGAATTGCACAAATAAGCTTTCATGGTTTAGAGTTGAATAAAAGACGTTAAAAAGTTTCAACTGTAGCCTTTCTTTCGTCTATGGATAAATCGGGGCCGCCGCGAGATGGATAAATCTATCGCTGTGGATAAATCTATGATAATTAGAGATGATTATAAAGAAGTAATTGAGTTGACAGTAATCGTTTTGGGCAGTATACCAGAGAAAATTAATTTGAGAGCAGTTTCAGTAATTCATCACGTACAGTGGATGGCTAAACTCCTATGTATTTTGAAATCTTTTTAGTCAGAGAACAGCAAGAGATTTTCCGTTTAACTAATAGAGAAAAGAAATGCAAATCCAGTGATTTGTACAGTTTGGTGCTCTTTTGTATAGTAAATTATGGATAGAAGCTCCACTTGCTTCTGAAGATTCTGGAGGTGACCTGAACTTGTGGAAAAAAATTAGAAAATATAAGATAATCGATTATAAAATTGGAATTTCAGCTAGAAATTTTTTGAAAAATCTCATATGGCATCTTTCAAATTAATTGTTTGGTTTGGCCATATCCATGAATTAACAACACAGAATTACTAACATAGCATTACAGCAAAAGAAAATTTAAAAAGTATTGCAGATATGAATAACTCAAAAGATTCCAGAAATATAAGAGGGTACGAGCTATTAAAACGTTGAAAGATGTCAGCCTTGGCAATTTTGTGACAAAAAGAACTCGATATTTTATCTCATTTTAATATTAGTGACTCTTTTGTATCCATTTCACCTGAAGAATGAGAAAATAATATCCCTTACTCAAGTGAGAACTAAGTTAAAGAACTTAAAGTGGTAAGCGATACTGCTGAAAGAGGTGTACAGCTAATACAAAAATTTATAATTTATTTACACATGATAAGGATGATAAGCGATTTCTTTTACAATTTTTCGAAGAACACTAAAAGACAGTATCTAGAGACAACCAAACGACCTATGCTTGATTGTCTTTCAGAAAAGGAAATATATATTTAAACTCTATATCTATGTATTTAGTAGGCAAGACGTAAGTTTGTACTACACCTAAACTGTTCAACTGATTCCTACGATCAAGGTATCCTTTGAAGGAAAGTCCTTTAATTTCAATTAATTGTTCTTACTAGGAGATTGAGTTGTCGTTTGAAAATATATTTTTCATTCCGAATTACGTATTTTCCGATCGACCATTTTCAGTATACAAAAAAATGTCGCCAAGTGGTACTTTAATGTTAATGTTTAGTTCAATGATGAAATACGATGCACTATAACACCACATTACTTAGTAATATAGTATTTAAGCTTACTAATTACTTATTTTGAATGCTTTTCATGATTTTATACTCCTAATTTATCGGAGCAATTTTATCCGAATTTCAAATGTTTAATGAATAGTACTGGGGATTGACGAGCGTTAGTGAGCAGGTAACAGAGCCATCTAGTATTTAATTATTTCATACACTTTTACTAATTTATGACATTTTCAATTTTTGTATTAATTATTGCAATAATTGTTGTCTTTTTGAGAAAATTGCTTTCAATTATTCTTATTGGCAAATCCACTACAAATACCAAAAACACACAAAATATGAAATTTTACAGCTCATTGAACGCTACCTTTTAACTGGAGTAAGATTATGAAATTTTGCTGGAACATTTGTATGGGTAGATGTAAAAAAATGAGGGGGTGTCCTGATGTATAGCTAAAAAAAAAAAATTTACACTATATTTTTGAACCACCTTAATAAACAATTGCATGCATTTTCATTAAAGGAAAGTGGAAAAGTATATACCGAATATTATTGATATTGCACGATATACGACAAAAATACAGTAGGGGAGGAGAGGAGAGTATGAGACACCTGCAATACCTTCTAAATATTTATTTATTTATTTATTTATTTATTTATTTATTTATTTATTTATTTATTTATTTATTTATTTATTTATTTATTTATTTATTTATTTATTTATTTATTTATTTATTTATTTATTTATTTATTTATTTATTTATTCAATTTCTGATTCTTCCACCAAGTGGTAACCATTGCTTCATATTTCAAACTAAGAATCATTTTAGTTACAGTTTTTTATGAGGTTATGTAACAAAAAAGCTATTTTGCAACACTAAAAGTAAGTATCTTTCTATATTTTCAATATAAGTTTTCAATATATTTCATTATTGCACAAATAATTGTTTTTAATGTTTTGTAGACCTAGTAATATAACTTTTATAAATTAGCAGTTAGGTTAAGCCTAAAACCAGCATGTTTTTAATAAGTTATTTTATTGAAATGTTGTGTGCACAGGAAGGTATGGAACCCTATGATATCTTCAGCCAAATGACTATGCTTACTATGTAAATTTTTCAGTTTGTACAGTCAGCATAATTATTTGGCTGGAGATATCATAAGGAATAATTTTTTTTTTTTTTTTGTAACAAATAAGACAATTTATTTTAACAACTTGAAATGATGTTAGAAAAAATAAAGGTTCAAAAATACACAATAAGCCTTAGGTACAAATGGTAAAACTGTTTCGATCCTTTTTTCATTATATTTTTGAAAATTATGCATGCATTTTAACTTTCACACACATGTCCCATCCCTCCCTCAGATGAGGAAGGGATAGAACATTTGTCTTGCTCTTTTAATTTGCTTATTAAACTAATATAAAAACTAGGGGTGTGGAACATCGCAAAACAACAGAAACTAAACCAACCAACAGAATCAACAACAATAATCCGCCAATCAACAGAAAATAATTTATTAGAAATATTTTTGTAAAAAGTGTCCTTACTCTCCCCTACCAGTCATCCGTGCCACCAAAAATGTTTGAAGAGTTAGTTATACCTGTACAACCCATCTTGGCTATCTGGTTTTTGAAAATTAAAATAATATTATCGAAAACAGGAAGAGATCATAGAAACATGGAAGTTGGTGCAATGTCTGGTACTTTCGTATTAAACCATCTACCTTTATGTCGTAAGAAACATTTCGCCAACTATTAGATTCCTTTCCTATTTCTAAATTAAAAATAAAATTTTACTTACTGAGTGCTTGACCATGACATCATTCCCAATCAATTATACATTCTTGCATAGATTTTATTTAAAGATCAAGAAGAAAGCGAAAGATATTTTTTTTTATTTATGAATTGGTAGTTTTATTAAACTGAAATAAAACTTCAAGTCATCTCGCAGATCATGTTGATTTGTTTAAAAGATTGGTGATAATATTTTGGTTACTACTCGGCTATTCGGTATATTGACTACGTTTGGCAAACTTTTTTGTTACTACAAAAAGGTCGGCGGTTTCATACGTATGATCTCATGAGATCATACGTGTAAACCATCGAATGTTACTGAAATTTTAGTTGAATATCGACTACGAGAATTGTAGGATTAGTCACTTACTTTAGTTTTTGAATTTAAATTATTATTTCATTTAAGAAAATTTAAAAACATTATCAAAAAAAGCTTAATTACCAATATTTTTCTTAGAATGTTCAATTTACTGAACCACAGTCTGCAAAGTATTTATGCAGACATTGAGAATAATGACGATGACATAAAATTATTTTCAATAAATAGTTTATTCAGATTTGCAAAAAATTTTGACAAATGGGAAAGTGACAGTTGGCGAGATTTTCATTACAAAAAAAAAAAGTTGACGGTTTAATACGTAATTACCTAATGCATTTTAAATTATCCATTTGATAGGAAAAAAATTAATTATTATTAAATAATACTCTATTGGGATATTAAATATATATTTTTGAAAAATCAAGCTTTGATTAAAAACTTCTGCAATGTAATTCCTTGTGCGGGCTCACCATTCGTTGCAAATAAACTTTCCGGCACCCATGTCCATATTGGATATTAAAATATGTTTTGTTAATTTACCCACTTTTGGTTAAAATTCCAAGTCTGGTACGGATTGTGCGCCAATAATTGTTTACATAAAACAGCGCCAAATTATGGCAACTATAGGCAGTTCACTTGTCATTAAAAAAAATGACGGGGCTGCCATTTTTTGGCGAAAATCACCTTTGCACAGAATGCTTACCGGACATGGAATTTTAACTTCACTTTTATTACTTCTAAATAATATTCGGATGAAATATAATTAAAATAATAAATATTTAAATTAAATGTATCTTAAAAATAAGGCTAAAATACAAGATGTTTTATTAAATTTTGTTGTATAAGCATAAAAAAAACCATTAAATACACTTGAATTTGAAAAACGTAAAAAAAAGGCCCTTTTCTGTGGTATTAGAACTGTATAAGGAATTTGAGTTCAAAACTTTAAGTTATTATTTTTCTGAGATAACTGGTTCTGAGTTCTGAGATAAAGGTACATGAAATACTTATATTTAACATTTTATATTAAATTTAACATGGATTACAAAGGGACGTATGTCTCCTCTTATTATACTGCACTTACCATATGAGCCATATTAGCAGCAGGTGGGGTGACGTTACTCCTGTACAAATTATGCGAATCCAGAATCATCCGTTTAGTTTCTTCGTAGAATCCAGCCTCTGGAGCTTCTCTTTTATGAAATTTATCATAATATGGTGAATCGCCTTCTTCTTCCACGAGTACTCCCGGAAGTAAGATCTTCTCTTTTTCGAACCATTCGTTCTCCCTTTTGTCAACATTGTCAGAGCTTCGGGTATGTATTCCATGTTCGAAATTCTCGACTAGCGAGCGCTCGTAGAAGAGGGACGGTCGCCGATAACTGTGACCACGATATTTTGTGTCATAGACGTTCCTGCGCATATGTCTGCCGTAGTGAGTCCTGAAGCAACTTGTAATTGTGCAAAAACCGAGGCAAAAGCAAATCAATGTGACTGTGGAGAGCTTTCCCATTTATAGAATTGCATACTATGTAGTTTACTTACTGGCTTGGCATTGTGGAATGCATTTCAATAAAGCGAGACATGGATATTTGAGATACCAATGAGTGTTTCTTTTATCAGGCGGACATCCGGCAAGTGTTCGGGCTGTTTTGTGAGAACTCTTCCTCTGCAGATTAAAACTAAACTTGTGGTCTTCACTTCCCGGTTATCATTTTGGCTTTCCTTCGGAAAATATAAAAGAATGTGACTTTCAGAAAACATTCATCTCCTCTGTAAAGTTCTTTTCTACTAAGAATAGTTTATTTTATGATTAATAATACTAGTTGCTAATAATATTAAATTGTGTTTATTTATATTGTATAGAGTAAGAAGAAAATGCTGTGATAATGATGAACTAATTTAAAATAAGTGTTGCATTGCCACCAAATTAATAGTCATTCAGTAATCGTCACGATTTAATGAAATCTTTACCATTCAGGTACTGAGAGTTTATTCCTACATTAATAGAGAAAAGCTCAAATTTAATTTAAATAAAATATTTATTGGAAGTCAAAGTATTATTTGGCAGCAGATAAGTTATCAAAGAAAAAAAAATTGAGAAATTCTGTTCAATTCAACAATATAGATTTTTTTAAATCTTCAGTGGAGTCATATTGCTTTAATCAATGACTTCGTATAACCACAACGAAGAATTATGTTGCCTTTTGGCAAAACAACATAGAATGCGCAATTTTAAAATGTGTGTTTATGGTCCCCCCTATGCCATACCATTAGGTAGGTCTCTTGAATTTGAATTGGATCCTTGGAGTTGTGATTCAATCGCATTTTGCAAACAAAGAACAATTTTGCTAATTTTATACCACATATTTAAATCATAAAGTGCATTTGTTTCATTTTCAAATAAAAAAAAATATGCAACACAATTCTAATAATCTACAAAACATAAGTTTGCTTGTTCCTTTATTACATTTTCCATTTGAATCTACAGAATTTACGAATTCAGTCAGAATCCATTTTACACATAAAAAGAACTATCTTCTAGACATTTCTTGGGCCGTAACCATCTAGTTGAAGTCTCATGTCTTCTGATCTACCGAAATCCGTGCCCTGTGGATTATTTATTCCACGGGAAAATCTTGAACTATAGTACTGGTACTCAGGAGCATGCACTTCCTTGGGAAGATAAAATTCTATTTTACCTCTAGGATCCTTTGTCCAGCGCCAAGGAGGCTTATTTCCTTTCAACAAACGTAATTTATCGTTTCCATCGAGAGGATTCAGAAACATGCCAGGAGACGGAACTTTGCAACAGTCACAGCAATTACTAGAGATATTCGAAGTTGATCCTAATCCTTTCAAATTAAATTTATTGCAAGTACTGCACATCTTTACAGGTTTATTATTTTGACTTGGTTATTCCAAAATGCTTTTATATAAGCTGAAATAGTATTTATTTTAGAGAGCACATGAAAATTGTTAAATTGCGTGAGTCGCAGTTCGTTTCCATGGTAACAAAAAAAAATCGGCAATTACGTTAAGTAATCGATAAATGTGAACTACTAAGTAAGACAATATTTCTTATCTACAATTTTAATAAGTTTCACTTGTAAAGGAAGGAAAACGTGGATGTTAAAAATTTGAAATGCAAAACTCAATATAAAATTATTAAATAACGGGGGGAGTAGGATTAACACCAACAAAAATATTCTGTATCAATTTTATACTCGAGTTAATTATGAGCTTCTGGAAAAACTATTCCTATCAATGCAGCTAATCACAATATACCTTTAAACTGGTTTTACGAATGAAATTAGTTGTTCAGCCAAACTCACATATATTTTATTTATCTCGCTTATTGCAGTTACTTGCACGACGCGGGCATGCTTAAACTTCATTTATTCCAAAAATATATATTATGAACTATGAAATTAAGGTGAAATTTCAAATCTCACTAAAACAACTCGATTGACCGTTGCCCATATCTAGTAACGCGGCAGTGTTCCGCTGCCAAGTCCGATGTCAAAGCTGCAAGCATGATAGTATATATTATGTTGACAGAGCTGGCCGGTTTTCGACCCCTCACAGCTCAGCTTCTGTTACAGCTAGAACCCTGATTCTTTTCCCCCATCATGTTGCCCCGAGTGAGTAGATGAAAAATAACAACATAATTGTTAACATTGAACAAGGGAACATGGTAAAAAAAATCCTTTGAAAATCTCTGAAGTCACCGGAATTTTGTTCTTCTTCTTCTTTTCCTTCTAATTCCTCTTCTTCTGGTTAAGACCAAAACTTTAGCCTGGGCTACAGCTAAACTATTTGATGATTTTACACCATTCTTTTTTTATTCTTCTCAGCTTGATTAGAGGAAGTGCCTTTTGTATGCCCCCCCCCCCCCCCGGAAATGATCCCGATACTTGGGAATTTTAGAAGGCCTACATCTTAAACGCTTTAATATATTCATGCCATTCTTTTTTTATTTATCTCAGCTTGATTAGAGGAAATGGCTTTTGTATAAACTAATGAGTAGGAGAGTGTATACCCCCAAAAATGATTCCTAAAGTTTGGAAATTTAGCCCTGGTAATGACTAATTAAAACAGGTCAATCGATTTCGAATATTCACTTTTCGCTCACTTCAAAGAAGCGACTTTAATACTTTAAGTTGAACTATCAAAACGGTGTAATTAGAAAAAAATAAAATTACTTATTTTTCAATTAAATTGCATGCTTATCAAATCACTGAAAACACGTGTTTCAACTTTTTACTTGGAAAACCATTTTCAGTTTAAAATAAAGTTTCCAAGGTGTCTGTTCGGATTTGAACCACGCACCTTGTGATCACTAGCCTGACATCTTACCGACTCCACTACTAAGGTTTTCTGAAGTTCTCTTAATATAGTAACAAGTCTTATATTTCAAACTTAAAGCGAAAGTTTTTCGGAGACGCATTTATATATATATATATATATATATATATATATATTCACTCGTATGTAAAAGCTGGTAATCCGCAATTTCGCATAAAAGCAAGTAATTTGTTTGTATGTTTTACTTACTTTGTACAATTACTTATTTTTTTAGTGTATAATTGCATATTTTTTTGCCCAAGTTACAATAGATACATATTTTTGATTATGAAATTGTTTTTCTTGTTGTGGTAAGGAAGATTCCTTTTCAAATGAAACGAAAAGGATTTGGATTACAAACCTAAATCTCTCTACAATATTTAATCATGATATTAATTGTCACTCTCAATACAAAGAGTAGTATGTAAATCTAATAATGGTGTTTATCATAATCTAATAATTTTGTATGTGAATCTAATAATGGTGTTTATCATAATCTAATAATTTTGTATGTGAATCTAATAATGGTGTTTATCATAATCTAATAATTTTGTATGTGAATCTAATAATGGTGAATCGATAATGGTGTTGTCGCTTGCGCCATTTTTTTTTTTTTTTTTTAGAGCAACTATGTGACTATTCACGCTAAAATATCCATTGACAGTATCTTACTCATTTAGAACAAAACAAACGGAACAAAAAGAATTGATATCTCGCAAAAAACAACTAGACGTTGTAAAAAAAAAGAATGCCAAGTAAAATAATCAGTCAGAAAAAGTTGTAAAATCCAATGTTTGCCGCCAAGGGGCCGTGTTTAGTTTCTTTGGGGTACTTGTATACAATGAACTAAATTGGGATTATTAGCGAGAATCCCCATAGAAAATCAGTACTAGTTTTCAGGCTAGAGTTTTTTTTAAATTAATCTCAATTCAGTGGAATGGGTGCAAAGTAGCTCAAGCAAATCAAATGAAATTAATCCGAAATAAGTCTAACCTGTCAAGTTCTGATTGCCTATGGGGATTCCCCCTAATAATCCCAATTTAGTTCATTGTGTACAAGTACCCCAAAGAAACTAAACGCGGCCGCTTTGCTGCAAACAATAGATTTCACAACTTTTTCTAACAGATTATTTTACTTGGTGGGCTTTTTTTACAACGTCTAGTTGTTTTTTAGGAAATTTTTTATTATTTGTAGAATCTCCCCATACACTGAATATACCTACGCCAAAATTGACTTTATTTCTTTTATTTTTCGATCATTGATTTTTAATTTGACTTTTGTGTTTGTTTAATATATACTGTACGATCCCCCTTGGTGACTTTTCAACAAAAATCTTCAAATTGAAAATGATGTCAAAAGGCAGTGTCGCCAAATCCATAATGGCGTCAAAACACGCCGTGTTTCCAAATCCAAACGGTCACTACGGCTATCGGAAAACTTTGGAGACCTGTTGCCACATTCTGCGCCGAATCGCCAACTTTCAGAAAGTCGCTAAAGGGGACCGTACCGTAAATCGTAACCGAATGTTTTTCATAATTTGACTTCTAGTTGACTTTAGAATCATTGGTTTTGAATTTGATTTCTAGTTATAAAAAATGTTAGCTTTTTCAAAACCAGCAAAAAAAAAATTGTTAATCTTTCTTCGGCCACCTATGGTTTCATTACGTTGTGTTACATCAATGCTTTGGTTTTTAATGCAATTATATTACGCATAAAAACATTTGTTTATAAATCCCTTATTTGCATTGCTATTTTTTTAATGTTACAATCACACCTATTGTTTGAACACTACGAAGAAAACATCTATTACGAACTATTTACTAACATTTTTCTTGTTCCCAAAAATCGATTGAGTACATTATTATCCCCTAGGAATTCATTTGCCAAAGTTTCAGTTCGATTGGATAACAGCAAAAGTCAATGAATTAGCCCTCCGAAGATTATGCCTCATCAACCTAAATAAGGAGAGTTCAATTATCAAATACCGCCGAATTGTATACGTTTAAATTAAGCTTTGTATCTGGATAATAGTGAGTGAGCGGAAAATTCGCGAATGTTTTCGATAAATATTACATTATCCTTTCTTGAAAATGCAATCAGGTACATATCCAGGATTTTTTTTCACGGGCAGTGGGGTGGGGGGGAGGGAGAGAGAGAATGCGCACCCATATTCAGAAATCTTTTTTAATCAAGAAATATAAAATAATTTGTGATAATACTCTTAAATTCAGCTAGTCTATAATAATAAAACAAGCTGTCTGAGATCTAGAGAAAGCTACTTAAAATTGAAGTAGAGCTCTGAAATTCTTAAAATTGGAGTAGAGCTCTGAAATTTTCAACATAAGTAGTTTTGGTCTTCGGATTGTACTTAAGACAAACAGAATGTTAAAATTTTAGTTAGTTATTTTTTAATTAATTTTTTTTACAAAGTGACTTCAAATAGAGATACAGTTCTGAAATTTTCAACATAAGTAGTTTTATCCTTTTAATTGTAGTTTTGAAAAGCAGAATTTTAAAATTTTGATTAGTTTTTTTAATTAATTTTTTTAATTAATTAACAAATATTTTACAAAATGATTTCTAATGGGCTAAAGCTCTGAAAATTTCAAAATAAGTAGTGTTGGCCTTCTAATTTCAGATCAATATGGTACCAAGTCCAAACAGAAATGATATTGTACCAATAATACTAATAGTCTGCAGGCAACAGACAAACAAGAAGGGAGAAAAATAACAGAGGGAAGGATGAAATGAAGAAAGGATCGTTGATGATAGATGCTCAAGGAATCTCCTCGAAAGTCCGCACGAAGAAAGGATAGGATCATTACCAGAAACCAGAGATTCTCATTATAGAATAAGGATATCATAGAAACGGACAATTTCATTACATTTTGGAATGGGAATTTAGGAGGAATTGATTGTTAGACATTAGGAGAACTTTTTTTTAATTTGTTACTATTTTTTCTGAAGTAAAACTTTTACTTGCAACAAATTATCCCTATTTCTTGAAAGTTAAAATATATTTTCTCTGAGGGGGTGTACTGATAAATCCCCTAGTGGGTACGCGCCTGCGATTTATCCCCAACCTCCCCTCCCACAAAAATATGACATCCTAATATGACATATACATCCTAATATCCTAATATGACACAAAAATATGACATATATCCCTACAAGATATCCTTAATTTTGTAAAAGTTAAAATATATGAGGTGATATATGGCTCCCTGGCTACGCACCTGCGATATATCCCCTCCACGATAATATATATATATCCTCTCCAATATATATCTCTTCCCCCCCCCCCTTCCGAAAATCTTAATATATATAAATTACGTGTCACATTGTTTGAGCCCAATGGACTCCAAAAATACTTAACCGATTTTAATAAAATTTGCACACCGTGTGCAGTTTGATCTAACTTAAAAGATAGGATAGCTTACATCTCAATTTTTATAGCCGCAATATTATTTTATTGCAAATTATTTGTTTCTTATTTGACAGTCACAATTATCTGTTAGCTCCAAATGATTCTAACAGATGGCGTTGTGTTGAAAGTACCAACGTTTCACACAAGCTACAATTTAATGGCATGTGATTTATTACCGCAACTGATTTATTTATTTTTGTAAAAGGGTTTAGTTCTTTATTTCAATTCTGTCTGTCTGTCTGTGGCTCTGTGGATCAATAGAAACCTACTTAAAATTGGAATTGAGCTCTGAAATTTTCAACATAAGACAAATAGAGAAACAGCTCTGAAATTTTAAACATACGTAGTTTTAGCCATCTATTTAGACTTTTGAAAAACAGAATGTTAAAATTTTAATTAGTTATTTTTTAATTAATTTTCTTAATTAACACATTTTTTTTTTTACAAAACGACTTCTAATAGGACTACAGTTCTGAAATTTTCAACATAAGTACTTTGGGCCTTCTAATTGGTCTTTTGAAAAACAGAATAAAATTTTTATTTAGTTCTTTTTTAACTAATTTTTTTAATTAATTAATAAATATTTTACAAAATGATTTCTAATAAGGCTACAGCTCTAAAATTTTCAACACAAATAGTTTTGGCCTTCTAATTGGACTTTTGACAAAAAGAACGTTCAAATTTTTATTTAGTTCTCTTTTGATTAATTTTTAATTAATGAATATTTTACAAAACAATTTCTAATAGGGCTACAGTTCTGACATTTTGAACATAAGTAGTTTTGGACTTCTAATTAGACTTTTGAAAAACAGAATTCTTAAATTTTATTTGTTTTTTAATTAATTTAATTAATTAATCAACAAATATTTTACAACACAATTTCTAATTGGGCTACATTTCTGAAATGTTCAACACAAATAGTTTTGGCCTTCTGATTGGACTTTTGACAAAAAGAACGTTACAATTTTAATTGTTTTTTTAATGAATTTTTAATTAATATTTTCACAAAAAGTGACTTCTAATAGGCCTAGAACTCTGAAAGTGTCAACATAAATAGTTTTGACCTTCTAATTTTGCTTTTTTCAAACATCACGTGTTAAAATATTCTTAAAGGAGTGTTGTGTTATAATTAACGGGGCTTTTTTTTATTGTTTCTCGACAAGGGAGAAGCTTCTAATATTAAGGCTTTCCTTACAATTAGTTTTTAGTGTGTGAAGCGACCTTACGCTTACGCAGAAATGAACCTTTCATCGAGCAATAGCATAGCCGGCCACGTGTTATTTAGACTGAAGTATAAATTGAATTCATATTATAGTAAAAGTAATACAGTGGAATTCTTCTTGCTTTTTAATTATTAGTGCTTCATTGTTCAAAAATCTTCATTTAAAATACATACATATAATATTATCACATAGTTAATACCTGGAATGCCACCACATAATCTTTGATTAAAGATTGGTTCACCTATTATTCTTCTGCGTAATTTGAATCCACCTCGATTATGCTACGGTACGCGTTTGGTCATCAAAAAGATCACCGGAAATATACTTGAAGCTACCATTTTAACTGGAAAGTTTAAAGGAGAAGTGGTCCTGTTGCCACGCATTCCGATGATACCATCAGAATCTACGATACCCTTCAAAAGGTTACAGTTTCAAATTCGTTTAACTTTTACCACGTCTATAAATAAATATCAAGGCCAAACAATGTCCATTTGTGGTTTAGATTTGGAAAATCCATGTTTTTCTCATCGGCAACTATATGTTGCATGTTCACGTGTAGGAAAACCGTCGAATCTATTTGTGTTAGCTAAAGACAGGTTAACCAAAAATATTGTGCACCGATTAGTGCTAAATTAAATTGAAATTAAAAGTATTTATAATTCCAAATAATAAACATTATTGTTAAAGATTTAAAACTATCTGCCCTACCTACCTCATTTATAAGTTTAAGTGTCACGTGTTATTTACTAACAACTTTGTAATGTATTCATTTGTTACAAACTTGCATACAAAAAATAAAAAAATTTAAATTTATTTCTTTTGTATTGATTTTTGCTCAATATCAACGGTAGTAGAAAATCAATCATGGAGGTCGCCATGTTTTTTTACAAATGGCATCTGTGTAAAAAAGCATGGTGGTCCCCATGACTGGTGTTCTCCTACCGTTTCCCTTGAATACTTTACTACTATGTAATATAACAAAAACCTTAGCCACAGCAACGCGTGGCCGGGTCTGCTAGTACATGTATAATTTTTTAGTTTGCTATTGCTTTTTCTAAGGTAAAACTTTCACGTGCAACAAGACATCCATTATTTTAAAACATAAAATATATTTCGGGGGGTCGGGTATTTACCCATATAATCCCCCCCCCCCCCCGGCTACGCTTCTGAGTGAAGCAGAAAAGAACAATCGTTGATGGGAGATGCTCAAGGAAAGAAAACTCTGTGTAACAGACATCCGTTTTTCACTTTTTTTAAGCCTTTATCGCATTTCAACGGAAATTTCCGAGGTAAGGATGGTTAAATCACTTAAAAGGCATTACCACAGCGATTTTGATTCAAATCGTTAAGGCCGTTTTTTGGTAATAGATGAAAAACATAATTTTTTTTTAAAAGCAGCTACTTCATGCGCAGGTGCAATTTAAACGAAAAGTTTAATGACAGGTCCCATGGCCACCACTAACTCGTATACCAAAGATGAACATTTTGTATGAAAATCTGTAAGGGTGTTATGCTGACCAGATGACCACGGACACACACACATTTTTTCGGCCCCTTTTTTTAACTCAGCACATTCCAAAACGGGTAGAAATGCAAAAAAAATTAGGGGTGTGGAACATCGCACAACTTTCAATTACACTATAATACTGACATGGATTTGTGTCATTTACCGTTTGTATATTTTCATCCTTCATTTAGAATAAATATCCAGTTTGGCGGTATTTTTTTGCGATGGTTCTTGTATTGGTAGATAAAAAAAAATTGTGATTTTGGCGATATACTTTTCGATAATCCTTATGTTATCCATTATTATAAGCGAAACCGAGAGGAGAAGAAAAAACTATCGTTAATGAGGTATGCTCAAGGAAAGAGAACTCTGTGTTGAGGGCATTAATTTTTAAACTTTTACGCCATTAAAACTTTTTTAAGGAATTTCGGTTGGTTGGTTGTTTTCAGATTATCTGGCGCCGTCAGCAACACGAGGGCTATAATGCTCCGAAACATTCATCATTAGACAAGCCAACATACATTTACAAACACCCATGCCTAACACGGGATTCGAACCCGCAACCCCGCGGTCTAGAAGCTAGCACGCTAACCACTGTACCGTTTGGTCGGCTACTGGAATTTTGGAGGTGGGGATGTTTAGAACACCTTAAGATGCATTAGCATAGCAATTTTTATCAAAATCATTCGAGTCGTTTTTTAGCAATCATTGAAAAACATGATTTTTTCAAGGGCAGCTACCTTATGCGCATGCGCGATTTTGACGAAAAGCTTAATGGTAGGTCCCATGGCCCCCACTAACCCTCATACCAAATTTGAACATCGTAGGTCAATTTGTTCGGGAGTTATGCCGACCACAGACATACATACACACAGGCAGATATTTTTACTAGATCACTTTTTTGAAATCAGGATGTTCCAAAACGTGGAGAAATGCCAAAAAATCAAAAAAAAAATTTTGTTTTTGTTTTTTGACCGAATGCTATACTTTCATTACCCTAAGTAGTTAGAAAATAGGGCTCCTGAGCCATGGCGGGATGCGGGATGGTATGGTATGGTATGGGGGCGTGACCGGATATGACGTCACAGGAAGTGATATCACCGGATATGACGTCACAGGAAGTTAAGTGGAGTTGTTCCCCTCCTGCTGCTGTTTTAGTTTCATTATAAGCTGTTTGTGTATGACGTCACAGTAGGTATGACGTCATAATGTGTTTTATATTAAAGTTTAGAGCGATGGCAACACTTTTTAGTTTCGATTTACCTTTAAGATGGAGTTGAGTTGTTCTAGGACTGTTTCTAAACGAATAAGTTAGAGTGATAGGCTTTTATTGAGTGACGTCACAGTAGATATGTCGTCATGAATTACTTTATGTTAGAGATCGGAAAAATACATGCTTGCGATTGGTCGGTTTTTAGACACATCACCAAATACTCTCTTCTCATTGGTTGAAATGTGTCACGTGATTTCATTGGCTATACAGTTTATGGTGCTTTGAAAGATTATTTGAAATTGTAAATAAAAATTATTCAATGGAAATATGTGTGTGTGATTTTCTTATGTGAAATAATAATAAAAAAAAAAAAAATGTTAAAGCAGTATCACTTTATTGAATCATAAATTTTCCCACTTTTTAGGTGGTTTTACATTTCGTCTCAACTTTGTTTGGACAATTTTTACAGGTGACTTTAGCAACTTCCTATTTCCGATAAACTGCTTCGGAACATTTAAATCTTTCAAAACAGTATTAAATAAACTTTTCCGTGATACATTACTTTTGGTACTGTACATATAATCGAAAAAGTCGACAATGTTAGAGTTTGGTATTTTTTCTCCGTGAATGGAGATTTGACCCTTGGAATTCCATGATAAGATATCAGGTTGATTCTTGATGAGAGCAAGTGTATTTTCAGCTTTTCTTCGCATAGGTTTAGAAAGTGATGCTAATATAAATTCTTGATAATTATCATCTTTTTGAAGTTTCTTTATTTCTTCTACTTTCACAGATTCTTCAACTTTCCTCTTATCTTCTATTTTCTCCACTTCTTCTTTCTTCTTCTCTTCAGCTGTCTTACTACTTTGTTCATTCGGACGTGAATTATTAAATTCTTGCAGATTTAAACTTTTCTTCAACAGTTCATGATAGAGGACCAATTTTTCATGATCAGGTAAGTCACTATGTAAAATTTGTATCATTGCCTTATCAAGCTCACTAAGCCTTTTATTGGAAACAGTATGTTTTGTCACCAATTCTTCGGGTATAAGAGCAAACTTCTTAATTTGAGCCATGAAATAATGTAGTTAAAACATTCAAGGCTGCAGGAATAAGTATGTTGAGGAAACCTCCTTTCTGTAAAATGACTTGACGTTTTTTCGGTAAAGACACTTTACGATTACTTAAATGACGCAATATCTTCTTATGTTTAGAGAGCGTTTTTTTCTGTCGTGCAGTCAATGGGATATTTCCATTCAATGTGTTAATGCAACATTCGCATATGGCTTTTATACAGTTCTTATTGAGTTTACTTAATAAAGTTTTTCGTAACCTTAAAGGACAAATTTGCAACAATCGTAATTGATTGAGTTGCTCCTTCTTAAGCGTCATCTTGCTAAATGATACTTATCTTCAAAGTCATTCACTTTTATATCATTTAAATTGATACACGATCTGTCTTTCAGTAGGTAAAATTTTGGTACGTAATCGTAACTCTTCTGGTGTTTCGGCACGTAAATCTATAAATAAATAGGAATAGGGGTTTTTCGTTGCATCTTCAAAGACTTCTTGAAATAACTTGACATGTCGAGGAAATAATTGTCTTCCTAGATGTGAAATTTGACTCACGTCTCGTCTATTTTTACACAGTACTAAATAGTGTGCATTCAATGTAATGTCACGCATTTCTTTCCCTTTGTAGAAAAAATTTTGTGTTATGAAGATAACACTCAGGTTTAAATGATGACTACCTTTTGTAAAAAGATCAGTTAAATGACTGTTAGCATTTGACATTAAATCATCAATTACGAAGAGTGTATTCTCACCCAAAAATTCTTTAAATGTCGTAGGTAGACCTTCTACAAATGTCACATTATCAATTTCATCATATAAGGGTTGATGTATTCCATAAAACCAAACAATCTTATCGGGAACAATTGAAAACATCCCCTGTTTTTCACTTATCAAATCCCGCACAAAATACGCATCCTGTTGGACCGGCGATTACCATCGTAAAAGGATGTTGCAACTTTGGAAATTCCATGTTGAATGAGAGACGAGACATAGTGCTACTGTTTAAATACTTTCTTTATTGATAAAATGGTGCTACAATTCTAAAGTGCTTGATTACAAAATGATGCACTTTGATATCATTACATATTTGATTGGGTACAAAAGACAAGAGAATATCGTTCATAGAACGTCCATTACATTTAGAATATAAATAAAAAATACAATATTGCCCACATTCGGAACTCGCATTCGATTGAAGTATCATAGGATTAAACTCTACATGTCGATAACGCTTTACATAACTTGATATTCCTCCGGGAAAATAAGACGGTGGGTTTCCGAACGAATCAAAGAAGCATATTTCTGTAGGTGATTCTATATAAAAAGCCACCCAATGGGTACCTTCTTGATTGGACTTGTCAGTGTTGGCAATAAAACAGGCTGGAAAGTTTCGAACATATGTTGGTAATCGATCACTTGAGAAAACACCCAAGAATATATTCTTGGTTTTTGCATTTCCAGAAAGAATTCTAGTTATTTGTAGAGTATCCATTAATTCGGAAAGTCACACACCACGTGACGTGATTTGGATATTTCAATCACATTTTGAAACTCTGCATAAATGAGCACTGATAAAGTTTCCGTAATAGCCTCGGAAAATTTAATTTCCACACGTAAATTTCCTTGGTGTTGCAGATTAAAATGTTCTCCGTCGCAAAGATCAGGACTTAGATCAAATGCGTAAAGTACATGACCTCTGGCATATTCTTCTTGAGATAAGTAAATTCCCTTATCACGATTAAATCCGGAAAATAAGCTATGATAAGCCCGAACGTAGTTGTTGGAATCAAAATTAAGCTCTAAAGGCTTGCAGGGAACCGGTTGTCCATCTACATAAATAGATACAAAGTTTGCACTATGGTGAGAAAAGAGAAATGGGTTCTTTGAATATTGCCCATTCATTGCAGCATTTCCTAAACAGGTGAGAATGACACGTTTTGGCATGAGTCCAAGAAACACATTATCTTGTAAAAAGGACCAGCTCCCTTTGGCAATGCTATAAGTTTTGCAAATCACACGATCAATTGGATATTTGCACGATGTCTTCTCCAAAGCCTTAGCATGCCCAATAGCAACGGCAGGGCTAACCTTCACTTTTCTTATAAATATAGAAGCATGCTCTAGAACTATCTTATAATCCCCATCCACTTTGGTTGAAATTAAGCAAAATGAGGATTTGCTGCGTATCATTTTAATTTTGATATCTACCAAGTTAATCATGAGACGATTTTGTTGAAAAATGTCACAGTGGAGTTGACCAATCATTTCTACGGTCTGGCTGTCTTTGATAAGATTGTAACGCGTCTTCAATCCAGCATCAGCTTTCTCATCTATGGGGTCTATGATATCAGGTTGCGTATCTTTGTAGAATCCTTCACAGGTCAGCAAACTTTTCTTGGCATCTTCCCCATAATTTAACAATGTCTCTATATAGGCTCTAAAAGGATAAGTGTTGCTTGCAGAAGAAATATTTCTCTCGTTTAAACTAACGTCTACTTGACTGAAAAGCGAATGTAGGAAAAGGTTGACGGGAGCAACTGGTTCCTTTTCTGGTAGTTTAGTTCCATCTGCTTTCATCACTTTCACTTTCACGTGTAGATAGGAAGCAGCTAAGTCCACATATTCTTCACTACTTCCTGATATTGAAAATTCAATCGGTCCACCATCTCGTACACTTGAAAGGGGATGAAATTCGACAAATTGTCCTTTTTCGATAACGGTCTGGGTTGGGGGAATTGAAAATAAATCTAATTCCGACTTGACGCAAGGAGCAGAGTCTTTGTAGATGAAGGAAGCCATTAGGAGAAAATATCATGCGATGTGCACTTCTTCTTGGCTGAACGTGGAATGATGGTTTTTTTCTTCTGCATACGCTTTTTATGTCTTTTTCCACTACCAATCATAGTCTTGACTTTGGTGGCGGCTTTATCTGTTAACACATTTCCAGCTTCTTTGAGTCTTCGTTTGGCGGCCATTTTAAAATCTTGACCTTGAGAAACATCATTCATCAGGTTGACACCGCTGTGAAACATTTGTTTCCCAATAGCTTTAGCACCTGATTTCAGTAGCGGAGCTGCGGCACGAAAAAATGATCTGAATAGACCTCCTAATCCATATCCTCTCTGATAAGAACTTCCTTGATAATAATTCAAGCCTTTTCCCTTCTGCTGCACATAATAATCTTCGAAAGATTTTTGACAACACTGGTAAGGGACATACATTATGAGAGAGACTTCTGACGAAAGTGTAACTTCACGTATGAGCGCCCACGTTCAAATGGCGTTAAACATCCCGAGTGCGTCCTTATAACGATTTCCAAAGTCTCAATAATTTTCCGGTTTACAGGTAAGTAGTGCGGTCTATCATACTGTTCGCTAATCATCTCACCATCTTGTCCTCTCACTCTAACCACTCGAAGGAGAGGTGCTAAGACATCTCCCACAATTTGTGGTTCCACTATATCCGTATAAATCATCAATACGCGATAATGTGCAGAGGGGTCGGCTACGAATGGACCCACAACAGTTGCTTCTATACTTGCGTCAAACGAAGTTATTTCCATAGGTTCAAATCCAAGCATTTCAGCAAGTCCTTGATATAATATGAGTTTCGCATTATTTTTCACAGTTATCTGAACACGCTTAGTTACCTCATTATAACTTGTGACAATTTTATCATCATGTTCTTTCACATAAATAGCCTTTAAAATATCAGGAACTGTCTCATAACAACCCGGAGGTAATCTTCTTCCTACCTCTAACTTTCCACTCGTCTCGAATCCAATTAAATTATTTTGATGATTCACATTATACCAAGTATGCGGATATAAAAACTCTACCGTTCCAACTTCCCATTCTCCTTTCAGTTCAATTGGTATGGGTAAGCGAGTAATAAAATGGGAAATTTTATTTTCAGGAAAATAGGACATGGAACTATCTGAGATGAGTGTTATGTAGAAACTCATGATAGCAAATGAGTCTTGCAACATGTGCTAGTAGTATTTATAGGGTTAGTAAGTTTGAAGTGGGGATCCATTGATTAAATTTGTCGGGGTATCCTCGATATTTCACAAAATATTCCATTTTCTTTTTACGCATGCGTTTTCTTAAAACTTCTTCAACAGGAAATTCGTCTTTCATTGTTACTTTTTGTAACTCTTGTGCGTAAAACGTTCCTTGTATAGGCTCTCCTAATAAATCATTCACTCTATACACTGCAGGTTGTCTCTTGACACACTCTGTTATGACAAACAATTCTTCCGTCCAATTCGTTTCATACCCCTTTTCAAAGGTTAATTTCTTCTTTGAAATGCGAACTACATCATCTACATTAAATACGCATTTGGGTTTAGGTAAATTCTCCATATCTCCATAGAGAGTGAACCAAACATCTTGTTCATTTTCGGCATTCACCTCCACGGGAGCTCTTTTTATACTTGAATGGTAAGTATGATTATAACTTTTCACTAAATCTTGTAATACGTCAATGTATCTATGCGTATTTTTAGCAGTAAAGTACTTCCACATTTTAGTTTTAATACTTCTATTCCAACGCTCGACTATGTTTGCTTTCGACAAATTATATGTCGTGAAAAATCTAATCCCCTTCTTTTTTAACAAGGTCTGAAATAGATTATTCTTAAATTCCGTTCCCTGATCAGTCTGAAGTGATTTCGGAGTTCGTTGATCGAATATTATTTGAAAAGCCTCAACAATATCTATACCTCTCTTTCGTTTCAGAGGAATTAGCCATCCAAACTTTGATAGCACATCAATACAACTCAAAATAAAGCGATAACCATCATTAAACTTTTGAAGACTTGACATATCCACCAAATCCGCTTGCCATTGCTGATCAATGTTATAAACAATCACCCGATTCGTAGGAAATTTATGACGAATGGACTTGTGTAGAGTGTACGCATCCACCCCCGTTAGCCATTTCTGTATCGTTTTCTTGGGAATCTTTCTTCCTGAGGCACGGTATAATGCATCGATACCACCGAAACATGCTACATGACCCGGGTCTTGATACGTCGCATTCATTACAGCAAGAAATTTTATTAACTCTTATCTGTATCCTAAGTCTTAACATTTTCACATTGAAATAGATAAGTTTCCAGTTTCATTGAGACGAAGCGTAAAATCGATATCGAATCGATCACTACTACTTAAAAAATAAATAAATAATAATGCAACAAAACAAATACACAAGTATGCAATATTCACAACCTCACTTGATAGAACCATACTTGCAACTAACACATCCAACTATAAACTTTACCTTATAAAGAACAAAACTTGATAAAATTAATATCCTTAAGATCATACCAATACCTTAAAATTCCTTGAAACTCCGTTTAAATGCAAAATTCCCACTATATCCCCTCTGTGACGTAACATAAATATTTTTCAAGCAAGAACGCTATCTTCAATTCCCACCACGTGGTAATTTTTCTGCAAGTTTTAAAATTAGTTTAAATTATATTTTATAATTATTCATCAACTATTACTTAAATCTTTCCATTTCAACAAGTATCAACGTTAAAAACCCACGTGATAATTTTTCTATAAATAAATATTCATTTAATAAATAAACGCCAATACCTTATCTGTTTAAATGCTAGATTCCAGCCATATCATCATTATGACGTCATGTGTTAAAAGCCAATGAGTTTATATTTTGCAATCATTATCAACAACTCAACTCGCAAACGCGTTGAAGCGTGTTGAAACATGCCTAGTCTCGCTCCCCACCCGCTCTGATCGGTTAGAACCAAGCAGCGCCCTCTACCATGAAATCTGATTGATCGGTGAAGTTACGTGATCGCCCCTCATATATAAACGCTACCGGTTGCCGTCTCGTCATTTCTACTTAGATTCCTGAGGGTGAAAGACGTTTATCGTGTTTGCTTAGTATTTGCTTATTGTGCTTGTTTATCATATTTTGCTGCTACTTTAGCTTTTTTTTTTCTGATTTCATCTGAATTATTCGGTAAGTAAATTTTTATTATTTGTGAAATGTTAGTATCGTTTAAGTAATATATATATATTAAAATGTGTTAAGTATGTTAAAGTAGTCGATTCAAGTATTACATAAAAATTATTTCCAACTTGTATTGAAAATGTATGTTTTTCTTTCGATATTTATATATATTTTTTTTTTAAATTTCAGTTATTTATAATGTCATCATCACGTTCTCCTTCTCCCATGGATATCGTTATGGAAGTTAATGACCAAGTAAGTGTTCTTTTAGTAATATATTTTTAAATTATGTTTGAATGCTTATAGATTGTATTTATTTCAAAATTACTTACTATGTATCTAAAAGAATATTCTTTAAATATGGTTAAACTTATTGCTTTTAAGTAGATGAATGTTTAATGTCTAAGATAAATTTTAAACTGTGTTATTTAACGTCGCATAATTGATTTGTTCACTTAAAACTTTCTCAATTATATTTAAAATTCATGTCAATAATATATTCCTTAAAACTTTTTCTAAATGTTGTTCATTAGTATAAGATTAACGCCAAAATTTGTACTTGGTATTTTTTCTAAATGTCAATCACTTGAATATTAGTATAAGATTCACGCCAAAATTTTCAATGCTTAGTAATTTTCAATGTTGTAACTATTCAAAGTCGCCCCAAATTCACGCTGAAATTTTCATTACTTTTTGTACTTAGTAATTGTCAGTGCTGTAACTATTCAAAGTTGCCCCAAATTCACGCCAAAATTTTCATTAATTTTATACTTAGCAATTTTCATTGTTGTAACTATTCAAAGTCGCCCCAAATTCACGCCCGATTTTTCGCTGACGTAAAAAACTTAGAATAATTTCTCAATATCTTACTTTAGGAGGTTGTTGTTGAATCTACTGCTGCTGGACCTTCTAATGCTGCATCCACCTCACGCGGTTTACATGTAAGTATTATTTCAATCATTTAGGTGAAATAATATTAACTTTTAAAACATGTTACTCAAAATTTCTATTTTCAACAGGTCTGTACCATCTGTCAGAAGGGTTTTACACAGAAATTTACTCTTACCCGGCACATGAAAATCCATCAGAAAACTGTAAGTATTACATTCTAAAGATAAACTATTGTTTAGAATATGTTAAAATAGCTTATTTAAATGTTAAATAATTTTCTTAGGTACTTGCTGCTGGACCCTCACAACATGCTGCATCCTCAATTGCTGGACCTTCCAATGCTAGGAATTCTAATGTTGAAGCTCATGTAAGTATTTTTATTTTTTTTTTCTTGGAGAATGAATTTTTAGACTTAATAGTTTTTCAGAGAAGAATTTAACAGTTTATCGAGATTTAAAATATAGTGCTTTCAGATTGATGTATTTTACAAGTAGAAGAAGAGAAAGGTTTTTTTTTTTTTTTTTTTTTTTTTGTAATAAAATGTGTTTTAGGAAAAGACAAATTTTAAATAATATGTCTACTATTACTGTGAAATAATTTCATGTAACTTATCATAGTTTTATTGTCAACAGATATGTCACATCTGCGAGAAGACCTTTGTCCAGAAATGTCATCTCAATAGGCATTTGAAGAATCATGCTGGCAAGAAGAATTTCACCTGTGAGATATGCCAGAAGTCCTTCACACGTAATGCAGACTTAATCCGTCACATGGAGAGTCATCAATCCGCCACCCCTCATGCCTGTCCTGATTGTGGAAAGAGTTTCGGTCGTAAGGATGTTATGATGCAACATCTTCTCACCCACCTTCGAGTTGCTCAAGTAGGAGGAATTCAACCTGCACCCTCTGTGCCCAGAAGGAGGAGAGTAGAGGTGAAGACATCCGATGTCTTTGCCACTCGCCATTTATTCCCGAGTGAAGAGGCAGTTGGAGACCTGCTTCTCTTCATTAGGGAAAGCACTCCCCAAGTTCAGGATGTGCTACAGGAAGAGTTGGGAGAGAAGAGGGCCATCAAGTGGTATGTTGTATCTAAAATCCGATTCGTTCGTAAGAGTGATGAGGGAGATGAAGAATTTGCCACACCCTATTTCCGGAGTAAGGTGCAGATGGAGCTGGATGACAGCGTCCTCCCTGAACACATCGACCAAGCCTTCGCCAAAATCAAGTCCTCCTTCGATGAATTCATCGAGCGGGGATCTGGATGGGTTCTCGATGAAATCATCCATTTGGAGGTGAAGACTGCTACATATCAACCTCTAGCCCCTGCCAGCCACTTCAAGTTGCCCAACAAGTTGGCAGCAAAGAAGGCCGTCCTCAACATCCAGAACGAAGACAGTAAATGTTTCATCTGGTCTGTCCTGGCTGCTCTTCATCCCATTGCTCATACAGATCATCCCTACAGAGTTTCTCACTATCTGGAATTCGAGCAGGAGCTCAAAATGGGAAATGTAAGCTGTCCCGTCCAACCCTGCAAAGTTCGTTTTGTGGAGGCACTGAACAACCTTCGCATTAACGTCTACGGCTATGAAGATGATGAGATATTACCTCTATACATCTCTAAGAGGGAGGATCCTGAGTTTATCAACCTCCTCTACATTATAGAAGGAGAGAGGCAGCATTATTGTCTAATTAAGAGTATGTCCAGGCTTCTCACCAACCTCACTAAGTATAAAGGCAAGTGTTTCTATTGCTATTCTTGTCTGCATCGTTTTGCCAAGGAGGAGACTCTCAAAGCACATGTCCCGTACTGTAACGAGCACTCACCCCAACGCATCAAGATGCCGACTCCAAAGGACTGTGTGCTGAAATTTAGTCAGTACAAGTTCACCCAGAAAGTCCCGTATATCATATACGCGGACTTTGAGGCCCTTGTAGAGAAGTTGGATGACACCACCTCCACTTCCACTGTGAAGATAGCTACCCACGTCCCCTGCGGATACGCCTATGTCATTATAGGTCCAGATAGTAAACCGACCAAACCCATCTCTGTCTACAGGGGAGAAGATGCAGTGGACCACTTCATCAGTAGTATCATTGCAGAGAAGGACGAGCTGGCGGTGAAGCTGACCACCATTGTCTCGATGAAACTCACTCCCCAAGACCAGCATGCTATTAATGCTGCAACGCACTGTGGCCTCTGCAAAGGCCGACTAGGAACTGATCGGGTGAACGACCACGATCACTTGACCGGTCAGTTCCGTCAAGTGCTCCACAATGAATGCAACCTTGCCTTCAGGTTGCGGAAAATGATTCCCTGCGTCTTCCACAACCTGAAGAATTATGATGCGCATTTGATCATGCAGGGGCTAGGGAAAGTGGCTGATCATGACATTGGAGTTGCCGGGGTCTTGCGTGTTGGTAATGTAAGTGATACGTAACAAGATCCCCGGTAAAATGACTATCAGAAGGTTGTTTTCTTGTTATGAAATATTGGATAAATCATGGGCTGGATCTTGATAACAAAACATTTTTATCACACTATTTACGTGGCTACATTCTATTTCTAATAAACTAAATCATATTATGTACAAGTGATCAGAAACTTCGTAGAGGAGCAATGAGGCCGCATGTCTGGTGCTCATGAATTTTCGTAGCCAAGTCTAAAACAGAGATGTTACTTTAACAAGAATCAATTTAGAATGAGGAAAAGGCTGTACACCATTGGTTGGTTTGGTACCACGTGGGATACGGATCTTTTATAATAGGATGGGAAAAATCTCAAGTTGGGTGGTATGGATGACCTGGAATGGAATGTCTTCTGAGAAAGGAACTCAAGAAAACACCATATGCTGCTGATTGAGATTTCCCATTGCTATTGCCTTTGTGTGAATGCACCAGAACATGTCCGCCACAGTACTCCCCCTCTAGTGTCTTCATACTGATGACACGAAATATTTTGGAAAATGTACACGTCGACCATACCGTGTTGTGATTGTCGGAGTGTTCTGTGGTTGCACTGAGTCATTAGCGTTAGAAGAACTATTTGCAAAAGTCATTTCTCTTTGAACAGAAGTAGTTGAAGAGGTAGCGTCGTTGATGTGAAATGCAGGTTTTAAACGATCAATAGAAACAGTCACTTTTTTGCCACGAATGCTAAGTTGAAATACTTTATTGTCACGTTTAAGTACTTCATAAGGTCCATCATATGGTGCTTGAAGGGGTTTTTTCACTGAGTCACAACGAATGAAAACGTGTGTCGCAGTTTGCAGTTGTGGATGCACAAAAGTCGCTTTTGACCCATGATTTGAGGTTGCCTTTGGTTGCAATTTTTGGAAATGGGAACGAAGTTGTTCCACGAATGAGAGTGGGTCGATTGTAGCAGATGAGTGAAAAAACTCCGATGGTAGTCGCAGCGTTGAACCGTACAACATTTCAGCAGTAGAACATTTGATGTCTTCCTTAAGAGCAGTTCGGAGACCAAGCAACACAATTGGCAGGGATTCTGACCATTTTGAATCGCTATGACACTTCAGGGCAGTTTTTAGTGGTCTGTGAAATTCTTCGATTAACCCGTTACTTTGAGGATGGTACGCCGTGGTACGTATTCGGGTCACGCCCAAGAAGTTAGACAGTGATCGAAACAGTGCAGCCTCAAACTGAACACCTCTGTCTGAAGTGATTGTTGCTGGACAGCCAAACCTGGATATCCAACACATGACAAATGCTTTTGCCACAGTTTCTGCGGTGATATCTGGAATAGGATAAGCTTCGGGCCAGCGTGAGAACCTATCGATAGCAGTAAGACAATATGTGTTGCCATTTGAAGGTGGTAATGGGCCGATGAGATCGATATGTACATGTTCAAATCGTGACGATGACACTGGAAAGGATTGAAAAGGGGCTGCAGTATGACGATGTACTTTGTTCTTTTGACACTGCGAACATGCTTTTGCCCACTGTCTACAATCTTTGTTGATTGATGACCATACAAAACGAGTACGTATCAAATCTGATGTACGTCTTATACCAGGGTGGGCAAGGTTATGAAAACATTGAAAAACATGTTGCCTATAGGCAGTAGGAATGAAAGGTCTTGCCCTTCCTGTAGACACATCACATATTAATTCAACATCGGAATTAGGAAGTAACACCTTTTTAAATTGCAATGAATTTGAAGTAGACATTAAATCTGTTAACTCTTTATCAGTTATTTGAGCGGAAGCTATCTCATTATAATCAATAGAGGTGGGCATAGAGATTGCAGCAATCCTTGACAAAATGTCGGCTGCTACATTCTGTGAACCTGGTATATGTCTGATATCAGTTGTGAATTGTGATATGAAATCCAGGTGCCGATTTCGCCGTGGCGAACAAGATTCAATTTTTTGATTAAAAGCGTAAATTAACGGTTTATGGTCCGTATAAATTGAGAATTCGCGCGCTTCCAACATATGCCTAAAATATTTAACAGAAGAATAAATGGCCAAAAGTTCACGATCATAAGCACTATAGCGCGATTCCGCGTCAGAAAGTTTACGTGAAAAAAAACCTAGAGGTTGGAGACCGTGTTCTGTTACTTGTTGAATTGAACTTCCAATTCCATAATCACTGGCATCTACGTGCAAAACGAGCTTAGCATTTGGAGCGGGATGAGCCAATAATGCAGCATTAGCTAACTGCTGTTTTGTAAGTTCAAACGCCGTTTCGGTTTCTGATGTCCAAGTGATAGGTCGTTTATCATTTTTCTTTTTAGAACCCTTTAGAAAATTGCTAAGAATAGCTTGATGTTTGGCTGCATTTGGCAAGAAACGTCTATAAAAATTCAATAAACCCAAGTATTTGCGGAGCTCAGATACTGTTGTGGGTTTCGGAAATTTAAGTACGGCTTCTACTTTGTTTGATAACGGCTTCAAACCTTCTTTGGAAACTAGATGTCCTAGAAATCCGATTTCTGGTACTCCAAATACACATTTTGTTACATTTAATTTTAGCCCGTAAGCATTTAAGCGTTCAAAGAGAAGGCGCAAATGTTCCCTATGCTGTTCTTCGTTTTCCGAAAAACATAAAATATCATCAAGATACGCGTAACAAAATTTTAGGCCACGCAGAACTTCATGTATAAACCGCATAAAAGTTTGTGCCGCGTTTTTCAAACCGAAATTTAATTTACAAAATTCGTATAAACCCCAGGGCGTCGAAATTGCTGTCTTATGAATGTCAGACTCAGCAATAGGAATATGAAAATAAGCCTTTAAAATGTCCACTTTGCTAAAAATGTTTTTACCATGAAGGGCGTGAGAAAAGTCATGGAGATATGGAATTGGATAGGAATCAAAAATAGTTTTAGCGTTTAAAGAGCGGTAATCTCCAACCGGTCGTATACCTTCCGGTTTTTTGTTTACAATGTGTAAAGGGGAAGCCCAATTAGATTTTGAGGGTCTAATTATGTTTTCTGAAAGCATAAATTCAAATTCTGCTCTAGCGGCATCCTGAACCTTAGGATGTAACCGCCTAGGTCGGCAGTGTACAGGAGGGCCACGAGTTAAGATATGATGAACAGTATCATGGGGTGCAGATTGAATCTTCAAAGAAGGGTTAGTTATATCAGGGAATTCTTTTAAAATTTTGTGATAGGGATCATTGGCGGATATAGTTGTGATGGATTCCTGTGTTGAAGAACGAATACTTCCTAATGCATGCAACCAAGTAGTTGGATCAATTATTTGTTTCTTCTTTAAATCTATCAAAAGACCAAAATTTTGTAAGAAGTCTGCTCCTATAATTGGAAGGGAAACATTTGCTATTAAAAAATCCCAAGAAAATTGACGACGCAAACCTAGACTTAATTCTAAACGCTTTGTTCCGTATACTGGAATTTTCGTACCATTTGCTGCAAAAAGTTCCAAAAACTCTGCGCGTGTGGAAGAGGAATGTTGTGGTACTGGAATGCAACTTACACAGCTCCCAGAATCAATTAAAAATTTTTGATTAGAAACGCGATCAAAGACAAAGAGACGGGCATTTTGTTTGCTAGCTGAAAACCCGCCCATAACAGCTACTGCAGGTTTCCCTGAGGGGTGTAGTTGCATGGAGCATTGCATTTTTTTGCCTTATCCTGAAAACGAGCATGATAAAAACACATGCCTGATGTACTATCATATGAGTTATCCCGTGGGCGGCTAGGAGATCGGGATAAATTTCGTTTCTGGAATCTGTTTTTAGAGAAGTTACGAGATCGATTGAATGATAGCTTCTCGACTTTTTCTGTTAGGTTTTGCACTTGAGCAGTGAGGGCCTTGATCTGATCAGTGACAGAGTTTTGACCAGAATTTGTTGCCAAAGAAAATACCGAGGAATCGCTTGTTACCTCATGAATTTTATCAGCAAGCATAGCGAGTTCCTGAAGTCTTTCTGATGAAGCAGAAAGAATAGATTGCACTTGTTTAGGCAATCGTTGCATCCAAAGATTTCTAAGAATATCATCTGTCAACTGACCAGATGAAAGCTCTCTCATTTCTCTAAACAAAAGGCTTGGTTTTTTATCACCCAACGGTAAATCAGAAAGAAGTTTTTTAATCCGTTGGCTATCAGAATCGGCAAATTCCGCTATTAAACGATTTTTAAGAGTGTTATATTTATCATTTGTTGGGGTGTTTAAAATAACATCCGAAATGTGCGCTAGGATATCTGAATCTATAGTTGCTACTAATGCATTATATTTAGTATCATCAGATGTTATTCTGGATAGTTCAAAAGCAGATTCAACTTGTTTGAAATATAATGAAACATTATTTCGCCAGAAATTAGGGATTTTTAAAGCTACTGCAGCGGCTTGAGGTGGGTCCACATTGTGCACCCCCTCGTCACCATTATTTCCTTGCATAATGATAGTACGAATATGAATTACTTAATACATAAAAATATAATATCAATAATACACAGAAATGATAAGCACATAAAATAAATGGAAACTGATAAAATGGTGTACCATAATGAGCAAGTAAATATATAAGTATAAAGTATAAATGAAAATAAAACCACCCTGGTATAATAACTCTAAATGCTTAATCGTAGTGAATAGAAACTTTGCGGGGTATTTCACCTTTCAAAACTCACTAATTTCACAAACAACGTGCACAGAAAGATCACCAGCTTCGTATAAATACGTCGACATGAACACTGCGCTGCGAAACAGATGGGGAGAACGACGAAAGATGAGCGCTGCGGAGAAAGAAACTGCTGCAACGGTGTCGGAAGAAGTGTTGCAAAGCGATTTTGTGAAACTTGAGATGACACTTGGGTTGGGTGGTCTCGGAGTGGGATCAGGCTTGGACGGAAGAGAGATCCATGATGCTGTAGTTGAGCCGGGGGACGGAATTCGCTCTCCCGGGGTGGAGTGTTGATGTCAGGCCATAGTTTCCGTGGTGAAGTTGGAATTAGAGCATTGCCGTTTCATAGAAGACGGATTGAAAGAAATCTCCAAACCAAATGTAGGTCAGGGGTATTTCGCAACTAGAAGATACGTCACGGGCAATGGTGCTATCGGATTTTGTCACACCATCCACGATAGATAACAGGAAAGTTCTTTGTCCGGGTTACCACTGCCGGGGTCTTGCGTGTTGGTAATGTAAGTGATACGTAACAAGATCCCCGGTAAAATGACTATCAGAAGGTTGTTTTCTTGTTATGAAATATTGGATAAATCATGGGCTGGATCTTGATAACAAAACATTTTTATCACACTATTTACGTGGCTACATTCTATTTCTAATAAACTAAATCATATTATGTACAAGTGATCAGAAACTTCGTAGAGGAGCAATGAGGCCGCATGTCTGGTGCTCATGAATTTTCGTAGCCAAGTCTAAAACAGAGATGTTACTTTAACAAGAATCAATTTAGAATGAGGAAAAGGCTGTACACCATTGGTTGGTTTGGTACCACGTGGGATACGGATCTTTTATAATAGGATGGGAAAAATCTCAAGTTGGGTGGTATGGATGACCTGGAATGGAATGTCTTCTGAGAAAGGAACTCAAGAAAACACCATATGCTGCTGATTGAGATTTCCCATTGCTATTGCCTTTGTGTGAATGCACCAGAACATGTCCGCCACAGAGTCATCCCTACAACGATGGAGAAATACATCTCCTTCTCCATCACTAAGAAACTTGACAAGATCCCGGTGACTCTCCAGTTTATTGACAGTCTCCAGTTTCTGAACGCATCGCTTCAGAAACTTGACGATAATCTGGAGAGAGACAAGTTTCACATTTTGAAGAGATCTATCGCATCTAACCATGGTACGTAATATAGTCAATGTTAATATTATATAAATGTTCTCTTAACAATATCATTTAATTTTTTTTTCCTTAGATCTCTTGCTGAAGAAGGGAGTGTACCCTTATGAGTATATGGACTCGTTCACTAAATTTCAACAAACATCTCTGCCACCTCAGCAAGCCTTCTATAGCACCCTTACAAACTCCTCCATCACCGATGCAGATTATGGTCATGCTCAAGTTGTTTGGGAAGCTTTCGGCATCAAAGACCTTGGCGAATATCACGACCTGTACGTGAAGACGGATGTGCTCCTCCCCGCAGACGTATTCGAGAATTTCCGCCGCCTAACTCTGGACTTTTACCAGCTAGACGCCGCCCACATGATGACGTCTCCGGGGTTAGCGTGGCAAGCCGCTCTCAAGATGTCAGATGTCGATTTGGATTTATTCACCGACATCGACATGCACCTCTTCATAGAGAAGGGTATTCGGGGAGGTGTCTCCGTCATCACCCATCGTCATAGCCAGGCAAACCATCCAGGCTGTCCTGAATATAATGCTGCTGAGGAGAAGAAACATATATTGTACCTGGATGCCAATAACCTCTATGGTAAGCATGAATTTACTTTAAAACTGTCATTTTTTATTTAGCTTCTATGTTAATATTGAATGATTTAATTGGATTTTTCTTTCAGGTTGGGCCATGTCTCAATATTTACCTGTTGGTGATTTTCAGTGGGGGGACCCTGAAAACATCTCTACTCAAACCATCTTGGACCAAGCAGATGATGCAGATGAGGGTTTCATCCTAGAAGTGGATCTCGACTATCCTGCTGAACTCCACGATCTCCATAATGATTATCCTCTGGCTCCCGAACGCTTCACCATAAAGCCAAATATGCTGTCTCCTACCGCCCTCGAGATTTTGGAAGAAATGCAGATGAAGCCAGCTTCTTCCAGCGAGAAACTCGTTCCGAATCTTCAGTCAAAGAAGAATTATGTTATACACTATCGTAATCTGAAGCTATACATTTCCTTGGGACTGAAACTAACTAAAGTCCATAGAATTCTAAAATTCTACCAACAACCTTGGCTGAAGGACTACATAGCATTTAATACGGAGCAGAGAAAACTGGCCAAAACATCGTTTGAAAAAGATTTCTTCAAACTTCTCAACAATGCGGTGTTCGGGAAAACTATGGAAAATCTGAGGAATAGAGTGGATGTTCAGTTGGTGAACAACCCGCATAAAGCCAAGAAACTGGTCGCGTCTCCTGCCTTCCATGCCTTCACTGAGTTTGATAACAGCTTGGCAGCAGTACAAAGAAAAGTGAAGAGTCTCACACTTAATAGACCCATTTATGCTGGTTTCGCCATCTTAGAACTGAGCAAGGTTTTAATGTATGATTTCCACTATAATGTCATCATGAAGAGGTATGGAAGTAATGCCCGCCTACTATTCACCGACACAGATTCACTCACTTATGGACTCACTACCCCAGATCTGACTGCTGACTTACAGCAATTAAAGGGATTTTTTGACTTTTCTGACTACCCATCAGATCATCCTCTACACGATGTGTCTAACAAGAAGAAGATCGGCTACTTTAAGGATGAACTTAACGGAAAATCTGCTTTGGAGTTCATAGGGCTTCGTTCCAAAATGTATTCCATTTTAAGCGAGTGTGGTGAGAAACAAACAGCCAAGGGAATCGCAAGAGCAGCTCAAGGACAGCTAAAACATCAGACCTATAGAGACTGTCTTCTCAATCGACAACCTTCGTCTGTGGTTCAGCATCGGATCGGTAGTGAAAAACATCACATTTTCTCCATCCAGCAAAGAAAGCGAGCGCTCTCAGCATTTGATGACAAGCGATACCTGTTGGAGGATGGTATAACTAGTTATGCGTATGGTCACTACAAAATTCCTTAAATTTAATTCTTCTAACTTAATTTTTTGCAATTCATTAACTATAGTCATTATTTTTACTAAAATATTACATTAACTTAATTTTTTATAAAAACTAAAATTAGTATATTTTCAGGATTTTGTTAGTGACCATTAAATTTAATTTTGGGAAATATACGTTCCCCCAAGTCTTCTTCAAAAAACTGGACACTCTTAAATTTAATTTTTAATGTAACTCTATTCTAGAAATAGTTTATGTCCAACATTAATCTTTTAGACTAAAACTTTAAAATTGTTAAGAGGTGAAGATATCTTCTTAAAAGATATCATCGGATGGCTGATTAGTGACCTCAAGTTTCAAAGAAATATACGTTCTGTGGAATAAGATTTTTTTTTTTTTGTTAGGGTGGAGTGAGGCGGTACCAATTCTTCCTAAAAGAGGTATCGGGCTGGAGGTGGGTCCTCACCTTTAATAAATAATTTTTCAAAATTTATTAATTGTAATTCTAAAGTCTTAACTTATTCAAAATTAGTTAGGGAAGGGGGGTGGGTAGATGAGTTACCATGAAGGCAACGTCCGATAGTCGATATTTTAACAATTGTTTGGTAAAATATTGAAATGTCACGTGTAGCTCGGGGTTAGGGTTCTTTAGACCCTTAGCAAATGGCCTTCCTTTTATTAATTTTTCAAATTTAACATTTTTTTTTTTGTGTAACTTTGTTGCAGGTATTTTAACTTGGCTAAAGGATATGTAAGTAACTCGCTAGAAAACCAAACAGTCAATCAGGAGTTAACTTTTGGTCACATGTTTAAAACTTATCAGTCACAAGCGAGCATTTAGCTGACCGATCAGAACTCGTTGCCAACACCTGAAAACTAAATTTGGTATATATCCAATGTTATCACCACTTAAAACGTAAATCTTAACATAGAATGACGTCATACCCCCTGTGACGTCATTAGTAAAAATACCTATCACTACCTTATTCGTTTAGAAGCAACCCTAGAACAACTCAACTCCGTCTGAAAGGTAAATCGACACTAAAAAGTGTTGCCAACGCTCAAAACTTTGATATAAAACAAATTATGACGTCATACCTACTGTGACGTCACTCAATAAAAGCCTATCCCTCTAACTTATTCACTTAGAAGCAGTCCTAGAACAACTCAATCCCGTCTGAAAGATAAACCGAAACTAAAAAAGTGTTGCCATCGCTCTAAACTTTAATATAAAACACATTATGACGTCATACCTACTGTGACGTCATACACAAACAGCTTATAATGAAACTAAAACAGCAGCAGGAGGGGAACAACTCCACTCCACTTCCGGTCACGTGATTTCCGGTGACGTCATATCCGGTCACGCCATATCCGGTCACGCCCCCATACCATACCATACCATACCATCCCGCATCCCGCCATGGCTCAGGAGCCCTATTTTCTAACTACTACCCTATATATACATATGGGTAATTGAAAGTAAAAATATCGTGTTTTTTTTTGTTTTTTTTTCTTTTTTTATCAAATTCAAATCTACTATCATTATACTATGTTACCATATGAGTAACTGAAAGTCAAAAGCAAAACAATCAACAGGGCTTTCAAAATTACACATTCTACTCATATCGTACTCAAATATATATAAAAATGATTTCCCCTATGCATTTATTACGTCACTAAACCTAAACTAGGGATGAGGAACATCGCACAACTTTCAATTACACTATATAATATTGGTCAATGCAGTAAAATTTAAGTAAAATTTACTTTCCATTTTCTTATTTTCACTCAATGAAATAAAAATGGCAATAATTTTTATGTGGCAATTTTTGGCAATAATTTTTACGTGAGCATAAAAAATAAAAATAAAAAAAACATAAAGGTGGCAAGATGGTGAAGGCTAAAACTACTTATGTTGAAAATTTCAGAGCTGTATCTCTATTTGAAGTAACTTTGTAAAATATATATTAAAAAAATAACTAATTAAAAAAGAACTAATTAAAATTTTATTATTCTGTTTGACTTACATAAAATTAGAAAGCCAAAACTTCTTATGTTGAAAGTTTCAGAGCTGTATTCCAATTTTAAGTAGGTTTCTATAGATCCACAGAGCCACAGACAGACAGACTGACACACAGCATGTTTTATTATTAAAGATACTAGTCACTGTATTTAAATTTGTTATGGATTGTTGTAATTTACTGTTTTCATTTTCATTATTTTAAAAATTTCGAGTTTGGCAATATTTTGACGATAATTGTTACATTGTGGTAAGAAAAACCAACAAAATTGCTAAATTGGCAATCTATTTTTAGAGAAACATTACATATAATCCTTTCTTGTGAGTGAATGTGAAAAGCAAACGTCTTGAAGAGCGATGCTTAGAGAATTTGTTGAAAAACTTGATTTTTTGAATGGCAGCTACAAAATTCACAAGCGCAATTTTGCCGAAAACCTTAATGGTAGGTTAGGTCCCATGGCCACAAGTAACCCATATGCAAAATTTAAGCATCGTAGGTGAATCCGTTCGGTAACTATATGTTAACCACAGACACTTTTTATTTTCAATTACCCATATTCATAGGGTAAATAAAAGTATAGTATTCGGTAAAAAAATCTACGCTTTGGAACATCCTGTTTTAAAAAAAAAGTGACCTAGAAAAATATATTTCTGTGGTCAGCATAACTCCAAAACAAATTAACCTAGGGTGTTCAAATTTGGTTTACATGTTAGTGGTGACCATAAGACCTAACATTAAAGCTTTTGTCAAAATCGCGCAATCGCATAAGGTAGTTACCATTGAAAAATATCATTGTAGTAATACCTCTTAAAGTGTACTAAGCATTCCCACCTCCGAAATTCCTGTAAAAATGCTTTAATAGCATAAAAAGTTGAAAAACGAATGTCTTCAACACATGAGTTCTCTCTCTTTGAGTATCGTTCCTCAACGACCGTTTTTTCCCCTCCTCTTCTCAGTTTCACTTATAAGAAAGGATAATATTATAGAATTACCGAAAAGTATATCGCCAAAATTACCATTTTAACATAGTTTTTTTTTTTTTTTTTTTTGTTAAAGCTTTTGGCGTTCACTAACGCTAAGCAGATCAGAGCGGAGTGGATTAGAGCCAATTACAAGGCTATCAACGTCCATTGTAGCTCGAGGCTCGTGCTATAGTAGACATTGCCAGTCTTGTAATTGGCTCTAATCCACTCCTCTCTGATCTGCTCTGCTCTGCTTAGCGATAGTGGACTCCAAGCTTAAAGCTTGGAGTCCACTATCACTGAGCAGAGCAGAGAGGAGTGGACTAGAGCCAATTACAAGGCTGCCAATGTCTACTGTAGCACAAGCCTCGTGCTACAATGGACGTTGACATCCTTGTAATTGGCTCTAACCTAATCCAATCCGCTCTGCTCAGCGATAGTGGACGCCTAGCTTAAGACCCATATAAAAATTATTGCAAAAGGCATCTCCAAACTGGCCATTTTTTTTTCTAAATGAATGATGAAAATATAAAAACAGTAAATGACACAAATCCACGTCAGTATTATAGAGTCATTGAAAGTACCGCACCCCAAGCTCAACAAAAATTTTACAAATTATTGTAATACATTTTATTGAATACATTTATTTAATACATAAAAAAATCTTTAGAATAAAAGATTTATTCAATTATTTTTGGGGACAAAACGTTGCTTTGAGGGCTTAATTTAACACATTTCGCAAGACTCTCTTATTACCTCTTTTAAATATTAACTACCCATAATGCTTTGCTTAGAAGTAATGGTAATTTCCAGTCGCGGTCTGGCTCTCCTGCTTCGATTCTTTCAAAACAAACAAATACTACCGGTTATGCTTTCTGGTTTGTATCTATCGTCATACGAATGCTCCATCATTATGCTTAGACTTCACAATGAACAATGCAAATAATCTTATCTAGTTCCTTGAGTTAAGTTTATCCGTGGGTAGTCAAAGTTTTTGCAAATCATAAGGTTATTATTTCCGTGAAGGTTTCTTGTCGATATGACTTCTCGAGATTTTGATGTTATAATATTCGGCGCGACCGGCTATACTGGTCGGTATGTTATTGAAGAATTAACCAAAACTGTCGGATCAACCGGTATCAAATGGGCTATTGCTGGCCGAAATGTGCAGAAATTAAAAGAATCGTTAGATATTGTCCAGGAATACATTGGCAATGGTAAGTGGACAAATTTGGTAACGATATTTATTTTATACGTGTAATTTGGTATTGAGAAAATGTTAATTTAAGGAAATACGCAATGATTTAGAAATCTTTTCAACTATCCTAATCCGTTTTACTTCTGAACTTCCCTGTACATTTTGAGTAGGGTCTTGTAGCATTAATTGGGAACAGATGTAGTATAGGTCATTTGGCGATTAGAAAAATCGCCAAAATCAAATAAAAATAAAGAAATAAATAATAATAAAATTAAGTTAAAACATAAATAATAAAATAAAGTCCAACTAAAAATAAGCTCAAATTAAACCTGTTACCTGGAATTGCATTTATATGGTAAAAAAATATTCCATCAAGGAAATATCCTATACTACATCTGTACTATTAATTGTGTGGTAGTTCACTATTGTTGGTGAAACTTCTCCACTTAAAGTTCTCATAAAATCAAGAACATTTGCTGTCGAAAATTCCCCTCTTTATAAAAGTCTGAAATGATAAGATTTCTTTTTAAGTTAAATACTTCGGGAAATATACTGAAAAATCCCATTGTGAAATTATTGAATCTGTAATACACTCTTATAATACTAATTCTATCTTCTATCTATAGACATTTATCTGCTATCCTTTAAACTATAATTTATCCTCTAACCTATAATAAACTTGTACTGCTATTCAAAATGCTACCTAGCTTTACATTTAATTATTTGTTTCAGATGCAGATCTCCGGAATATAACAATCATCAAAGCAGATGTAGAAGATGCTGCTTCTATTTTGGATATGTGCAAACAAGGAAAACTTATCCTTAATTGTGTGGGACCGGTACTGAGCTGTTTTATATATATATTTCCTACTAAATGCCTTGCTTTTTTTTATCATTGGTATATTTAAACCATGGGTACTTTCATAAGTTATGTCACTCAGTTTAATTCACTCACTTTCACTTTTACAAGGCATTAATAAAGTTGTTTAATTTAAAGTTTTTTTTTTTTTTTTTAAGTAGTTTCAATCATTTGACCAAAAAATCATGAATAAAAGTTTATCTACAAGAAGTTGGACTTTAATTTGTGTCACTTAATTTCGAAATTGCAAACTACATTAAACATGCATTTTTAAAAAAAAAAAAAATTTCATTTTCGAAACAGAAAAGATGGTGAAATTAATTTTAGGATAGAAGGGAGGGGGATGGCAACAACTTAACCTAATTTTATTAGGTTGACGGCGGTTGATCAATCCCTACTGAGTACAATTGCTAAAAAAGTAATGATTAATGCACCAGAAATTGTGACTGTTAGGATTTTTTGTTTACAATTACCCTAATACATTTTGCAAATGCAAAATACTGTTACAAGAACATATAATTTTACCTTGATGCTTAATATTTGGTGAAAAATAAAAATCGGTACTTGCATATTATCTGGTAGATCATTTTTTTGGCAAAATTGAAACTGTTCCCAAAAGGCAACTTAGCACTTTTTTACCAAATCAAAAAGGAAGGGCTTCAGTCGTTAGGGTAACACAGTTTGTTGTGATGCCACTGTTATTCATTATTGGTGCTAAAGCTTCTTTATGGCAGCAGTGTTATTTAACTAGTGAACTGGATAATATGTAAGTTCCTGAAATTCTTGGTAAACAGAAAAACGTATTTTAGAAAGAATAGCTTTTATTTTGGAGAGCCCAACTTGTTTGCAATTTTCCCTGGGTGCACAAAACTCTTTATTAAGGTCTTGCTCAGTTTATAAAAACCATTTCTTCTGAATCGTAATTAATCTTTACTTATTTGAAATTTAAAATGAGATCTTTAATTCATAAGTACACCACACTTTTTATTTCTATGTGCTTAACCTTTATATTTCCTTGTATTAATACTTCTAACACTGCCTATGTTTTTTAGTATAAATTCTATGGTGAAGTTGTGGTAAAGTCATGCATTGAAGCTGGTACTCATCATGTTGATCTCAGTGGAGAAATGCCAGTTAGTATCTATTTCATTATTGTCATTTAAATTTTAATATTAGATGCTCAAACAATTTTTATTGATCTGTATATCTATAACTTGAAACAAGCCATCTCCCAAATATGGTCACAGTGAATTATGATTCATAAAAGCTCAGTTTTTAGCTTCTACACTTCACTAATTTATTGAGAAACAATGAATCGCTAAATGACTGAAATGCTGTCAAGTGGAGAAAAAAAAAATTTTGACTGCATATTTAAATTCTAATCTGATATCTGTATTTGCAGCCAGGGTGTTGAAGTAAAAAATGTAGTTAACTTTTAAGTTATCCTACTAAACTTATTGAGGCATTAAAACTGATATGACACTGGTCTGAAGCATTTATAGTTTGGGTTTAACGAATTACAAATTAATTTCTGAACTCCATATCCTGAATTTTTTATTGTAATTTCCAGCATAATTTTAGTATGGAAATGCACCTTGACAAGACCTTTCATTTGGCATATCCTATATGCCTGTAGTAATGGTAGTTTTGTCTGTGAATGTTGACCATATAGACATTGAAATGTTTTATATAATCACTTTTTTAAATAATATTTATTTTTAAGGCTTTTATGGTTTCGGTGTAGTGTAGCCTAGATATTGCTGTTGTGCCAGTAAAACCAAACTAGATGGACTGAGAGAGAACATTTATCTAAGCACAACATTTTCTATTGTTACATGAAAACCTTCATAGGGAGATGTATTTAGTGCAACATATGATGTAATTAAATAGCATTGTATAGTATAATTTTGCTTATTCTTATGAAAAAATTTATATGATGACTCAAATTATATAGGTAGCTCAAAATATCTATTTTCTTCCAGTATTTAGAAACTATACAAGCTAAGTATTTTCAACAAGCTCGAGAAAAAGGTGTATACATTGTGGAAGCATGTGGTTTTGATAGCATTCCTGGGGATTATGGTGTTTCTTTGATGAAGAAAGAATTTCCAGGTACAAATCTTTTCAATACATAATTCATAAAACATTTATTTTGACTTCTTTTTTTTTTATAAATATTATGCTAGAAGTTAAATATCTATACTTGTGAATGAAGGACATTTGTTTCTGTTTTAGAGAACTTATTTCATATTGTAACCATTATTCAATAAAGTATGGAAATAAAATATTTTTCTAGGTGATTTAAATGCTGTTGAATACTTCGTTGACATCGGAACTGGACCCGAGGTACATATATGTATATTTATAAATCCTTTATGTTAACTTCGATTATATTTGTCAATGGGAGGCAAATCTGCAAACTCCTAATTAACTCCCTTGCTGTCATCCAATCGGGTTGAAACTTAGCAAATTTTATTTTAATCAGAATAAATTAAAGCTATGTGGATGTGAGTGTGACGCTCATTTTTAATAAATAAATTTTGAAACATAGTTTGCCTCACATTTTGCTGACGGAAATGTTTTTGATATTTAAAATTAGATACAAACAACCAGCATGCACTGTTTACAGAATCGGCGCTGTTTTAATGAATATAAAAATTTGGCAATGCATATAACGGATTTATATTAAAAACTTTGTTTTCTTAGGTTATATTATTTCTGAAAGAATTATCTTCAACAGAGTTTTACATTTTGAAAAATTATATTTATTTTGCTATGTTTACTTTTGAAAAATAAGTATGTTATTTAACAGACAATTTTAAAGTAGTTATAGTATTGTAAGTTCCAGTGTTAACGTTTTTACCACTGTCCTCTACTAAGCCTACAATAATTGATAGTTATAACTGCCATTTTCATCTGGTGTTAATCTGTGATTGCTTTCAGTAATACTTTGTTGGTGATTTATGTTGAGGAATTTATAAATTATTATCAGGACATTCATCAACAAAATTATTAAAAGCATCAAACTGCCTAGGAAAATGGGAATTCTGGAAGTATCACAATTTTTTTCAATGTTTAATGGCCAAAAATCAGGGAACTTATTACTTCCTCATTCAGAAATTGAACATTGGTGATAATAGTTTTATAATTTTTGAAACAACATTTTTGTAAATTGTCTTATTATATTCCTAATTTTATTTGTTATTTCCCATTTTACTAAGTTTGTTTTCTATTATAATAAAATTTTAAAGAATGTCTTATTTTGGGATTTTTATTGAGCATTTGATTAATAACTTTAATATTTTTGGAAAATGTGTCCTCAAATTCCCTTTTACAGTAAATAACTCTAAATTTAATCTTAATAATTTACCTAAGTATTATCTGAAAGGTCTGGATGACCCGGAATTGTGAAAAAAATTCTAAATGTTTTCTCTGTGAATGCTCTTATTAAAAAATTCTTAATTGTACCATCCTCTAAATCAGATTGGTTTTCTTTGTCAATGTATTTCTAATCTATAACTTTTCTTCCACAAATAATTGAATTAAAACATTGTTGGCTTACAAGTGAAACACAATTAGTCAGTTTTTTAGATTTGGTGTTAATTGCTTATCCAGACTAAAATGTTATATTCTATTGAATAGAGAAATACACTAAATAATGTTTTTCATTTATAGTATCATGAATAATATCTTATGTATACACTTTTTTTTTTTTTTCCTTCTTTTTTTTTTTTTTGAAACGTTGATTTTCTTGATTTAGTGTGTATCACTTGTGAGCCGATGATATATACTTTAAATATAAGACCTGTGTTTGTTCCCACTTCAAATTGATATGCAACATTAAAATGCTGTACAGTTATTAGTCTCTTAAATCTTTAAATCAACTGTATATTTCAAAAAATTTACATTTAAAATTGAACATTTAATAATAGTGTATAATATGATTTGACTTAGCTACAAATACAATTTAGTCACAAATGAAAATTGAGAAAATTTGGGAATTACCTTTAACAATCTTAGAAATCCAAAAATCTAGAAAGAAAAGTTACTTTTATACTACTCATTAAAACTTGAACTTTATTAAAATATGAAATGCTTTGGATGCTAGCCTGGCTACAGAAATATGTAGTTATAAGTATTGGATTCCATCAATATCTGTAGTTTTTATTTATTATGTATTTTAATTATTGTATTGATTTTTTTATTATTATTTTTAGAAATTTATAAAGGATTTTCAGAAAATTAATTATTTTAAGTGGGACGCTCATTAGGTCTTAACCTTGTGTTTTACGTTTCAATAGGGAAGAAAGACGAATATCGGAACATTTTTGTCTGCTATTCACTCATTTAAAGACATGCTTAATACTAAACAATATAAGGATGAATTGAAAAAGGAAGTTTTTAAGAAGGAAATGGTTAGAAGCTATTACCGATTAAATAAGAGGTATTTATTATTTGTATAATTAAAGTTTAGTTATTTAAAGTTCTTTTAACAATCAAACAGATAAACTATGCTACAAAGCTCTTTTTTCTAAGTTAAAGTATTGCAACTTTAAGCTCAATATCAAAGCAAGTAATGTGTTTTTAAAAAAGTAGTTGTCATCTGGAATTATACTAAATCTTGTGTGTGTGAGAAAAAAACACCTATTCCAATTTCATAATCTTATTTTTATTTCTTGTGATGAGTTTTTCAATGACAAAGTGTGCTGTTTACCTAAAGATTTTAAAATATACCTGCTTTCTTGACTTATATTTAGTTCTTTAAGCTACATATGTAATGATTCTTTAAGTAACTCCTTGAAATAAAAGTTAGGTTCAAATATTTATTGTATATAGGTAGCTGGTGACAACATTCATAATTTGACCTTGAATTACAAAATTTACCTATTTAAAACGATCAGTGGTTATACTTGTTCATATTTTTTATTTTTATAAAAGATTTAAATTATTTGTTAGAACAAATTTTTTAAAATGCTATTTTTGTTTTGTTCGACAATTTTCTTAAAATAATTATTTTAATGCAATATGTTTTAAAAATTTATTAATATTAAGAAAGAAGGTTGTAGATTTGTCTTTATTCCTTTATAATTATACTGAAGTTTCCAAAGAAACTGTTACTGTAATTAGAGATAAGTATATAAAACCTATTTAAAGGACTAAGCAAATCAAAGTCCTATACTAATGTTTGTTTTGAGAAGATATGGTATTTTTAAGCTCGTCTGGAGAAGTTTTTCTAGCTTTCCACTGCTGGTTGTTTACGTAAGTAGTCATTTAATTGTGATCATATCATTATTAAAATTGCAATATTGCTGTCTTTTAGGTTTCCTCCTCTATTCTACAGTAGTGAGGTAAAAGGCTGGTGTTTGTGGTTTATGGGCCCTGATGAAAGAGTAATTCACCGAAGTCAACAATTCCGTTATGAATATTTGAATGAGAGGCCCGTATGTATTAACATTGAACTTTTGCTACATAAGTTTTTTTTTTTTTATTGTTTTTAACTTTACTATTCTTCTTTTTATGTTCAGAGAAGTTTCTTAGTTAATCAATAAACATGTTTCTTAAAACAAATATTAAGATTTTTTTTATTTCTAATAAATTAGCACATTGGTAGAAAGAAATTAATCTTAAGGGAAAAAATATTCATATTTGTGACTAAATTAAAATTTATTTAAAAAATCTTATGTATTTCTGGTAGAAAACACATGAAAATAACCTTTAACAGTAACAATAGTTAAAAAACTACTTTTTAATCAATCAGTTGTAAAAATCAAATTTAATATTTCTATCATAAAGTAGTGACATTTATTTTATTATTGTACCCTTTCTTTAACATCTGGGAGTTAACTTAATTCTTTTAGAAATTCTTATTATATTTTAACTATAATAAATGCATACCATTGTAACCACTCTGTATACCCATTTACAAGGGAAAAAATACGTAAACAAATAATAGTTATTAAAGAAAACAAATCATAGTTGCAATACACATTTTTTGCAGTTTCAATGTAAAAAAACTATTATTCGTAGCCTGATTTTATTATTTCCTCATATTTTTTTATTTTTTTTTACTAATATTAAAAGTGCTTTATTTTCTAATTAGCATTTTTTCCCCAGGTCCAATCCAATGGATATATTCGCCTGTCTTCTTTCTTTATTGCCCTATGTTACCTGTTCTTTGCTGGTATATTTGCATTCATGTCAATGTTTTCTCTTGGACGATACTTGCTTGGAAAGGTAGCTATATACTTTGTTTCTTTCAAAACCATAGTCTGTAAAATATCAGTCAGTAAATTTTTGTTGTGGCTCTATTGACACAAGGTCGCAAAGATAAAAGAGGAAGAACAGGAGGAAAATCAACAGGAAAGCACTGGAAAACAGATCAAATATATTGTCCTATTATTGCAATATTTATAATACTAGGATGTTACAAATTCAAAATCAATATGAGAATCACATGAAGAAAAATTTAGTTAAATAATATAGTGGTTAACCTTTTTTTGTTAGAAAGCTTTACATACGAGGAAGATAAAAATAATTTCAAGACATATGAAACAGTATTTAGTAGAAACATAGTTGTAAGCAACGCAAAGTACTAATTACTTCAAGGTGAAGTTAGAGTAATTTTAATTGCCTAAATTACTCTTAGCAATGTAAGTCTTAAAAGTGAAACTTAATATAAACTAGTGAATAAGGAAAAATAAATATTTTGAAAAAATTTTGGAAGCCGTAAAGGTCGAAATTTGCAGTTGCCTGAGGCAACCAGATTTTTAAAAGGGCAGCATAAACAAAAACTTCAATTTTCCTTTGGTCAACCTTAAATTTAATTTATATTTCATAAGTGTATGTTTTGTTTTTATAGTTAGGATAAAAATAATCAATTGGATTTTGCTAAAACTAATGAAGAGATATCTACGTTTTAAAACTTTATTTTTTCTACTTACCATTGACTATACAAGTAAATATTACAATTATTCTATGAATTAACGTTTATGAAGTCATTCTAACAATGGTAAAAGGAATTTCTAGTTTTCATGTTCTGTAAAATTAAAAAAAGTAAGTGCAACAAACTTCACTTAAGGACAATTAAGATCACTTTAGTGGTTGCCCTCAGGCCAAATCATAAAAAATCACAAGATTCGATCCTTGACTAGTGTAGAAAAGAGCGAGTACAAAATTATATCAATTAGTGATAGCCCAATGGATTAGTAAATATAAAAGGAATGGGAAGTAAAATAAATAAGAAATGGATTTTCTTACAAACTTGAAATTACTGTATATGATACATACTATGCACTAAATACTATTTATTGTGTGTTTAAATTTAAGGAACATTTCTTCCCGTAATTTTTTGCAGTACCCTTCATTTTTCACTGCTGGTGCTTTTTCAACCGAAGGACCTACTAGGAAACAAGTAAGACATTTGACACACTTTTTTATTTAAAAAAAAAAAAAAACTATTAATATTTTTTCCCTTTTTAATCAGGATTATATGGGATAATTTTTGCAACAAGAGTTTTATTTTCATAAAATTAATGCTTAGTTTTATTGTAAAAATAAGATATATTTAATGATTTTTTTTTTTTTTTTAATAATGCAGAATAGTTTTATAAAAATATTTAGACAAGAGAAATGTTTTACTCAAAATTTTTAACTTCCTTTCAATAGTGACTCTGCTTGGTTTTTCAGAAAAGCTAACTTTGGAGCATGTACTATTTAAAAAAATTAAATTAAATTCTATTTCTAATATGATTAATTTATTTTTTTTAATAGTTTAACCTGTTACATTGTGTTAATTATTCATTTTTAATATGAATTGTATTTTTCAATATAAACTTATTACATCCCAAAATCAACCTATCTAATGCTGTGAGGTAGTTATTAAACATACAATGTAATGACATTTTTTTTTCCTTCAGTAAAATGTCAAAAGTACTCCTAATTTCAGGTTAAGTATATTTTTTATTAATGTTGTGATAAGCAATTAATAGTATTTATGATTCGGATCTGTTGCAGTTAAATCTGTTACAATGTTTAAAACAAAATTCTTAATACAATCTGCAATAATTAATATGTATCTTGGATATCTTTCAATGTTTTTTAAATTAAAATTTACCATTTTACTTTATTAGGTGATGGAAGGTTCGACCAAATTTACCTTATATGGTGCTGGTTGGTCTGATAAGTTAGCTGAACCCACTGACCAACATACAACTCAGCCCAATAAGAAGATGAAATTGACCATTTGTGGACCTGGTGAGTTTTAATATTTAGAATTATTACTATTTTTTTTTTTTAATTATTACTCAAACCTATTTTAAAATTTACTTTATGTAGTTTTAAGGATGTTTTAAGCAACTGTTTTAAATAGATACGTTGCAACCAAATCCCAAGAGACACTTTGTAAACTGAACTTTTATTAGTCAACTCAAGTTTTCCCTCATCCAATGATAAAAATTTCTCAGTATTTAACTTCTTTTCTGACCATTTCCTGAAAAATTAATTAAAGTGGCTATCACTTAACATAATTGTTAAATTTCAGTCATTATTCCAAACAGACATTTTTTCTTTGACCAGATTTTAATTAAGGAAATTTTAATCTAAGCTGTCTTTCTTTTGAAACTATATTCATTGGATTCTGACAAAAAATGTAGCATTTGCTAAATACTTAAGTATTTATTTTTATTTGAAATTATAATAGCATATTTTAAATTAATTTTAGTATGTTTTAATTTTCTGCTTATATAGAACTTATTCTTGAAGGATTTTATTCCATTATTTTTTAGCCTCCAACTAATCAATCTTTTACTAGTTACTAGTTATTTTATGAAAAAAAATAACTATTTTTCTTCCATTATTCCTATAGAGCCAGCATATGTTTTAACATCAATGTGTATGGTACAAGCAGGTTTAACAATTTTAGAAGATAAAGACAAGTTGCCTTTAGAGTAAGAAGACATTGCTTTTCTGAATTTGTTTTATTTTAATTTTTTATTACTCCTGATATAAAGTATTAAAAGCTTTTTAATTTTAATCTATTAATATCAGCAACATAATTTGAATTGTAGAATTTTGTTAATATCATATATAAAACATAATTTTTCAACTAATAAATATATTTTCACTTATTCACGAGTTTTATGACTTACTATAAATACTGTAGTCTATACTTTAAAATACTAATTATAGAATTCTTCTAATATTGCCAACTAGAAATGATAATTTTAGTTTTAGAGTGATCAGAATCGTGTAATTTAATCAAATGTATAGCTCAATATTTTGGTCCTTGAATATTTTCTCCGAAAATATTATTTTCCCCATTTTGTGATCAATCAGTCAATTTGCTAGAATTCCATGCATGATTTCCTAATGAGAATTGAGACAGTATGAGTTTATATAAGTACAGTGGTCGCATGCACCCTAAAATTCCTAATATTCCTTAAATTTTTGTTTCTCCCTGAAATTGTACTTAAATTTTTCGATAATTCCTAAAAAAAATTAAGAACTTTGAAAATTCCTCGATTTTCCTACTAAATCAGCGAAAAAACCAGATATTCCTCCAGAGAAGAAAATCTTTTCTGAGATTTTAATTATTCAATTTTTTAAAAATTGGCAATTTTTGCCGTTATTGAAACAAGCTTTGAAGATTTGTGTTAGGAGACTATGTCTGCTTTAAAAGAAATATCCCTAAAATTTTTGAAATTACACCTAAAATATTGGATTCAACCCTAAAATTTTTGGAAGCACCCCTAAAATGTTTAAGAATTATCTTTAAAATGTTCCTAAAATTTTTAGAATTATTCTTAAAATTCCTACCTTATTTTTTTAGAAAACTCACTGTTCCCCGAGAAGGACAGTGTAAAAATCTTGTGAGATTACCATGCCCCAATCGTAGGGATTGAAAATTAATACTAAAATTCGATATACATATAGTATTCACATTTAACACAACATTCCTGAAATTTTTTGATTAATATGTGTAGAAGCTCTAATACAATGCATTTAAGTAACAAAATAGCTGGATTAAATTTCTATGGATATGATCATTGCTGAATAAGCTTAATAACATGGAATTTTAGTATTGAATGCAGGAATATTGCATGAAAAGTGATTTTAAACATTCAATATTTTTGGTAATGAGGATCAAGCAGAAAGCTCATCAATTGGAACAATGTAGTCTCGGAGTTTTTACTATTACCATGCTTTTATGTTCCAGATCTTAATTTAGCAGTATAATAACAAACATAAATTAACCGAAGAACATTATTTTATTTCCCTAGGGGAGGAGTACTCACTCCGGGTGTGGCTTTTGAAAACACTTCCCTGCGTCAAAGATTAGAGAAACGTGGGATGATTTTCACAATTGAAACTATCAACTAAGTTTCCTTGGTTTATAACTGTATTATCTGTTTTGTTTGTGTATTGTAATTGATTATTTTGTATCCTTAAGAAATATACTCTCCTATATTATACTACCAACAATAACTGTCGAATCTGTATTCAAAATATATTTTTTTATATACTTAAGAGATTAAAGAGTTGTGAAATGCTCTGCAATATTCTCCAAATTATTATTCAATAAGTTCTTCAAATTATCAAGCTTATGGGGCATATTAGGGGACTAGCTAAAGCTACCTTATTAAAATTTGAGACAAATGAAAATCATAAAGACAAACAATGTTTAGTTCCAAGTGTATTGCTTGTTGATCTTCCAAAAAGTTTATGCTGAATGATTAGGCTATTTTATTTTTAAAAATATTAATTATACAATTTATTGAAAAAACTTTTAAAATTACTTTATTATTGACCAAATGAAGCATTTATATTATTTAATTACCTACAAATTTTTTTAATTTGTGACTATTTTACTTATGTATTTTACATCCTAAAGAATCAATTTTTGCTTGAGGTAAAAGAAAATATTTAAAAAATATTTTTCTAATTGGATATTTGTCTATTTTAACACTTTTCCATTTTAACATAAAATATCTTTACATGTACTATTTCTGTGATATGTATCCAGGAGCTTTTGGTTATTTTAGTTTGTATGTCGTTTTTGCACTATAAGGCTTAAGCAATGTAATGTATCTCTTTGCTTTAAATTCTCTTTGACCCTGGCATCAATGAGATACATAGCTTGAAAGTTTCCAAGGAACTATTTCTTATCCTCTGGTGACGAGGTGCTTAATCTGCTCTTATTATTAACTGTCAATTTGAGTTCATTTAAAAATATTGTTTAATATGAAAATAAATATCAATATATTTCATAAATTCTGTAGCCTTTTATTTCTATCTTAATTCATTGACTGATTACGCATGAGAATTTAAGACTCATTTTAATGTTTTTTCGATCATTTTGAAGACTAAACAAATATAATAACTGGAGGAAAGGCAAGTTTAAACGTAATTTGAAAATAATACTAACCTATTCCATATGCAGCTGAAACTGATTTACTGTATTATTATAGAAACAGTTCAGTCAAAAGTAAATCTACTTTCAGCTATTTTATCAAAGTTGTATCAAAATCAAAAACTTCATAAAATTAATATATTTAAACGTAAGGTATAACAAGAAAAATTTTAAGTTTTAAGGTTCTGAAACCTTAGAATCCTCCTCCTTTAAAAGTTTCAAGATTTGCAGTATTTAAAACTTTATGAAATAAAAATAACATAGAATCATGTTAATTAAACACAATACTACAAACAAATAGAAGAATACTTCTACGTTTTTTTGTTTTTTCTTTTCAAAAGTTGATATTAGTAAGTTACCTGTACTTGTACAATAAAAATTTTGCAATATCTTAAAATTTTATAAAATAACATTCAGTCTATTAACATCACATTTTATTCCACTTCTTTTACCTATGACAAATTTATGTACACAATTACTTGTTCATAATTTCACTTGCACTCAAATAGTTCCACAGTTCTTTTCATTATTTAGAATGTGCTCCATACATTCATGCTTAATGTGGCAGTGCTTGATTTCCAGTCAACCTTATTGTAAGCATCTTTAAGGTTTCAGCTAAGGTCTCCATGGTTGATTTATTGGGGGAAGGTGGGAAACATGGTTGACGTGTGCATGATTTCTGTGTTCCTAGTAATAAAGCAAGTATGACCATTCTTTGAATTTTTTTATACAACAATCCTTTCCATATTTTAAATAAATATTGAACAATACAAGTAATTATGAATTAATATTAATCTAGCTAGGATATTAAACAAGAAGTACTAAAAAGAATGTTTGTATATAATTTTTTAGCAATTGTCGTTTTCTTACTGGCTTTCATTTGTGGTATCAAGAATTTGAATTGTTCTCACCTTTTTTTTTTTTAATTTGCCTTTAAATTATTACTGAAAAGCCTGTATAATATTACAGTTTGAATTTTCATTGCATGTCTTAATGTATTATTGCCATTTCTATTGTCACAGACTATTTTCTCATTTTCATCTCAAAGATTCAAGCCCACCTGATGGCTGTGTGGTTAGCGCTCTGGCCTTGCATGCCAAAGGTACCTAGTTCGAGTCCCGGGTTAGGCATGTATGTTCGTTGTAGTTCGGAATTCTGATTAAGCTGTATATCCCAGCCTGATTAGCCATCATTATGCATAAAATAGGTTGTTGAGCGTACAAACCAATCAACTCAAAAACTCGATTTTATTTAAATCCTTTCGTAACCAAGGCTCTTTAGATGCAGTGTTGTTCTTCATCAGATGTCTTGGCATGAGCAATGCTATTTGTGCTAGGAAAACATAGCTTTAAATTTATTTTGGAAAAAAAATGTATTTTAGAAGTTGCCAAAACAGAAAGCTTAATATGAGCATGGAAACATGACTGAGTCCATTTAGTATTACTTGTCTAAAAATAATTGAAACTGATTAAATCCCTAGTAATGCTGAGTTATAAAATTATGTATACTATATAAATCAGATGTACTTAATTTTAAAAAGAATATCGAGATATAATAAAAACTTGAATGCTTTTATAACTTGGGTATTGTAGTATTACATTCAAATCTATGCTCTGCTGCAACTTTTTTGGGCAAGTATCTTACCCTTTTCTTTCTTGATTTCCCTGGTATTGGAGGTAAATTCACAGAACGGTTTGTTTTGCATTTGAGAACTTCTATTCCTAGACTTCGACTTCCACGAACATCTTGTCTCAGCCCATGTCCGTTGATTTCCAATGTCGGTAAAAGTAATATATGTTCAGAACGGTGCTTCTAAAAAAAAAACTTCAACTATAATACAATTACATAGTGTTTTACATGATTTTAGTGGTGCTTATTGATTTTTCTAATCAAACCTGTATGCAGATTACAATTTAATAACTTTGACTAATATTTTAACGTAAAAATATCTCGTAATAAAACAAATACCTATTGGTATCGTAGATTGAAATTTTATCAGCAAAAAGCATGGTGCTATATCAAAGATTTGTGCTGCGACATAACACTTTTTTTTTTCTAACTGTATAGCTTCAATGTTTACTCTAAATTTCTAGTGTGAGGTTTATTGACATCGATTAAGAAAAATCGACAGCCTGTCCTAGGGGACAAGCTTAATGAATATCGGACCAAGATGGAATACATAAAACTAAGTTTTACTAGTTAAAGTTTTTTTAAATCTGGTCGAAAACCATTACGGCTTTGATATACAAATTTAGCAAAATTCGAGAATTGGTACTTTTGTTTCTCTAGTTGTCGGATTAGAGGAGTCGTCTACTATGGACGCTTGACCGCTTCTAGATGAGACGGGTGAAGATTGCTTGGAATCTGAAGAGGTTCTCTTCCCAATGTTTCTTGAAGAATTACGACCAGAATGATGATATTTTTCAGCTAACCTATAAGAAAATAATACCATTGCTATAAAAGTAATGCAAAGCAGACGAGTGATACCTCATTGCTTATTTTTCACTTAGAATTTCTAGGTATGCATGAAGCTTTACTTCATTTTTACCTTTAAAACTCTTTTCCATTTGAATACTCAAAAAGTTGTTTCTTCCTCTTTGATTCATTTCAATTTAGTTTTTGTACCATAATACTTTCTCAATGTTTTCCTTAACTAAAACAATGATTCTCCATCTTTAAGAACTCTTTGCCTAAGACTTAAGATCAAATGAGTAGTGATCACTTTTGACAAAATTAACAACCAACCATGTCGGGAGTATCGTTTCAAAGCTTTCAATGGAAAAATTCCTAAAATCTCCAAAGCAGCCTCCCACCCCGGTTGTCTCTTCTTAATCATCACAGTTTAGCTACAGTTTTTCTAAATAGTTGCTCTCCACGGACTTATCGAGTTTCTCAAATAACAATATCAAAACTGTTCCTCAAGATCAGAATAAATAGTTAGATAGCAATTTACAGGAGTAAACATTTCTCTTGAATTTTAAAAGTATTTAGTTGGTTGGTTTCAGATTATCTGGCGCCGTCAGCAACACGAGGGCTATAATGTGCCGAAACATTCGTCATTTGACAAACCAACATACGTTTACAAACACCCATGCCTAACACGGGACTCGAATCTTCAACCTCGCGGTCTAGAAGCTAGCATGCTAACCACTATACCGTTTGGTCGGCTAAAAGTATTTAGTAAAATGAAATGCGAGAGAGAGTTGATCATATTTAGGGTACGTGTGTTCAGCTTAAAGAAATTCTTGGCCAACAGAAACCTCACCTGAGATCTAAGAAATACTGATTCTTGAGAGCTTGTCGTGCCGACGGCCTTTCTTCTTCATCGTAAGCACACAGACTGATGAGCAAATCGAGAGCATCTGGTGAAGCACTGGGAGCCAGGATGGAGATTCCTATACCGGCATAGGGTGGGAAGTTGAAGTCCACACCAACCAGCCGCTTACTGACCACAAAAAGATTATAAATCAAGTCTATAATTCGGATTATAATATCACATAGAATTATTGATATAATGCTAATGCATATAAAAAGTTTTCATAATTCATAAGCTCATAATTCCAAATTGTATTCAACATTTATAGGCAATGATATCAAGTTACCCGAAATATTGTTTTAATTAGATGCACGTGTCGAATATATATCACTAATATAAGTCTTTCTGGATGGTCTTGAAAAGGGAAAACTGTTCCGCATCAGTCTCCAGCCAGAGAAAACTCCTTCCGGGCATCCCGCAAACTGTCGCAATCACCACTTATCTACTCTCTTTGTAAACTGTAGCCGCAAACCATCAAGATGAGATTCGATCCCGAGCCCTCTCGTATGCAAGACAAGAATTTTGTAACGAGTCCTTTAATGGAAACAAACCATTCCTAACCTAATTATAAGCTGTCCATAGGAGTCAATTTAGGAATACCTGATCTGTACTTCTCCTTACGACACGGCACGATGAAATTCACATTGCCCTGTTCAGTGGTGTAACGATACTGTTTGGGGCCCTACCGCAAAAAATATATATATACCAATCTTATCCTCTTACAACAATAGCTAATTTGTTTAAACTTGATAATAAATTGTCTACTCAGTGTAATATCAAAGAATATAATTTGTTATTTTAAGATAATTGTTATTAAATTCCCTAATCCTAGACAACATTACAATTTACGAATAATGAAATTATTATTATGAACAAAGCTCACTGTCGCCGAAGTTTGGCTATGATGGAAGATTTCGGCGTTCCCAAGACATTGTGAATTTTTGACAACTGGTCTATCTCGCTACTTCCAGGAAACAAAGGAAGATTTCTGTCAAAAGGTAGAGAGAATCAAATTTTCAGAAAAGCATTTCTTGACATCATAAAAGAAAGCTAATGTAAACTTTGCTACTTACGTTAATGCTTCGAAAAAGACGCACCCAGCTGCCCACATGTCCATTTTATGACTGTAATAACCACTGGTGAGAAGACATTCAGGTGGTCTATACCTAAGGAGGACAATTTAAAAAAAATAGCTAGAAAGCGTTTTATTGGTTTTTGTTGGATTACCTATGCTTTTAATATAAAATACACCTTAAAATTTACTTGAGATTGAGAAAATTCATTTACTCATTTTAATTTAAACACAATTGTTTCAATGAAAAAATCTGCATCGAGAAATAAAGTATCATTCCATTTTAAACAGAAAAACAAACATTTTGTGATATAGTTGTCTTCTAAATTCTGAAATGTTGAGTCGTAATATTCAAAAGAGCATTTTTTCCCTTCTTAGAATAGAACTTTATTTCTTAATTATGTAACTAAAACAAAACCTTCAATCCTACTTACTCAAATGCTGCTCACGAGTACAATTCCATGCATCAAAATAATTGAAAGATACTTTAAAATAGAAGACACCTACATTAGCATAAGATTATTCGTTGCCAATTCAATACAAACTCACCTCCGCCAACCACCTTCTAAATGAAAGATTATATTTGGGCACTCATTTGAAATTGCATCTAAGAACCTTTACTGATGTATTTTAAAATATTCATTGGTATTTTCCACAACACCTATATACATCAAGTGCAGCCAATGAGGAGAACTTAGTTTCAAAGTTAAATAATAATCAATGCCTCATTTCTGTTACAAAATCATATTCCAGAAAGAAATATTTATTCCTTCCAGTGTTTTTTTTTTTTTTTTTTTTTTTTTGTAACATGTATAAAACAAGTTATTTTTAATTTGAAACTTTTTAACTAAAAACTCCATGGTTGTTACCTATGCTGTGACAATAATAACTCTTCTTTTAATTTAAAAACTGTCTCTTTTCCCCCATAAAATGAATACCCAAGTGTATCTAATATCATAGTCATGTTTAGTGAAATAGTATAAAGAAGCAATACATTGGTGAGAACTAATTTGTTACTTTTAGATGTTTAAAGAAGACTCATTTAATTGAAAAAGAAATAATTTTTGTATGTTAGATATGCTACTTAGTGCTCAATTTTTTAGTAATAATGCACAATAAATAACTTTTAAGACCAATAATATTTAACTTTAATTACCATCGAGTAGAAATATATTCTGTGTAAGGTCTCTTTGTGTTTATACCTCGACAGCTGCCGAAATCTGCTAACTTCAGAAGATTATCCTGAAAGAAGAAAAAAATAGACTTCTTAAACGCAATATTTTAACCACTGCTTCTCATAAGAAATTAACAAACACAAAGCCTTGTTCTGTATTTCTTATTATTAGCTTTTTATTAGTATTAGCTTTTTGAGCCCGAGAAATCCCGGGCGCTTCAGTTAGTACCCTTTTTAAGAAATTCCAGGGAAAAGTTTTTACAGGAACAAATACAGCCTTAGATCGAACGATTGGTTTTTACGCTCAATAACGTAATAATGCACAATAACGACTAATCAGTCCAAGATCTGCAGCTTAACTTGGATTTCGAACTACAACTAACATCCATACCTAACCCGGGATTCGAACCCGTCGCCTTCGGCATGCGAAGCCAGAGCTCTAATCACACAGTCACCAGATGGGCCTGCCCTAGATCGAATGAAATGAAATTGTGTAAAAAAGGTTTTAAAAATTAGTTTAAAGGAATAATTTAAGGGCGTTAACTTTTGGTCAGACTAAGAGAATTCGCATTTTGTAATTTTATTCATTTTTAAAAACAATAAAATTTTTACACATTAATTTTATATTCAACCTACTATCTCAGGCATTGCATAAATTTGCTTCATAAAAGTTTATCTCTCTATATATAAGGCAAAGCCCTCACTCACTCATCACTAATTCTCCCTCTTCCCACATAGTCACAACTCTGAAAATCGGCACAAATATCAACAATGGTAAAAATAGAAAAAGTAAGCTATTCCGATCTCGATTAACCCACTTTAAGGGGTCGAAAAGGGGTTAAACGTTCCAAACGAGGGACATTCGAATATCCTACTTCCCATTTGGTCACAACTCTAAAAATTGGTACAAATATTAACAATGGTAAAAATAGAAAAAGTAAGCTATTCCGATCTCGATTAATCCACTTTAAGGGGTCGAAATGGGGTTAAATGTTCCAAACGAGGGACATTCGAATATCCTACTTCCCATTTGGTCACAACTCTAAAAATTGGTGCGAATATCAATAAAGACAAACGAAGAAAAAGTAAGCTATTCCGATCTCGATTAACCCACTTTAAGGGGTGGAAAAGGGGTTAAACGTTCCAAACGAGGAGCATTCGAATGTCCCACTTCCGACATGGCCACAATTTTGAAAATTGGCTTAATTACCAACAATGTTAAACTTAGAAAAAGCATGCTAATCCGATCTCGATTAACCCACTTTAAGGGCATGAAAAGGAGTTAAACGTTCCAAACGAGGGATATTCTAATGTCCTACTTCCCATTTCGTCACAACTCTGAAAACCTATGCAAGTATCAACAAAAACAAACTTAAAAAAAGTAAGCTATTCCGATCTCTATTAACCCACTCTAAGGGGTCTCAAAGGGGTTAAAAGTTCCAAACGAGGGATATATTCTATTGTCCTACTTCTCATATTGTCACAACTCTGAAAACTGGTGTGAATATCAATAAAGACAAACGCAGAAAAAGTAAGCTATTCTGATCTCGGGTGGATCAAGGGGTGGAAAAGGGGTTAAACGTTCCAAACGAGGAATATTCGAATGTACCACTTCCCATATGGTCACAACTCTAAAAATTGGTAAAAATATCAACAAAGACAAACATAGAAAAGTTAAGCTATTCCGAGCTTGATGAACCCACTTTAAGTCGTGGAAAAGGGGTTAAATATTCCAAACTCGAATATCCCACTTCCCATATAGTCACAACTCTGAAAATTGGTAGGAATGTCAATAAAGATAAACGTAGAAAAAGTAAGCCATTCCGATCTCGATTAACCCACTTAAGGTTTGCAAAAGACGTTAAACGTTCCAAACAAGGGATATTCGAATGTCCCACTTCCCATTTGGTCACAACTCGGAAAATTGGTACAAATGTAAAAAAGATTAAACCTAGGAAAAGTAAGCTATTCCGTTCTCGATTAATCAATTTTAAGGGGTCGAAAAGGGGTTAAATGTTCCAAACGAGGAATATCCGAATGTTCCTCTTCCAATGTAGTCATATTTCTGATATTTGGTGCTAATGTTAAAAAAATAAGTCATTTCAATATCGATTAACGAATTTTTAAGGGATGAAAAGTCGACGCAACATTGAAACTATACGAGGATTAACTTAATGTCTCAATTTCAATTCAGCTACTACTTTGAAATTTAGAACTAAGAGCAAACATAAACACAATAAACTATTCTAATTTACTATTCACAATTATAAATTTCGTTTAAAATGTCAACAAAGGAAAGTTCCGATTTTGATAAATCAATTTGTCGGGATCGAAATGGGAGCAAACGTCTGAAGTGTAGAATACATGAATGTCTTTTAATCGCTAAAATGCTAATGGTAAAATTTCGTAGCGCAGCACGGGTATTTAGCTAGTACATTCATAAAAGAGTAATAAAATTTATATTTTTTATTTAATTGTGTGAGCTACTTTAAAATACTTATGATTATAAAAATACTTTAGTGCTTTAAATTGTACGACTTGTAAGGGAAAAAATAAGCTCAATCGTTATTTAATTTTTTTTTTTTTTTTTTTAAGATTTTTAGTTTTAAATTGATGGCTTTCTTCAAAGCTAATATTAAGAGTTATCGTGTTACAAAAAAGATGCTAAAAATATATTGATTCTCCTTTAAGTAACTTTTGAAATACAAAAAAAAGGAATTTGACAAAAGTGCAAACTGTTGAAAATCCTTCAAAGTAAAAATATATATTTTGATACTATGCAAATAAATAATCCTACTATCAATTTTACATTTTATTTATAATAGTTAGAAAAAATAAAGTTATTATGATCATTGGTGGCTCTTGAAATTTTGGCTCGGATAAATACAAACTTTAACCATCTTATGAAATAAATATTGTTCGAACAAAAAAAAACTAAAACATTCAAAGTCAAAATAATCTCACCTCCTCAATTAAGTTTGAAAGTAGAATCTTAAACCGTAACAGGCATTTATTCTTGCCCGGAATTCAAACATGACATCTTTCACAGGTGGGACGAAAGTGCCAACCAGTCATACTTGAAATGTTCCATCAATTTATGAAGAAAAATAATTGAAAAAGAAATCAAACTAAGCTCAACAGCCAGTACATGTATTTCCTTGAATCGATGCCTATGCCATCATCTGACTTAATGATTCTGGCTTAATGACCCGCCAACTGTTGACTTGATACTTCTTCATTAAGTAAAGAAGACAGCGAAAAATAAAATTAAGTGTATGAAGGTTAACGGGTCAATAGTATAAATAAAGTCTGGCGAGTACGTGAAATAAATAGTTCTTTTACAATGTCACATGTATACAAAACACTATGCTCTTTTTAAGGCACAATCAATTCAGGTGAGTTATTGTCTATCGCGTGCAAACCCCGTTCGTGAGTACCTTTAAGTCAAGGAATAGTTCCCACATAATTGCTTTTTTTCCCCCTCAAATCCAAAATGGGGATCGGATCATTCATACATAAATTTGTTGTAAAAATGTGGATAAACCGTTTACATTTTGTAGTTCAGGGTTACTGCGTTTATGAGACGATGAGGTCATGTATGTAGTTAAAATATTTTATTTTTTTTATTTGGAGAGGAACGAACTGTTCTGACACAGCCTTTCCCAAAAGAGTTCTTAAGTGCTCTTTTCTAAGTACATCACGAACTTATATTACATTATTAAAATGGAAAGCAAAATAAAATTGTTCTCTTTAAAGATTTTAAAAGCAGCAGAAATTAATTCCAACTATAAAACGTACCGGATACAAACTATAATTGAAACAAAATATAAAGGTTTATAAAAAAATATTTCACTATTTAATTTGTATCTTCTCGGTATTTAAACAAATATAGGAAATTACAGCAATTACTTTTGCCCCAAACTCCCATGAATTTTGAAACACACTAGTTTCAGCTTCACTATCCCGTCATTATTATTTCAGTCACTTACATCATGACCATTTATCCCTGTTATTCAAGTTATTTTTCGTGTGAAAAGAATTCACACATTTGTTCTTACTCAAACAGTTTTTGGGGGAAAAAAATATTCGGTACACAATTTAAAGATAAAATTTCTATTTTTAAAACATTGGATTATTCGTAATAAGACTTCAAATTATGATTTCTGTCTAATTACTAAAAGAAAACTTCAGAAGAATTCTAATTTATGTCCTGTTGCTATAAAAATTGATAAATTTGCTTCCACGTGTCTTGTTCAATGCATCATGACAAACCACATGTTATTGCAATATATCTCAAACTTCACATTTTTACCTGTTTCCGCTATGGAGCGCAAGCAAGATTATTTGCCGGATGGTTCAGATCGTATACAAGGGTTTCAAAGAGGTAAAAGATTAACTTTGAACCTTGATTTTTTTAAAATGATTATTGTATTTTCAAATGAAATGTTAATTAATAGTAATGCATTACATTTCCGTTCAAAAGAAGAATTTCAAATCATTTTTAGACATTTTCTTGTTAAATTTTACCAATTTTCTATACTTTATTTTTAATTTCCAAAAGACAAGGGGATGCAAGTGCACCTTTTTGAATCTCCCTGGTGACGCCTATGTTTTAGTTTACTTTCTGAAAGCAAAGCAGTTCAAAACTTTTTTCGTGATGGCAGGCAGTAATATGAGATATAAGTTTGAAATCCCGTCCATTTGAATGAAAAGTTAAGGTTTTAACTTTAGTCCAAAGTTCATTCTTTTTTTTTTTTTTTTTTTTTTTTTTTTTAACACTACACAAAGCCATGAAGGTATTTGTATAGCTTCATAAAAATTAACCAAACTATAGCTTATGAAATGCACTAAAAGAGAAAATCAAATAAAAAGTAAAATTTTTTCCAAAAAAAAGAGAGCAATAGAATCTATTTAAGAAAAAGTTCAATTGTCTGTTGTAAGCAATTTTTTTATAGTTAATGTGATGTAAGCTTGACAGCAAAGGTCCAATTAAACAATTTTGAAAAATACAAATACTTTTGCAGTTATAGGTAAAAGATATGAATGCCAAAACATGTAATGTTCTATAATGTAAGAGTTTGCAGGGCAAGCTGAAAGTGAATTTAGAAATTTTTTAATATTTAATGCTTACTTATAGCTTGCAGAAATAATTTTGCACAATAATTATTTACATTACATAAAGTTTCAGTTCAAAGTGCCTGCAACTTCATCGCTGTATATCGAACCTAATATTCGCCCAAAATAGTTATTTATGTATTGATGTCAAAATATAGTCATGTAGACTACATGTTCGTGTAGATAAATATGTATTTACATGTCTAAATTCTAATTTAATATACTTAAATAATGTATCTCGAACGTGATTGTCTTTGGAAAAAATTCAATTTCTTCTCAAACGATAACTGCACGCTTCAGTCACTGTCATTCCACAGTTACTGAAAACCGTGATTAATATTTCAGGTGTGACATCCCTGGAAATCTGGATCACCACTTTCCACAACATACACACGAGTAACCCCAATTCTTCATTCACGCTACAAAAAAAAAGAGAGAAGAGAAGGGAAATCTAATGGATTAGATCTCTCTACCGGCTAATTTCACCGGATGGGGGTCATTTTCGGTTTTGCCCCACTTTCAACGGGCGTAACAAATTAACTCTGAGGCGCCCTTTCATGCCTTCCACGCCCCTGCAATGCTGTTGATAGTATAGTAACTTTTCCCACTCGATCTCGGAAGTGAATTTGTTGCCCGGGCAATGGCCCACACAACTCACTCACTGTAACAACCGGGTGCAGTGGTTCGTGAGAAAGGATTGATACCTGATGGTATCTATGTACCCCAACAGATCGATTTTGGGTCAGTTTCTATTGACGTTGATTTTTCGACTGACTGGGAATCGTGCGTGGTTGATGTGATCGCGAATGAAAAGGTGGGCTTCTGAGTTTGTTTGAAGGTCGTGGTGTGGTTAATGAAGAGTGAAAAACAATGTTCCTTGTTTACGTTTAGAGACAATTCTCTGGGGTTGACGCACGAGACATGCGCTTGACTTTCTACTCACAAACAGATTAGAATTGTGAAAATTATGATGATCTACTAGTTGTATTTTTGTTTTGTATAATATTACTTGATGACAAAGTTATATGGAAAAATAATTTGTTTAACTGGGTCAAATATACACTTAAAACCCATTGACGAACGGTATTCATATGTGTGCGTTAATGCAATTAATCTGCAATATACGGATGTATCGAGGTATTAAACGACAGTAAATTCCAACATAATTTGTAATCGATCGACTTCGTGTATGTGAATGGGTATAGGTTTGTTAAATTGTTGTCTGAATCTTACAGTTAATTTATTGAAATTTCAATTTTTAATTTAAAACTTTTCATTTTAAGTTGATTCGTGGAAATCAAAATTTTCTCTAGCTATACCATCAGTCTTTGTTAAAAAGCAATCTTAATAAAGTGAGATTTCTCTAGAAACACTGATTCATTTCTATAATTTTGCACTGCCTCAAAAGTAAGAGTTAAAATTTAGAAAGAGCAGTATCAATAGCTGACCTTGACTATTTCCAAAAAACTGCATTTTTCACATGTTTTCGAATTTTTTTTACCTTTAAGACTGTAAGGGCTGTTATTTAACCATAAAAAAATCACTTAACTTTCCTTTAGGAGCGCTTGATGTTTCACCTCACCCCTCTAAACTAGTTACATATCAAATATATGAGGGTTTCAGAAACTTTTTTTCTTCTTTTGACCCCCCCCCCTCCCCCACATAGCCAAACCTCATCCAATAGATATCTACTGAATGTGCTCTTAAAAAAATGGGATACCTACTAGAGCATGCGTTTACCGATAATAGATGACTAATGGATCGTCAAATGTCCCGGAAATCGTTGTACTTTATTCATCCATTGTTCATCCACAATGTCTACCAATAAGATTTTCTCTGGAAATTGTAAACGACCAATATACATTCAGTAAGCATCTACAAAATCTAATGGACGATCAATAGATGTTTATTAGATTTCCACAAAATCCTGGAAAATCCGGAAAAATTAAAAAAAAAAATCCTAACTTTGCACTGTTTACCATATACATTGGTTAACAGCCATAGTCAACTGCACTAAGTAGATGATTCCATCCACTGGAATACGAATCGCAGACCATTGCGTATGCAATCGATCGACATACCACCTAGACAAACTAGAACTCACTGAGAGAAGTGGTTCTATTTAACTATATTGTAAAACACTTTTTCTAATGGCAAAAATTACTTTGACGAAAAAAGTATGATAAATAATTTATATAACAAATGTAGAAATGAAATGTGCATTTTTTTTCATCTAGAGAATCCGAAATAATTCACTGAATGAGTTAATTTCAATTTAGATTTTATCTGTACTTTTGACGGGTATGCATGCAAGTTATTTAAAGCGCATTTTAACTTGGACAATAGGGAACATTAATTTTACATCAATGCCTGTACATCCTTTACTTATATCACTTATATAACGTGGGAGTGATATAAGTATTATGTGTTTCTTATTTTATGTTTTCATATTACATGTATTTCCATGAAGTCCATTGCGGCCGAACTCAACGGTCAATATATTGCCCCGAAGGAAGATAAATGGTTTTCTTCACAATATACTTTTTATTGAAGTAAAAATGCAGTTTTTGTTTTTATTTAATAGAAAGAATTTTTTTAATTTTTTTTTTTTTTTTTTTTTTAAACTTGTGTCTTTACCAAACTTAGTTTAATATGAATGTTATAAAAATAGAGTGTTTAATTTGAGATCTGCTTATATAGAGGTATACTTTTGTCTAGAAAAGTATCAATGTTTTGCAAAATTTATTTCTTTTAAAGTGTTTTACAAAATAAAAGGACCTTTAAAACTTTTTTGTACAAAAAATTGGGTGATAAATTTAAAAATGTAGACAATTTTGAAAAAAATGAATTTTGAATGACAATTTCGAACAAAATGAATTTTGAATGACAATTTCGTACAAAATTAATTTTGAATGACAATTTTGAACAAAAGTTTTCTTATTTTAATAATTACAGATGTAACAAATAACCATACCAAAATAGTTATTTATGCAACTAGTTGCGAAAGTAGTACTTTTCAAACGAGGAAAAATAATTAAAGGACGATTTGACAAAAGCGTTTTAATACGAGTCAAATAATTTAAAGAGTTTGAAACATTAATTTCGCATAAATTTTCATACAATATTTTTTATAATCACGTGCAAAAAAACTGTTTTTAATACACGAATTTTTTTTTTTTTACTTTCAATTACCCATATGTATACATAGGGTAATAAAAGTATAGGATTCGATTAAAAAAAAATTATTTTTTTGCATTTCTCCACGTTTTGGACATCCTGATTTCAAAAAAGTGATCTATAAAAAATGTTTCTCTGTGTGTCTGTGGTAAGCATAACTCCCGAACAAATTGATTTACGATGTTCAAATTTGGTGTGAGGGATGGTAGCCATGGGACCTACCATTAAGGTTTTCATCAAAATCACGCATGCGCATAAAGTAGCTGCCATTGAAAAAATCATGTTTTTCAATGATTGCTAAAAAACGGCTGTAATGATTTTGATCAAAATCGCCGTGGTAATGGCTCTTAAGGTTTTCAAAACATCTCCACCTCCGAAATTACCGTAAAAATGCTTTAATGGCGTAAAAGTTGAAAAACGAATGCCTTCAAGACAGAGTTTTCTTTGCTTGAACATAGCTCCCCAACGATCGTTTTTTCCCAACTCCTCAGTTTAACTTATAAGTAAGGATAATACAAGAATTATCGAAAAATTTAATTCCCAAAACACCATTTTGAAGAATTTTTTTTTTTTTTTTTTTTTTTACCCACCCACGTAAGAATTATCGCCAAACTGGCCCTTTTTTCTGAGCGAATGATGAAAATACAAAAACGATAAATGACACAAATCCACATCTGTAATATAGTGTAATTGAAAATTGTGCGATGTTCCACACTCCTAGTTTATAACACATTTGTTTTGCCAACTCCTGTAATTAAATCTCTTCTGAAAATAAGTAATTTCTTTACGAAAGCTATTTAATTCATTGAGAACTAGCGATAAGTACTTTACATCACTAATGCGATAAAAATTACTTTACTGCACTCTTCGCGATAAAGTAACAGTTTAACCACGATTTCTGATTTTAAAAAAAAATTGGTTTATTTTTGCACGATACTATAAAAATAAATTTTTGAAACTTAAAAATTAATAAAACGTAGTTTATTTGCGAGTATATGTAGCAAATATCTGTTTTGGTTGCGAGTAATAAAAATACAAGCAAGTACAGTGAAATATATGCAAGTGGTTATAATTTTATCTAACAAAATGTTTTAAACGTCTTAGTAAGTATTTTAAAAAACCAACACTGGAAATCGATTTCTTTCCAAATAGCACGTTTTATTAAATCAAATAGAATTTTGAGATTTCTCTCGATTTGAAATCCATGCCAATTTTTAATGTGTAAGAAGTAATAAAATATTGTAACAGAAGGTTTTGGTCTGAAGTGATAGTAGATGTAAGATTGCTAATGGTATCTATGTACTTCAAACAGATCGATAGTGGCTCAGTTTCTACTAATATCGATAATATGTTTGACTGCCCGTTGCGTGTCAAAGTCATAGTTGGTTAAAGAAAAAGTTGGGTTTTGTTCGGAAATTTCTTTTTTCTATTGATCAGAACTAATTATAATATTCGTTTAAAAATGTGTCATTGAACTCAAAATTTAAGAACTAATTGAAGGTTAATATTCTGATGTCGTATAACTAGCTTTTTTTTTTTTTTTTTTTTTTTTTTTTTGTACTTTATTACTATTAAAGAGGAAAACTTTTATCTACAAATGCGTACCATAAACTACAGAATTGCATTCCCATTTCTTGATAATAGAATTATTAAATATTGTTTTTCCTATATTCACAGCACTCCTTACAAGTCTGCAAAAAATGGCAGATAAGCTAAAAGAAAAACTTCAAGAGAAATCGCTTGTGAATAAAATTTGAATTGCTTGTGAATGGAAGATGACTAACAACGTTTTATACAACAACAAAGACCTACAACACACACAAAATTTAAAATGTAATGCATTTCAGTATCATCGCAAAGCCTATCCGAATTGGTATGCATGCACGATTTGGTTTTAATTGTCAGCGACCTTTAAAAGTTTCATTAATTTCGCGACAAAACCTAAAAATTGGCTTTTTTTGGATTAGAGCTTATCCATTACATTACACACTAGATGAGTAAGAGATGGTTTCCTGGTCTGACGAATCCAGAGCTCAGTCAGCCAATCTCAGCCCAATCGAGCACTTGTAGCAGTGGCAGTGACTGGGTGCCATGCTATAATTAAGAGAGAAATCTCCATAAGTGAATATCAAACTATATACACTACTGTTCAATCCACTGATCTAGCTTAGTGGTTCAATCTGAGGGAATTAAAATCCGTCATTTTGTTAGCGTGGGTTAATATTCTTCTTCAGGGGTTTCTAAAACACGGAATTCATGTTTAGAAGTATGCCTGCATTCATTAGAGACAGAGATGGTACTACCTGATATTAATACATAGCAGGATATTTCTAGTATTTTAGCTATTTAGTGCATTATGTATATTGTTGACTTACAAGCAAAACACACTCAGTGTTTTTTTTTTTGTTTTTTTTTTGTTTTTTTGAGTTATTTGATTATTTACACTAAATTTTTTACACTAAAGTCAGATGTTTGCTGAAAATAAAAATTTATTTATTAAAGTATAAATTATTGAAAAAAATTATTGCAAATGATGAAATTTGAAATATTTTTTCTTCGTTTTTATAAAGTTAGGCTTTTGACTTAGTGAGTTTCACTTGTAAGACAACGATATGCTTTTCACTGCTTTGTAACGTATAAGCCACATATAAAAGTGAAAGTTAAGATGAGTGACTATCACATATCACTTGAGAATATCTAAAGGTTATTAATGATTGACGAACAAAACTTTTTTAGCTATACTACAATAAAGCAACAATTTCATATTAGTTGGTTATTTTGGATATTTACAAGTGAGAGTAATCCATGAATCGAAGGGTGGGGGTGTCAGCCTTGAATTCCTTAAAGGGAAAACTATCCCAAAATTAAATCTCGAAAGTGAAAGAAAGCCTGAATAACTCACACAATAATGTAATCAATACGAGAATGTCTGTCACTATCGTCACCGTGTTTACTCACTTTGAAACAGACGTTGCAAAGCGCCAAGTAAGTATCGAAATCTTAGGCATTCGAGGCGAGCATTCTTCAACCAAGTTTATTGATCATTAGCTTAAATAATTATATTACATTTGATACAAATTATTATTATTAATTATTAATTCGACACTAACCTAACAAGGAATCGGAGAAGTCATATTTTATACCTTTCTTTTTTCTAAATTCCTATCAAATACACTTATGGATTTTAACTTACCCTTATGAGCAAATTTTCTGGTTTAACATCTCGATGGAAGATTCCGTGCCTGAAACGAAACGAATTATTTTGCAGTAAAATTTACATAATTCCAAAAGCAATTCAAATTGAAAAAAAAAAAACTATATTACCGAGGAAGTTCAAATACTGGTGCAAAATACTTCAAAGAGAATCAACCATATTTCATGTAACATTTATTGTCTATAAGATTTAAGTAAAAAAAAAAAAAATAGCGCAAATTCTCATAAATCTATTGATAATTTTGTAAAGCAATTTTAATTTTTTTTTTTTTTTTTTTTTTTTTTTTTTTTTGAACATCGTGATCTCAAAAAAGTTATCTAGAAAAAATTTCTGTCTGTGTGTAAGTGGTCAGTATAACTTCTGAACAAATTGACCTACGATGTTTAAATTTTGTGTGAAGGCTGGTGATGGCACAAGGACCTACCATTAAGGTTTTCGTCAAAATCGCGCATGTGCATAGGTTAGCTGCCATTGAAAAAAATCATGTTTTTCAGTAATTGCTTAAAAACGGCTGCAACGATTTTGTGCAAAATCGCTGGGGTAATGCCTCTTAAGGTGCTCTTAACATCACCACCTCCGAAATTCCCGTAAAAATACTTTAATGGTGTAAAAAGTTGAGAAACGAATGCCTTTAAAACAGAGTTCTCTATCCTTGAGCATACCTCATCAACGGTCGTTTTTTCTTCTCAGCTCAGTTTCACTTACAAGAAAGGATAATGTTAGAATTATCAATAAGTATATCGCCAAAATCATCATTTTGATGTTTTTTTTTTTTTTTTTTTTTTTTTTTTTTTTAAGTTCTATACAAGCAAAAATTTTCGATAAACTGTCCATTTTTACTAAATGTACATGAGGAAAATATAAATACGGTAGATGACACAAATCCATATCAGTAATATAGTGTAACTGAAAGTTGTGCGATGTTCCACACCCCTAGTTTTTTTTCTACATTGTGATTCTTTAAGTTCAATACCTGATCATATTGACCAACATATATTTAAGCTTGATCATTTTAATAGTAAAGTATTTATTATAAAATAAAAATAATTTATTGTGAATATTATCTTTAAAACAAATATATAACCTTAAAAGCTTATACATAATTGGTGCGATGTTTGAAATAACGTTTTCAATCTTAAACTTGCACGAACAATGCTTTTATAACCCAAGAAAACCAATTAATAATTGAATGTCATTCAATTCAGAATGCTACGGCACGCCGAAACAAATGTCTTTTCCCAGAGCATACAAACTCATCTCCATCCCAATAGAAATTCTAGGTAAACGCCCATGTGTAAAGAAATCCAATAATTTCTCCCCATAAATAATTCAAAAGATTCCCTCTGTGCACAAAAGCTATGGAACTTGTTTGTGTAATGAGATCTGGGGGGAGGTCTTTTGTTTTTATGCCCTGTTTCATATGTGAGCTGTGTAACTAGGAAGCACGTATTGTAATTTATATAGAATGAGTCGACAATTTATTATTCATACCTGACAATTTCAAACTAATTAGGTATGACATCATGTTATTGATATTAGGGAATGAAAATTATATAAAAATAGAAATCCCTGCTTAAGACAGCAGAAGTTATTTGTTTAGGAAGGTACGGGTAAATGAAACAAAAAGTTTCATAGAAAGTGGATAATAGCTAAATTAAATTTTGATAATTACTAGAGATGAGGTGATTCTACTACTGCGGTTTAAGGTTATGTTGAACAACCAATGGCTTAGTTAATTCATGCGACAACGTAAAAAACAGTATGAAAAAATTTTCGCGAACTGAAAAAATTAACCCATGAAACAAAGTTTGTAATATAAATCTAGGTATATATAAGTATTATCTACAATGTCAACTTTTTTGTGAGATTGAAACTTATTTAAGTGATTTTAAGCTCGGATAGACTTTTCATAGTGTTTGACCCCTAGGTAGAAAATCCTTAATTCCATGCCATTCACTAACTTTTTTCTCAAAAAACATCATAAGATGTATTATTATCAACAACGAGTCTGTCTGCCAAGTTTCCGATCGATTAGAGGATGGAAAGTGTGTTAATTAGTTCACCAAAGTGGTAATAGGAGAGTGTGTAAAACCGGCATTTTAATTATAAACGTAAAACTTGATAGAATGCTTTGTCAATTGTCATCGACAACTAGTCTATCTCTCAAGTTTCAGTCTATTCGATAACGCAAGTAGGTTAATATGACCATATAGCCACATCAAACAAATACACATAAACACAAAATCGAAGTTAATACAAAGGATTTAAAAATTAAAAAATTGCCTAGCTTTTAGTTTGTTTTGTTTGGTTGTATTTTTTTTTTTCCAGACAACTTTACTCATATTCTTTCAGGGGTGCAACAAAACGTCGATTTTTTTTATTTTTTTGAATTTCTTGTGGTCAGAAAAGATATCTCAGCTAACTTTTTTTTAAATTCTACTGAAAATGTAATGCTTACCTGTGTATATGGTCTAATGATCTAAGTAACTGATAAATATAGCTCTTCACTCGAAATTCTGGCAGTGGTTTCTTTCGAGCTGAAATTAATAGCAGAAGAATTGCTAAAGAAAAATATAAGTTATATTGCTGTTTTAATAAACAACCAAAAACGCAAAGATAATTTAAGAAATCCTATCACTAACACTGATAAGAAACATTCGCCAATAAATTATGTTTTCATTCGTTTGATCTAGGGATGGAACGGATGTGAGTTTTGCCGGATACCGGATTTCGGATATCCGGGGTACCATGTCTACCGGATACGGATATCCGAAACGGATTTCGCCGGATATCCGGCCTGATATTCGGTCTATATACTAAAAACGATAGTTATACGATATGCTATACGAAAAAAATGGTCATGATATGAAGTATCAAGTAAATTATAATTAGTGGTTAGCGCACCGCACTGCATGCCACAGGTCCATGGTTTGATTCTTGGACTGGGCAAGGTTGACTTAGCTGTTTATACCTGAAAGAAATAAACTGAGGAGGACCATGCATGCTTGGGAACTAAACACTGGGGTTCGGCGTCAGAATGACCATCTGACCGGAACATCTGCTATGTGACACACAAATGCCACAGTCAAGAAAGCTGAGCTGGGCCCAGCAGGCCTTGGTCCACACGAGCTGTCGCGCCACTGAGTTAATTTTTTTTTATTTAAACTTTAGTTGATGAAACGATGTTTTAGTGATGTATGATATAAATTAAAAAATTTCGAACCCAAAATTCATCAACATTATGTAATACCATATTTAAAATATATATTTAATATAAACAAACAAAATTAGTACTTACATATTTTTGTGGTTAAGGCTTTTGCTTTAGGATCATCTAAACTCCACAATTTTGGTACAAATAATGTCGATTCCAATGTTGTCTGCTTGCATTTCTTGTTTTGATGAATTGTTTTTTCTTGTTCATCAATATTTGATGCATTTAGTGAGTCTTTTAAGCTTCGGTGAATTTCCTTATGCACACTCATTAAATGGTTCCATAAGGGTTTTGTGGAAAAGGCTTTTGAGCTTTTGCCGCGCACAATATATTTTTTAAACGATTCTGTGGAGCAAGTAACACATAGAGCTTTGCTTTCGTCATTTCCATTAATTTTAAAATACTTCCAAATGGGTGATTTTAAATTAGCCATTATTAAAAATTATAAATTGGATTGTAATTGGAGAAAACTATGATTCAAGACATTCTAGAGAGCTAAATATAATTCCACATTGTGGCGCTGCTTTCAAGACCTAAAAATTACAATACTTCATTTTACGTCAGAAAAAATATACCAGCTTTTAACTTCTGCCAATGAAAAATCAGAAATTAGACCATACCATTCACAGCATAAAGGGGTAAGGTATTATCGTCGATAGAACAAAAAAAAAAAAAAAAAAAAAAACCATTGAGGAGTGCGCATTGGCTATTTATTGCTTTTTACTCGCTAGCAAATGTCAGAAAAAAAGGAGGAAGTTAGAATGACTAAAACTCTTAACAAGTAACTTATGTTATGGAAAAAAAAGTACTATTTATTAGTATTTCGGTTCGTGTTTTACGGAGAAGCATTCAAATATAACATCTGGAATTAATCAGATCATAAACTTAGAATGAAAAGAACATATTGCAAAATATGTATGAAGGATGTGTATGGAAAAAGATTGGAGGAATGGTTTATGCTTATCAACTCGGCGCCAATAATACGGCGCCTCTTTCTGTGAATTGAAACTAAATGCACCTGCATCTTCTAGCTCATCTCTGAAGTTAGGGATATGCGAAAGCATAGTTCTCACGAAGGAACTTTTTCGTTTTCTAACTTGACTGCAATTTATGTCCAAGAAAAGAAAAAAAAGTGTAGGATGAAGTGTCCCCTTTGTCCGAAAAAGATCATTATTTTTTGCAAAAAATTATTTCTTGTGGATACCTGGTGGCCGGATATATAGCCGGATATCCGAATGAAATTATCGGATGTCCAGTATTTCAAATCGGATATCCGACGGGGTGTCGGATATTGAAAGATCAGCCGGATATGCCGGATATCGGATATTTGCCGGATATCCGTTCCATCCATAGTTTGATCTTTTCTCCATTCTAAAACTTTGATAAATCATGAAAACCAGTTTGAGCTCTTTAAGCATTATTATTGAAGGGAAAGGAAATTACAATAGTAACTTAGAGACCAGTACAATATTCTATCCAAGCTGGGTTTCACGTAGATTTCTGACTCGATAGGCTCTGATGGTTAGACAAAAGGCTATAAACCTTATACACACATGTACTTTATTATTCAAGTCATAGTAGATACTTCCATTCGAATTTTCAAGAGGATCTAATTCATAATATTTTGCTCCCTAAATAGAGGATAGATTTTATAACTTTATTCACTTACCTTTGAGTAATTCGTACATATTTAGATCCATAAGCTCAAAGACCAAAGCTAAACGACCAGATTTCTTGTCACTGAAAGAGTACAAAATTATTTGCATAAAAAATTAGAAGAATAAAATTAATAAGTAACATCCATGCATGTAAATAATGACTTTTACATTAAAAGTATTTTTTCAATACATACTTTATTTCAACTCGTATGCAAATATTTAAACTCAAAGTAATAATGGAGTATTTCTCTAAATTCGTAAACTTTATTCTATGAAGTAAAAACAAAACCCGCCGTAATCGAGTCAACTTGATAACCTCCATCTTCGTTGAAGCCGATTTAAAATCAATTATATGTAAATATATTTTATAAAAAATACAAATATTATTAAAAAAATTAGTTTGACTTTCAATGTCCCAATTATACAAAATAGGGTTTTGAAAAAATTTAATTAAAAAAAAATCGATAGTGTTATTATTTTATTAGTGATCTCTACGTTTTGGAAGGTCCCGAGTCCAAAAAAGTAGGTTTTGAAAAATGGTATGAATAAGAAAGATGGGGATTGGTTGGTTGTTTGGAATTCTGGCCCAAGTGCTTCACGTGGGCCGTACTGCGCCGAAGAGAAAAGTGAGGAAGGCATGTTGTGTGGGGTCAATATAACTCCAGAACCGAACGAAATTTTCAGAGCAAACTATTAATCAAATAAATCATAAATTAAATAATAACAAATAATTAAGCAATAATCAATTAAAGTCTGTTTGGTTGGTTGTATTCCCCCCCCCCCCCCCTTCTCCGCTGTTTGATGATTCGACCAAACAGTAAAAGTCTTCATTTTACACTTAAAATCACTCTTTGTGATGAAATATGGAATACTTTGCCAATCTTATCTCAACGAAATTAAACATATAAATGAGACTTATTACTTAATTATAAAAGAAAAATACAATGTTTTTCCAGTTTGAGCATTTACTGTAAGAGTAAATCACTGACTCACTCACTAATTGACTCTGTAACGCCGTAAGATGGCGCTAACATCGCGCCTTTCATTCATTTCAGCAAGCGGTGAATAAAAGAATCCACATTCGAATTATAGAGTTCGTGTTTGGTTGGTTGTATTCAGATTATCTGGCGCCGTCAGCAACACGAGGGCTATAATGCGCCGAAACGTTTCGTCATTTAACAAACCAACATACATTTACAAACACCCATGCCAACACGGGACTCGAACCCGCAACGTCGCGGTCTAGAAGCCAGCACGCTAACCACTATACCGTTTGGTCGGCGAGTTCGTGTTTGGAAAGGTTCTTTTAAGGGAAGGTCAATTTTAGGTTGCGAATGAAGATTATATTGAATCGAATCCACAACAAGAAAGATTAGGCTTTATCGCGATCATGGTTGGTTGGTTGTTTTCAGATTATCTGGCACCGTCAGCAACACGAGGGCTATAATGCGCCGGAACATTCGTCATTTGACAAGCCAACATACATTTACAAACGCCCATGCTTTACTCGAGACTCGAACCCGCAACCTCGTGATCTAGAAACTAATATGCTAACTACTATACCGTTTGGTTAGCTTGTAGCGATCATGAAAACAATCAAGTCAAGTATATTGAATAGAATTCACAATAAGGAATATTATTTAATAAATTCATACGCAATTTTTAATAGCTACTTCACGCATATTAAATTAAATTCTTTGTTATATTCATCATTTTTCAACGAGTGCTCTAGATGCCTTACAACTTTTAGCTATAGATAACAATAAAAAAAAAACTCGCAGCTTGAATGTTGAATTTTAAGCAAATACATCGAAGAATCAAGTTTACTCTCTTGAAATTACAACAAAAAATCATTGTACATGAACACGTGTCATACGCATAACCTGCAAAGCGATTTGTACTTAAAGTTTCATAGATAAGACAAAAATTAGGCATGATAAACTTTTGTCACTTGTATGGGATAACTTTTGAACAGATATTTCCAAGGATAACGTTTCCGATTACCCGTATTAATACTTTCTTTTATTAATTTACACTAGGACCATCGCTAGTCTTCAATTTCACTTGAATATCGGTCAACTTTCAATTACACTATAAAATACTGGTCACAGCATTAAAATTTGAAGAAGAAAAAAATGACTTCATTTAACGTTTGCATTTTCATAGAATTAAAATATTAAAAAAAAAATCTCGCCTGCTTGGAGATACTTTTACTACAATTATTTTTTTCAAATTACTCATTTTTTAATAAATATATAAATCGACAAAAGTAAATCCCAATTTCTAGAATGGGATGAGGTAATTGACCCTGAACAGATGCATGAACCACTACTGTGTAATGTATACTACTGCCTATTTTATAAAACAACACTTTTTTGGATCTTCCAAAACGTGAAGATCACGAAAAAAATCGACATTTTCTTTTTATCCCAAAGCAATAGTTTCTCTATCCTGTATACATATATATGTTGTAGGAAAATGATGGGGGAAAACGGAGATTTGATCAAATCCCTAAGGTAGATGATCAATTCACGGAAGATGTTAAAATTTCAACTCTTTTGTGTGATTTCCCTAAAAAGAAGGGGAAAAGATTAAATCGATTAAACAAGTCTAATGAAAGAAATCTAATCAATGAAGAAATTTAAAGACGTGTTAATGGATTCCATAGTTTTGGTTAATGTACCAAATGTAGATAGAGGCCCATTAGAGGGAAATAACATTATGGGGATCGTGTTAGATGTAAAAAATAATTTATACCAAATTGGAACCTTAGTTGGAATTATTAAAAACTGGCCACCTAGAAACTCTCTTCAAATAGATACTACAACATTTACCGAAACAGTTCCTCTAACGAACCTAAGTCTACGCGAGAGTGTATTGAATATGGTTGTATTACCTACTCTACATTTAATAATGCATGGTTTACTAAATAAATACTTTGTTGTAATTTTAACAACTTCCGTAAATTGATCATCTACCTTAGGGATTTAATCAAATCTCGGTTTTTATAATCTCCATGCTATATATATATGTAATAGTTCATAAATGAAATCAATAAATATTATTCATGAATAAAAGTCAAATACTCGGAACTATGATGAGAATATACTTGAAAAAAGTACATTTGGATTTTTTTCTAAGTACTCTTTGTTAACAATGTATCATTTCATGTAACGTGGCTATAATTGTCTTTACAAGGGCCACAATCGACTTTATAACGGTGAAAACATACTCGGTAGATGTAGCTCGCGTTTGGTGGATAAGATCTCCGAAGCCCATGATAGGTGTACCTTTTTTTACATTATTTTCCTAGAGACCTCGCACGACATCTATAGTCATACCAGAAAGTCATAAAAAAACACGAATCCTTGAACTAACATAGCTTCGATAAATTACTTCATAACCATAATCATTCAATGTCATATTGTGTTTCGACATATCTTGGTCTTAGTTGATGTTTCGCAAAAAAAAATTCAAAAAACCTAAGTTGTTGAACATAGCACTATCTTTACTTAGGGTAGGAACACTTATAATGAAATTTATATACTCCTCGTTCCATATTCTTATCATATTATATCTACGGGTACATCATTGGTAATGAGAAATATACTCTACTAGCTGAATACCCGTGCTTCGCTATGAAATTTTAACATGTGCAATATTTTAGCTAGCTGTGATGCCTCACGTTGCGGAAATCTGTCATTCGTGCATAGGGCCCAGTTTTTGGCGCTTCGCTCTCAGGAAGGTTCATCGCTACGCAAAATCGAGCTCATTTCGTTCGCTGAAAAGTTCATTGACACATAAGTACAGGCTTACTTCACTGGTTGAAAGGTTCATTGCGAAGCAATTATAGGCTCGTTTCGCTCGCTGAAACGTTCAATGCTGCGTAAGCATAAGCTCACTTCACTCACTAAAATCTAATTGCTACGCAAAGCCTTAATATTGGAAGCCTCTCCCTTGTCGAGAAAAAAAAATTCCCCGTTAATACAATAATACAACACCACTTTAAGATTATTTTAACACGTGTTTGTGGAAAGCAAAATTAGAGGCCAAAAGTACTTATGTTGAAACTTTTAGAGCTGTAGCCCTATTAAAAGTCGTTTTGTAAAAAAAATTCTTAATTAAGAAAATTAATTAAAAAAATAACTAATTAAAATTTTAATATTCTGTTTTTCAAAAGTTCGATTAGAATGCTAAAACTACTTATGTTGAACATTTCAGAGCTGTATCTCTATTTGAAGTCCCTTTGTAAAAAATTGATTAACTAAAAAAATTAATTAAAAAATAACTTATTAAAATTTTAACATTCCGTTGGACATACATACAATTAGAAGGCCAAAACTACTTATGCTGAAAATTTCAGAGCTCTACTCCAATTTTATGTAAATTTCTATAGATCCACAGAGCCACAGACAGACAGACACCCAGCTTGTTTTATTATTATAGATACAGTGGATCCTTTTTAAGAGCTATCGGCAATATTTCCTTACGCTATTTTCTTAATTCCAAATAAATTTCTTTTTTCCAAACAAAATATTTGCCGAAACCTATCTTCAGAATCAGATAATTATTTAATTAGCTACAAAGTAGAAGCAAATTAAAGAAATTTGAAAGGGAAACTATTAGTGTATTTTTTATTATTACGATTTAAAGTGTCTTCTGTTGATAAATTAAAGTACAGAATGTATTTCTTCAGTAACAGAATCATTTGAAAGGGAGTGAAAACATCATTTTTATTTATTTTCAAATTTAAAGCTTTCGATTATCATTAACTTGATAGTTCTAAAAAAGCAAATATCGTTACCTATCAAAAATATAAAAGGTTTTGAAAAACTAGTTCTTCATATATGGTGATCGGTGAAATATAGCTTTGTTAATCTCGAGAACGCCACCACTAAGAATTGCATTTTCTTATTTTTCGTTCGCCAATACTAGGTCATTGTGGTTTTCAGTCTGTAATCGAAACGAAACGATAAATATCTATCTGTCGAGGAAAACTACTATAACATTTTTTTTAATTTTTTTTTTTAATTAAAATAGCATAATCTGTATAAACGATAAATTATCCAGGTTAATTTTTATCGAACTGCAAAAAACGAAATAATTGAAAAGTTTACAACTTCCAATGTTGGAACGCATTAATATTAAAGGAATTTATTAATATTCTTGCCTTTTGTTATTAGTTTCCTAACCACTTTGAAGAACTTTAAAATACCATTGTCCACACAATAACGGGTAAACATACATGGACCTATTTGCATTATATTTCTGAACCAGAATAAGAAATCACTTCTACCTCTTATATGCAAACTCAACGCGTATGACAGAACGTTAACCTCACAGTCTTAAATGAACCTTTTTTTATTTATTTATTTTTTTATTTATAAAACCCAAACATTTAGTTTTGGCAGAAGCTACCTTTTACCTCCACATAAGCTCTAACAATGAATAGTCTCAAAAAGATATATTACAATTCTACCCTATATTTCCATGCAGATGCTCTTCAAGGAACTAAAATCTCGAAATAGATACGTGTTCACCAGACATTAGCTTTTCCAATAATTTGAAGCCCGATTGACGGGGGTAAAGTTATTGTTATTTTGCGTGCAGTAATGCTGTTACAATTGATACTTGTGATAGAACATTATTCCCCAAGGTTATCTTAAATGAGGGTCACCTACCAGTCGCTACTTCCGGCGACAGACTTATTTATTCTGCGAAATCACCTAGGCGACCAAACTGCCATGAAAGTACGCTGAACTTCTACTTATTGAACAGACTGGAATCCCACAGGTATCCCTTCTACGTTAAATTAAGTTTGACTTCTATTTTGGGAGTGTTACTTTTGAGCTGGTAAAAAGATGAGATAATTGCCGAATGAACGAGTTGAATCCTAGTCACGATTTATTAAGGTCCCCAAAGATTTAAAAATAAATGTTTTTCTAGTAGTAACCTTTTATTTCATATAGTATAATCATTGTATGGTATATTTATATAAAAAAGAGTGATCAGTAAAATAACTATTGATGTATTAACTCTTTTCAGATTCTGCACTCTGTGAGGCAACACTTTCAAAACTATTCTCTTTTTCAAAAAACTTATTAGATTAACTTAAAATAGCTGTTCAGTAACATTGGTAACATTGTGGGGCAAATAAACAATTCGACAATAACAATGTTTGAAAGGTAATTTATCCTTCACATGAGTTTACCTCAAACACAATTAAACACTCTTCTACAGAAAATACTATATAAAATACTTCTTTTCCTACTCAAAATAAATGTTATCTCTTGACCTAATTCCAATCTGATTAATTAAAAATTAATATGACACAGGTCTACTAAAAAATACTTTTTGGTATTGATAACTATTTTAGTATTGATAACTAATTTTTATATTATTTTCAGTGCTGATCCCAAATATGAAATTATTTTTTTCTTTCTATCACAAAACGATTTAATATTTCGAGGGAAACAACTCAACACAAAATACAATGAAATTCTTATTTTCGTTTATACTTTACATTCATACCCAAACTGTTTTTAACATATTTTCTCTGACTTTGTTTACCTGGTTAGAGATAAATTCTAAATAAATTCGTTCTTCGATAAAATGTATATAGAACAAATAATAATTTAAAATCTATAAATATGTTTGAAAATAAAATTTAAATAATGTCAGGTTTCTCTCTTAAATATAATTTGTGATCAAACTGTACGCGATATTTTTTTAATTATTTTCCGTCCAAAAAATTATAAAATTCCCTCATTATTTTTAAAACAATTTTTTCCTAGCAGACCCTTGTAAGTTGTACTCTTACAATTTTCCATTCAATTCTCCCCTAAGAAGTCATGACGTCATAGACCCCCTCCCCCTCACTCTGCTTCTTATGACCATTATAGTTGAAAATCCATTTTGGGGGATAAAAGTAATTTAAAGCAGTCAATGAAGTCTATTTCAATTCAATAAAAATGCATAGATTTTTACTTTTCAAAATCTTACCTGTATAAGTGGCATATGAATTGTTTTATTTCTTTAAAAAATGAACTTACAAAATTATATCGTGCAGTTGAACAACATTGATATGAGGCCTAAGTCTTCTCAATGCGCGGACTTCTGTAAGACCCAGTGCTTGATCCACACTATAAAAAAAAATTAAAAATTATCCAAATTATAAATTACGATCCAGGCTAATATCTAGGAACACAGTAGTGTTCTGACACTATGTCAGATGTCAAAGCTGCAAAACCTGCAAGTGTATATTATATTGACCGAGCTTTGGCTGGTTTTCGAATCCTCATAGCTCATCTTTTATTACAGATAGAACCTTGATTTTTTTTTTAATCGTGTTGTTCCTGAGTGGGTAGACGAAAAATAACCACACAATTTTTAGCATTGAGCAAGAGAACATGGCAAAATTTTCCTTTGAAAATTGCCGAAATCACCAGAATTTGGTTCTTTGGATTCTGATTATTGCTAAAACTTTAGCCAGGCTTACAGCTTAAATGCTATGATATATTCTAGTCAATTTTTGTTTTTGTTTTTAGCTTGATTAGGAAAAAATTCATTTTGAACGTTTTAATGCGTACGAGAATCTGTAGCTCCAAAAATGATCACGAAAGTTGGGAAATTTAGCTAAAGTAATGACTCGTTAAAATAGGTCAATGGATTTCAAATATTCTTCTTTTGTCAATTTCAAGAAATGGTTTTGATACTTTAAGTTGTACTATTAAAACAGTGTTATTAGAAATGAATAAAATTTAGTTATTTTTCCTTTAAATTGCATGCTTATTAAAACTCTGGAAATATGTGTTTTAACTTTGAACTCGAAAACCACTTTTATTTTAAAATAAAAGTTTAAATCTACCGGGGCGTCTGGTATGTTTTGAAAAACGTATCCTCTACTCTGTCACCTTAATTAGTGCCACACAAAAGTTTTCATAAGTTCCTCTCAAAATGATAACAAATGTTATTTTTCAAACTTAAAGCGAAGATTGCTTTAAAACACTTCTTTTTATATCTACTCATATATCAAACTTATAATTCTCAATTATTTCATTTATAAACCAAGTAATTATTTGTTTTAGTATGGCATACTTACTTTTTATTAATACTTGTTTTTAGTATCTGTTTGCATCAAGGCCTATTCTAAGCAAAATTTACGACTGCCCATTACGAAATTCCATCCTCTTTCCCCCCCCCCCTCCCCATCTCCCCTCTTCCTTAAAAATAAATAGTCTAATAAAGTCACCAGTGATATAAATAGGTTATGTTTTGAATTTAGTAATAGCTAACCATTGAAGTATTCACCAAGTGACTAAACCCCTGTCTTGTCAGAAAAAGTTTCTCTCGTGTTAAGAATGTAATATTCCGTCGAAAGTGTAAAAGATTTCTTCTTATCAGGCAATTGACAAAACACTTGTTTAAAAAATATCATAAATGTATATTAAAACAATGGTTGGTTTACAATTAACGAATAAGTACATTGAGTCATCCTCTCTAAAACATTTCATCGGGGAGAAAATAGAAGGGCTATTGGTTGAAGGAAAAAAGGCATTTACGGTTGTTTTTTTTCCTTCTTTTTTTTTTTTTTTTTCTTCTTCTTTCTAGTTTTTAACATACCTCCTTAATCAGTCAAAATACCAGTCGGTAAGTATTTTATAGAGCCAGAGTAAGTGTCTGTGAAATTAACTAAATGCATACTACATTCAGGTATTGTGAATCAAATCACCTTCAATAATCTAGACTTTGATTTTTTGAAGTCCAATTGGATTGCTTAGGATTAGAGGTCCCTATGTGTGATTTATTAAAAATTGACCAAAAATTTTATTCTTGACGCATTTTCTTACTTATAAGCTTTTCCCAATACTTGATTCCCAAGTTTAAAGAGTTATATTCCACAATTAATTAATGTTAAAGATTTACTCATCAAGATGTCAAGTATATGCTTTATATTTCAAAAAAGCTATTACAAATTTAAAACTATTTTTTTAAGTATTTGTAAATGCAATTATTTTTCTTAAAAAGAACTCAAAATATCCATGTTGGGGACTTGTATCTCCACTAAAATGGATGTGTTAAAATGCTAAAAATTACGCTTCATTTCTATTAATAAATCTCTAGTTTCACAGTTGGTTAATTTATACGCTCAATGAACTATTTTTTGCACAATAACGGCTAATCCTGATGTGACCTACTGATACTTAACGTAGATTCCGATCCACAACGTTCATCCATTCATAATCCAGGATTCGAACCCGGTACTTTTGGCATGCGATATCAGAGTACTAACCTCACAGCCATTAGGTAGCCCTCTAGTTCGTAGAATTAGATTTGTTAATTCAGCTGTGGCTTAAATAACAAACTTTCAGCTTAATAACTAAATACCATATCTACTGATAATTTATCTTTGAATATAACAATAAATTGATTTTTAATACGTTAATCTCGTATCCTGCTATATATTTCATATTTATTTAAAAATGTTACACACCTTTTCATTATGACGTTTCAAGAGTCAATCGTACGTAGTTGTGTAATTAGATTATTTTATTATAAAAAAAAAACATTATAAAAGATTACCAGTCGCCATTGCTGCTGAAAGCACACAATTAAACTGTTTCGTTCCTTAGAATAAACTGTTGTCAAGTCACTGGCCCTCTAAAAATATAGCGTAAAGATAAGAAGAAAAAAAAGTCCCCTTCAAACCACATTCCTGGGGGGTGGAGTGTTGACCGGAAATAGGGGGAGCAGGATCGAGGGACACTAGATTTATTGAGGAAGTTGGAAGATAATGTTCTGTAAAAGACCTTCACCTTGTCCTTGTCCTGTAGTTAAGCAAACAATTTTGTCACACTCTTTTCTTGTCGCAAGATTTTCTTAAAATTAATTCTTTTTGTGTGCCAAAACTATCTTATCTTGAAGTTAGTGTGTTAAATTGGTCTGAACTATGAATCTTTGAACTCTTTACTATACACATATGCATGCTATGATGGCCTTACTAAGCTACAAGGCTCAAAAAGATCCCAATGAAATAAAACATCGTTAAATAAACAAATGAAATATAAAATCGAATGAAAAAGTCCTCATGCATATTAGCAAGAGAAAAGAATATTATTTTAAAATAATAATAAAAAGCATTTGTCATCAAATTGGAAAAAGAATTACTTGCAGATTAATAATAATTTTCTGAATTAAAATAAAATGCGCACACGCAAAAGGAATTTTTCTTCACTTTTTAAGAAAAAGAACTTAAAGAAAACACATTCAAAGTAAAAGTTTGAAAAAAATATTTGAATGTTGGGCTTACCAATGTAATGTCACCAAATCTATATTTATAAGTAAGAGTGTATTTGCCTAATTTAATGTATCCTTTTAGTTCGAAGAATAGGAATGAAAGTTGGTAGGACCATAATTTGAGATATTTTGAACCAATTTCAACTGTGTCATATTTTTAATGCGTTTCTTGAGTAACTCCCATTATTGGAAAAACAATTTCATCCCAATGTTTTTCTTCTGATAATAAGGAATTAAGGAGATAATGCTCATAGCTCGCAATCGGCTGTACATTTTGAACTGGCATCTCTGAAGCTTTAATAAGTTGATAAAAGAAAGCAAAGAATACGGAAAATTTAGGGAGGGGAAGAAAGGAAAAAATTATTGGCTTGCAGTGTTTTTTCTAGGGATGGAACGGATATCCGGCAAATATCCGATATCCGGCATATCCGGCTGATTTTTCAATATCCGAAACCCCGTCGGATATCCGATTTGAAATACCGGACATCCGATAATTTCATTCGGATATCCGGATATATATCCGGCCACCAGGTATCAACAAGAAATAATTTTTTTCAAAAAATAATGATCTTTTTCGGACAAAGGGTACACCGCATCCTACACTTTTTTTTAATTTTTTTTTTCTTGGACATAAATTGCTGTCAAGTTCGAAAACGAAAAAGTTCCTTCGTGAGAACTATGCTTTCGCATATCCCTAACTTCAGAGATGAGCTAGAAGATGCAGGTACATTTAGTTTGAATTCGAAGAAAGAGGCACCGTATTATTGGCGCCGAGTTGATAAGCATAAACGATTCCTCCAATCTTTTTCCATACACATCCTTCATACGTGTTTTGCAATATGTTCTTTTCATTCCAAGTTTATGATCTGATTAATTCCAGATGTTATATTTGAATGCCTCTCCGTAAAACACGAACCGAAATACTAATAAATAGTACTTTTTTTCCATAACATAAGTCTTCCCACTTCCTCCTTTTTTTCTGACATTTGCTAGCGAGTAAAAAGCAATAAATAGCCAATGCGCACTCCCCAATGGTTTTTTTTTTTTTTTTTTTTTGTTCTATCGACGATAATACCCTACCCCTTTATGATGTGAATGGTATGGTCTAATTTCTGATTTTTCATTGGCAGAAGTTGAAAGCTGGTATATTTTTTCTGACGTAAAATGAAGTATTGTAATTTTTAGGTCTTTAACACAGCGCCACAATGTGGAATTATATTTAGCTCTCTAGAATGTCTTGAATCATAGTTTTCTCCAATTACAATCCAATTTATAATTTTTAATAACGGTTCATTTAAAGTCACCCATTTGGAAGTATTTTAAAATTAATGGAAATGACGAAAGCAAAGCCCTATGTGTTACTTGCTCCACAGAATCGTTTAAAAAATATATTGTGTGCGGCAAAAGCTCAAAATCCTTTTCCACAAAACCCTTTTATGGAACCATTTAATGAGTGTGCATAAGGAAATTCACCGAAGCTTAAAAGACTCACTAAATGCATCAAATAGTGATGAACAAGAAAAAACAATTCATCAAAACAAGAAATGCACGCAGACAACATTGGAATCGACAATATATGTACTAGAATTGTGGAGTTTAGATGATCCTAAAGCAAAAGCCTTAACCACAAAAATATGTAAGTTCTAATTTTGTTTGTTATCACCTTGCTGTGTGTTTTTCGGGTAAAAGCTATATAGGATATTTATGCAGACTTGAGGAAGATTATCTTATGTTTACATTACATGATACAAGGTAAGAAGTTGAGTAACAATTTACAAACGTATTTCTGAAATATTTTCATCACATTGCAGAATGTTTGGTACAATTTTAAGTAACACACAAACAAAATGGTGATGAAGTTTCAAAATTGTTCAGCAAGTGTAGGTATTGGCATCACTAAAACATCGTTTCATCAACTAAAGTTTAAATAAAAAAAATTAACTCAGTGGCGTGACGGCCCGTGTGGACCAAGGTCTGCTGGGCCCAGCTCAGCTTTCTTGACTGTGGCATTTGTGTGTCACATAGCAGATGTTCCGGTCAGATGGTCATTCTGACCCCGAACCCCAGTGTTTAGATCCCAAGCATGCATGGTCCTCCTCAGTTTATTTCTTTCAGGTATAAACAGCTAAGTCAACCTTTCTCAGTTCGCGAATCAAACCATGGACCTGTGGCATACAGTGCGATGCGCTAATCACTAATTATAATTTACTTGATACTTCATATCATGACCATTTTTTTCGTATAGCATATCGTATAAATATCGTTTTTAGTATATAGACCGAATATCCGGCCGGATATCCGGTGAAATCCGTTTCGGATATCCGTATCCGGTAGACATGGTACCCCGGATATCCGAAATCCGGTATCCGGCAAAACTCACATCCGTTCCATCCCTAGTTTTTTCCTTTACTTTTTACTACTGCCCAATTTTAGATTTACGACTGCCCATTTTCAATTTATGACTGCCCAAATGAGCCACGACTGCCCGTTAGAATAGGCCCTGGTTTGCATATTTTTCTACGCAATTTAAAAGTAATAGGTAAATGTTTTTAATTATGAAAAAAATATTCTTTCTTGATATGGTAAAGAGTTAATTTATTTGAAAGAAACAAATCGAATTTTGATTACAAACCTAAATCTCTTTACAGTATTGAATCATGATGTTTATTGTCTCTTTTAATATAAAAAGTTTGTGAATCTAATGTTGCTGTCACTTATGCCATTTAGCTTTTATAGCAATAGATTAGTCACTCTAAAACATTCATCGACCGTATCTTACTCATCTCCAATGTAACAAACGCAACAAAAAAGCATTGATATCTCCCAAAAAACAACTAGACATTGTAAAAACACCAAGTAAAATGGTTAGCAAGAAAAAATTATGAAATATAATGTTTGGCGCCAAGCGGCTACGTTTTATTTATTCGGGGTACTTGTACGCAAAGAACCAAATTGGAAAAATCGAGAGAAACACTCATAGGCAATCAGTACTTGGAAGGCTAGAGTTTTTATAGAATTAATCTCAATTCAATGCAATGAGTGCAAAGTACCTCAAACATATTATGTGAAATTATTTCAAAATAACTCTAGCCTGCCAAGTATTGATTTCCTAAGTGGTTTACTTCCAATAATCCCAATTTAATTTATTATATACAAGTACCCCAAATAAATTAAATGTGGTCGCAAGGCGGCAAACATTAGGTTTCTGAATTTTTTCTGGCTGATCATTTTGCTTGGTGAGTTATTTTACAACATCCAGTTGGTTTTTGGTTAAGTTATTTTGCAATGCAATTAAATTCAGTAATGTAATGCTCTACGAAATTTAATAACTCAAAACCCAATTGATTTTTCAATTGTTACAAATATTACAAAATTCAAAAAGACTTTTCCCCAAATTAAAATCCAAATTATATCGTTTTTTTAAACAGATATTTTTTTCTTTAGTTTAAAAACTTGTTTATAGTTACACAACTCTGCAATAAAAGTTGCTTTATCCTTTCATTTCTATACTTTAATTCTAAACATCTTATTGTTTTTTGAAAATCTTTTTTTCTCACTAAAAGATTTCAATTGATAAATTCTAGTGAAATATTGCTTATAAACGGTATTCTTTGAAAAATCTAAACATTGTATAAAATGAAGCCCTTCTCGCACTGGAGATGTCTGGTAAATAAGCGTCTTCTCCATTTTTATCTAGTTCTTATTAAAATCTGTGAGAACACTTGACATTCAAAAAAATATTAGTCTCAAAAATTAAAAATAAATTTTTCCCTTTTAGGTATTTTTTAATCAAATATGCATTATAATTCCCAGTACAAAATATTTCAAGTACTAAATGGAAAACAAATCTATCACTACTAAAATTACTAAAATAATATCGAGCATTGCCGCTTTATTGCAGCAGCAGATTTGATCATTAGTCATTTTTTTTCTAATTTAAATTACTGTAACATAATTAATATTAAAAAAGTTTTCATTAACTAGTGGACCCTATAGTAAGTAGGCACTAAGAAGATGCTCTTCTGCCAATTGTTGGCTTTTTCTAGATTTCACCAGATTAACTATACATATTTTAATGAATTCCTGTGTGACTTTATTTTAATATGAACATTGATAAATCCCAGCTTGTTATCTACAAAAAAATATTATCATGTAATTTTATTTTTATTTTCATATTGACGCGTTACATTAAACATTAAACGTTTCCAAAGCAACAAGCTTTATATCGTTAATATATGTTAAACTTATTCTTTAAATCTAGCTTTTGAAAGGGAAAATTATCTTATCTTATCTATATTAACAGAAACAAACGGTATTCAAATTCAATTATTATTTTAATTAAAATGCCCTTCCATTATCGAAACATTCTAAATTACATATGTATAATTCGTATAGTGCAATGCGATACGATGGACACATAATCTTGTGATACATTGAAAATAAAAGCCAAAAACTGTTCCCATTTTCTTATAGCTGTAATATAACGTCACCAAAAATATCTGCCAATCTCAAAGACACCGTGACATAAACTTGATGCTTTTAAGATCATTAAACGTATATTTTATGCATCATTACTTTAGAAGTAAGATATTCAAAACGAAATTGTTCAAAATAATCGCACTCTTCTTTCCATGCCAAAAGGGGTAAAAAAGAAGAAGAAAAGGTGGGTTGCCCCTCATATTCCAAACACATTTGATCCTTAGGGAAATCCACCTCCATTAGGCTAATAGAATATGAGAATAAAGCACTGCACTGGAGCGAGAGAAAACCTGCCCATCGACTATAAATAAAATATCTTGTAGTAAAGTTGTGATTTCCTGTTTCTATGATTAGAACAAGCCTTGACATGGGTATTAATTGCATTTGCACTAATGCCGATGAGTGCGTAGTTACAGAATTATAATGTCAAATAAAAATTATTTTAGTCAATTACTTTTATTCTATAAGTTTTTATTTCTGCAGTAAACAGGAATTAATTCTACGTTTTAGTTAATTTAACAACTTTAAAAAAAAAAAAAAAAAAAAAAAAAAATTAAAAAAAAACATTTACGATGATTCTAAAGGTGTTATAAGTCCCCAGATATTATTAAGTTTTATATAAGTTTAAATCTAAGTAAAACTCAAAAGTATTGAAGAAAAGCATAAACTATCCAATAAGTGATGTAAGTTGCTAACTTTATAATTTAAAAATATTTTATGTGTTATGTGTTATTTTATGTTAAAATTCTTGTAAAATTAAAATAGTGTTATAATTATTTGAAGACCCGTATCTACAGTATTTTACTTTCAAATTTTAATTTTGATACTAAATATTTATTAATAATATTTTCGAACTTTTTTATACACATACCTTTTGATGCTAAGTCCATAAATCTGTCATATACCTTTTTTTCGAAATTTTTAGCTTAGTCTGCCAGTAGCTTTCAAACATTGCAAATAATAGTAAGTAAGATGTTCATATAAATTATGTTGCACAAATTGTCTGTATATATTGTAAATAGTGACGTATTATTTCAAAATTCTATTGTAATTTATTTTTATCCAATTTTATTTAGTAATTAATAGCGATTATACAAGTTAGAAAAAGGTGGCAACACCTAAAGTAATCGAGAAGTTTCGAGATATTTCGTTTCCGATAAATTGGCTGGAAATTTCGAGAATGTCTCACGCGCTTGTATATAAAGGACTGTAGAACGGGAAAGTCTTTCAGATTGACTTCGGATTTCGTTGAAAGCTGATCGCTTTGTTTACCTATTGGAGTGAGCTTGTATAATCGCTGGATTCGAAGTTATTTTTGTTGAAGCTTGTGTTGAAGCTTGAGAGTAATTAAACTGTTGCCTGTGAATAAATTTTGTGAGTTTTCTGAAGAGAGAATAAATATTTTTATACCGTTAAACTGTACCATCATTGCCTCAGCGGAAAAATTCGTAACAGTGGTGTCAGAAGTGGGATCAAGTCATCTTGAATGCCGACTACTAGAGGAATGATGGAAGACCAAATGAAACAGTTGATGGAAATGCTTGCTGGAATGAAAGCCTGCCAAGAAACCGCCTCAGCCGAAATGAAAGAAATGAAAGCCGAAATAAAAGCCGGACAAGAAACGACAAATGCCGAACTCGCCGCTACAATCGCAGCTGGTCAAGCCCGTCAAGAAACGACAAATGCCGAACTCGCCGCCGCAATCGTCGCCAGCCAAGAATCCACATCAGCTGCTATAATTGGGATTAAAGAAGAAATGCAATCCGAACTGGCTACAATGGTGGAATCTACGATAATAGATACTACTACAAGTGTTCTACAATCGGTAAAAGAAGAGGTTCTGAGTGAAGTAAGAAAAGAAATCAGTGAGAGTTTTGAGGCGGTTAATGGGAAAGTTGACTGCTTGGGAGAAAAGGTTTCCAGCATGAAAGAAGAGCAGGAAAAGTTTAATGACGCTGTTGAAGAGAGGCTACGGAAAATTGAAACTCGCGAAGCTGTGACCATTGCAACGCCTAATTGGGATAGCGTTTCCACTCCCTTTATTGCGCCACGTTCCAGCATCAAAGTGGCCACTTTTGATGGGAGGTCGTCTTGGCGCGTTTATCAAACGCAGTTTGAAATGATTGCTTCTGCGAATGGTTGGGACGATACTTCGAAAGCATTCCATCTCGCGGCATCTCTTCGAGGTGAAGCTGCTGACATTTTACAAACACTACCTGAAGAGAAGCGGGGAGAATTCGTGGCGCTGGCGAGTGCGTTGGAGCTAAGGTTTGGTGAGCAGCATCTTAAGGATTACAACAGACTGCAACTGAAAGTGAGACAGCAGAAGGCCAATGAAACTCTTCAAGAATTGGCATCGGATATAGAAAGACTGTCGTTCCTCGCTTTCCCTGACTGTCCCCCGGATGTACGAGACGATCTTTCTCTGCAGTATTTCATCGACGCTATTCAAGATCCCGATGTGCAGCAGGCGGTAAGGTTATCCCAAAACAAAAACCTGAAGTCGGCCCTCGTGTACGCCATGAGAGTAGAAGCCGCGCAGCTAGCTTCTGGAAAAGACCGACGATATGTGCGTGGTGCATTAGCCGAGGATTCTTCTGACTTTGTCACCAGTAAGCTTCGAGAACTGGAGAGCAAAATTGATAGAATGATGAGAAGCTATCCCGGAGCCAGGGATCGAAGGACCAGAGTCGTTTGCTGGCACTGCAAACGGGAAGGGCATCTACGACGAAACTGCCTTGATTTGAAAAAGAGAAGGGATAACACTACCACGGATTCTCCACAACTGAATCTAAGAAGATGTCATCTCGCAGGGCAGAAGCGGCAATGTAGAACAGGTGAAGCCCCGACCAGTCGTTTCCACGTTTCATCCCGACAAGGAGGAAACCAGGGTTTATTCGTGAAGGGGGAGATCAACGGAACTCCATGTCGTCTAATCGTCGATTCGGGAGCGAACGTAACGATCGTAAGGACGGACGTGGCTCGTCGCCTGAACAGCCGACTCCTCTACACAGCGCCCTCTGTTTCTCTACAAACTGTGTCTGGTGGTAATATCTCTGTTCATGGGAAATTGCAAGTGGACATTGCCCTTGGATTTAACACCTACAAGCACACCGTTTATGTTGCCGAAATTGTAGATCCGTGCATTCTCGGACTAGACTTTTTGAAGAAAAATGGAATTACGCTGAATTTTGAGAAAAGCCAGCTGCAAACATGGAGAGGCGAAGTTCCTTTGCACGATCTAGACATGAAAGAGCTGTGCGTATATCGGATTGTAGCTCATGAAGACAATGTCATAGAGAATGCTGAAGAGTCCACATCTATGGAAAGTACCTCCAGCCTCGGAGAGAGAACCGAAGAAAGCGACGTTGATGAAACCCTCCCAGGAAGTGGTTCATGTGGAAATGGACAAAGTTAGTGACGAGGGAATCGACATCCGTACTCCTGTTACAAGCATCGAACGGAGGTCCCGGGATCTATCAGCTGCACCCGCGGATGATTCGGACGCAATCTCAAAATCATATAACCAGCAAGATGGGGATCAGAAACTTTCACCGCTTCTGTTGGCATACGGGAGTGCAACTCACGAGACCACCGGATTTTCTCCATCTCTAACGATGTGTGGAAGAGACCTTAGGCTCCCCAGCAACCTCCTCTTTGGACAACCACAGGACACTCCTTCCTCGCCTGTCCAGTATCTAGATGATCTGCAGGCACGTTTGGAAGCCGTACATCGGTTCGCCAGAGAGAGAAACAACATCATGACGGAGCGCATGAAGATCCGGTACTATGCCAAGGCCATGGACCGTTCATTCCAGGAAGGTGACAAACGTCGGAAAGGACTCTCCCCTAAGCTCCAGACGAACTGGGAAGGGCCGTATGGGATCCTTAAGAAGATCAACGACGTCGTGGTGAGAATTCAACGGACACCTTCCTGTAAACCTAGAGTTGTACATAACAATAGACTAGCCCCATATTATAGTAGAAGTGATTGAATTGCCTTTCCTCTTAAGGACTTCACTGCCCGGGACGTGCAGTCTTTAAGAAGGGGGAAATGTTGCACAAATTGTCTGTATATATTGTAAATAGTGACGTATTATTTCAAAATTCTATTGTAATTTATTTTTATCCAATTTTATTTAGTAATTAATAGCGATTATACAAGTTAGAAAAAGGTGGCAACACCTAAAGTAATCGAGAAGTTTCGAGATATTTCGTTTCCGATAAATTGGCTGGAAATTTCGAGAATGTCTCACGCGCTTGTATATAAAGGACTGTAGAACGGGAAAGTTTTCAGATTGACTTCGGATTTCGTTGAAAGCTGATCGCTTTGTTTACCTATTGGAGTGAGCTTGTATAATCGCTGGATTCGAAGTTATTTTTGTTGAAGCTTGTGTTGAAGCTTGAGAGTAATTAAACTGTTGCCTGTGAATAAATTTTGTGAGTTTTCTGAAGAGAGAATAAATATTTTTATACCGTTAAACTGTACCATCATTGCCTCAGCGGAAAAATTCGTAACAATTACAACACAAACATTTGGATTTAGATGTAGTTTAGAATATACACTTTGTAAATTAAAGAAGGTTGAAAGTAAAATTGAATTTTTGTAAGAAATATAGCTACGTTCAATTCTGCATTATAGTTTTATTATACGTTCTTTTTTTTTTTTTTTTTTTTTTTTTTTAAGTTTTATAAAAACTCTTAATTTTTTATCAGACCTCAGAATATTGAATATCTATCTCAAAAATATAGAAATTTAATAAATATAAGACTTCTCACCTAACAAAATGCCTTTTCAGTGTCTTACAAGCGTACAATTGTCCATCTACCAAGTTTTGACAAGCCATAACTTCAGCAAAGCTACCTTCTCCTTTTTTCCCAAGTATCCTGTACCCTAAAAATAAAACTCATTAATAATAAAATAATTTCATGCAGAATATTGTAGTTGAGTACTTTCAATTAAAAATGATTTCAAAAGCATATTAACAGTGGTTGGTTATTTAAAATTGTTATAAACCACTTTCTATCTTTTTTTTTTTTTTAATTAACATACTCTAATATACAAAATCACATCAGTGTTTTAAGGAAACTGAAATATGACATAAAATTTTAATCACTCCATGTAAAAAAAATCAGGCAAGGTAAGCGGTTTTTTTTTTTTTTTTTTTTTTTTTTTCGAATAAAGTGTTTTAATATCAAAATTCTATTAAAAATATTTGCTTTTAAAAATTTGTAGCCTTAAAATAACTAAATATTGTTTTGTGTGTGTTTAAAAGATTAAATAACGAATTGCCACTTAGATAGTCATTAAAATTAAAAAAAAAAAGAATTCCTTTCATTAAAGACGGAAGATTTATAGTTGGTTGATTGTTTTCAGATTATCTAGCGCCGTCAGCAACACGAGGGCTATAATGCTCCGAAACATTCATCATTTGACAAGCCAACATACATTTACAAACATCCATGCCTTTCACGGGACTCGAACCCGCAACCTCGCGGTCTAGAAGCTAGCACGCTAACCACTACACCGTTTGGTAAGCATGGAAGATTTATAGAAAACCTAGTAAAATTTCCACAAAAGATGTTTTCTGACAAATATTTATTTATGCTAAGAAGTTAAGAACTTGTGATAATTTGATAAAATTAATGTATGAATGAATTCGATGGAAACAATATATCAACAGTATAAGATCTATTTAAATTCAATTGATAATAATTTGAAATAAAAATCTATTAAGCTATCAAAGAACACCTAATTAATTAAAATCCTGTAAAAGTTGTTTTCTTACTTATATAGATTTTATTCAGGGAAGTTAAGAACCTAATGATCTGGTGCAAGTAATGAGTGGACGAATTAAACAGAAAATGGGTCAATGGTATAAGTTCAAGTTCTATCCGAGTGTTATGGAAGGACATATAATTGCAAATCTGTAAACTTGGATTTCTTTCTCAAGTAGATTTTATATAAGAAAGTTAAAAACTTCTATTAATCTGGTAAAAGTATTTAAAAAAAAAATCAATGCAACGTTAAATAAACGTGAACTTTTTTTCAAATATTATCTTCCAAATTACTTTTCTGTAAAAGTTGTTTTCTTATTAATATAGATTTTAAGCAGGAAAGTTAAGATCCAAATATAGGAAAATAGGAAAGCACTTTTGTTAATCTGGTAACAAATAATAAGCAAATGAATTCCATGTCAATAATGATTTAACAATAAAACTTTTAATCAAGTACTATCACAGAACTTTTAATTACATTTCTGTAAAAGTTGTTTTCTTACTAATGTGGGTTTATGAAATGAAGGAAAGAACCTGATATTTTGGTACAAATAAAGTGTGAACGAATTCAATCGAAGCAATGTATCAAATGTTCTGTTCAATTTAAATTAAAGTCCTAACAAAAATCACCTCATTATAATTCTGTAAAAGTTTTTTTTTTTTTTTTTTTTTTTTTTTTACTAAAAATGGTTCAGTGATAGAACTTTTATCGAAATACTATCAAACACCTAATTACATTTCTGTATATATAAATGTTCTTACAAATGTATATTTTGTACAGGGAAGTTAAGAAGTTGTAATTAATCTGATAAAAATAAGCTGAGAACGAATTTCATTGAATAATGACTAATGGTTGAGTGTATTCCAGAGTTATAATGGAATTCACAATTACAGTTATTTGAGCACACTTAAACAAAAAAAAAATCATTTTGAGTTAAGCGCTCATGTGCTAGAAATGTTAGCATGTACTTTGTCATGAAGTGATGAATCGCAATAATGACATAATAAAATCCATTTAAGTTTGGACATGTCACATAATTTCATTGAAATGACAACTTTACTGTTTCAGCTTCAGAAAGTTTTGTGTTTTAACATGTTTGAAATATTTTTACCTATATTTTCTATGTTTATTTATAATATTTTATAACAAGTGTATGTGAACCATTGCAGGAAACTAACATTTACTAATGAGACCTATTTCTGGATTGGTGAAGATATTTCTCGTTTTCTAAAATGTTTTTGGACTTACAGACTGCTCAAGAAAATCCTTTGGGCTTACTAATCCTGATAATTCTCTACTATCACCCCCATATAATAACTAATAGATAGATTTGTTGTTATATGGGGAACGAATGAATAACCGTAACCTTATTTCTTATTCTAATCATTAAATCTGTGAGGCCCAACGCAATATTTCTATACCTACATACATTTAACAACACACAAACATTGCACCAAATTAACTAACTTAAGTGAGAATGAGGTCAATTTTCGTCTAAAAAGCCTGTGTGTTGTAGTTGAAAAGGTCGATTTTTTTTAGGGGAGGGAGTGAATGCGAATTGGTTAAACATATACTTTTATATAGAACTTAGCGCTTAAAAAAAGTTTGAAATAAAGTTTTGATAACTATATCAGCTAATTTATGCGTTTAGTTTAATTGAAACATTAAAAAAATAACTAACAATTTCGAAAATAGTAAAATTTTAAATTGAAAGAATATGGTCGAAAGAAATCTAGCCATGATATTCCAACTTTTTAGATTTGAGCATGATGTTATGTAATACCAATCAAGTGAAATTTCAATATTATCCTAAGAATACTCAATGTTAATAAACTTAATGTTAGGTGACTTCAATGTTATGAGATATAGTACTTTTATAATCTGAATTGAAAAACCCATAATTTTGGGAATTATATTGGGCTTAAAATTTTCATAACATATTTTTAGACTATGTTTTAAAACTTTTTACTTAAGAGTACCACAATTTATTCCCGTTTAACAAGAACCACAAAAGTTTCATCCCCTTATCCTTCTTGATATTTGAAATTATTTAATTCAATATTTCATAAAACCCTCGTTTTAATCTTTAAGTCCGGATACTTTTTCCTCAACCCCGCACCATCAAGCAAAAAATACCACTGAAATAAAAATCCGGAGTTGGACTATATCCTATCTATGCCACAAATAAATAATTAATTTCCCATCAAATCACATATCCTGTAGATAATATACCTAATGACACTCCTACACGCACCTTAAAGACAATCCAAGCGTGATTGTACGTTCCCGTTTTGATTCCCTATGTACAGAATATTAAGTAAACGGACCTGACCCCTTTTTAACCTCCCCCACCCCTCATTTATAGGGTGACCAACCTCGCCGGAAAACTGTTTGCTCCCATTTCACACTCACTGAATCCACTAAATCGATAGCGTGTTGCCAAGCAATGGAATTTTTTACTCTTTTGTTACCACATCATCTCTGCTCCATAATTTTCGCACACATACAGGAAATTTTCATTTATTTATATTAGCTGTTATTTTGGGTTTTAATTAAGAACACTGCAGAAAGACGCAGAGTACCACGACATAATAGAAGGGAGAGTTGTTTTGACTTTTATGAAATTTTCTAAACTTGAGTCCTTTGTCTGGCAGGAAACTGCGGTGAAATCCTGCTGGTTCATAGTAAGACTGATGCGGGCTCTTTTATTCGTTGATTTAGTTTTACCCGTATTACTACACACTGAAGGTCATTTCTACTGCTAAAATGAAATATCTGAGCCATTTACATATATAGTTCCCTATTAAGGGACGCATGTTACTACATTTACATGTTTTGTATTTATAAACCTAAATCTTTATGAATAATAAATAAAAATTACACCATAGTGAACAAAAGCATGTGATAGAGATTTAATAAACTTGCAAGTTGTTTTTATTGCATATAAATTTGCAACTGATACTAGATGTTTTCAGTATTTGATAACAAAAATCTCTTTGATTTTCCTATTTTTCTCAGCAAAAAAGTCGTTAAAATAGTAATCTTGGCAAAATAAAAAAAAAATAAAAAAAACATCGCAAAACATCAAAGTTCTAATCACTTCGAACACGATAACAAGTTGGAGTCAAAATACAGGGTAGGCGTTATGCATAAATTTATTTGGCAATAAAGTGCCAATCGACATAAATAACGTTACATAAACAACATATCAATAATTGGGCAAAAAGAAAGCTTTATTACATGCATATTCACATTCATATAGTGTTATACAGCTCCAGTGGGGCCCCATAACCTAACAAATTTGCTCGCACTTTATCCTGAATATTTTCCCCATACAAATGTATAGTTATTATAACATCATTTAATTACTAATCTTACTAAGACCTTCAAAATTGTATACTGCACAATTCTTTTACATTTATACATTAAACTGTATAACATGTAAATGGACATCTTTTTAAAACTTAAAACCTTGACTTTTTGAATGAGAACTCGTAATGACAAAATCTTTCCTTTTAAAAATAATAGGAGATTTGAATTAGAATTATTTTGGGTGGACATGATGGCCATTGACGGATTTACAGAACTTCTATATAGTATTATAGTAATTTCAGTGAAGTTTTTTTTTTTTTTTTTTAACTATTGTTATAAAAAAAAATTATAATTTTCGATAAGAAATATTACTGCAAAACGTTTGTCATTGGAATTTTTTTTTTTCTTATATGTTTCGTGCGAACATAAGCGTCTGAATACTTTATCCCTACTAAAATATATTTTGGCACACATTGCGGCTGAAACTACATTCTTGTCAAGGTTAGGATTTTCCCAGACTAACCCATTTAATTTCTTTAGTTTGTGTAGTTTATTATTGGATATTGCGAATTTGATTGCATTACAATAATTTTCACACCTATGACATGCGAAAGAATAAATACAAATATATTCGAGAAATCTTTTTATATAGGTAATTCCTTAAAACATTAATGTAATCCGGTGACAACGATAACATTATATTTTAAAAGTTGTTTAAAAATTATAGAAAGTATTAGAATTAATATTAATATGTCTTTGAAATTGAATTTTTTTTTTTTTTTTTTTTTTTAAATCTTCTGTGGTGTCGGCGGGCCGTAGAAAAATCTCTCACGGGCCAAATCCGGTCCGTGGGTCGCGTAGTGACTAACGATGCTTTAGGGTAAGGTTCAATGAATTGAGAACTGCTTCTATGAATTGCAATATATATATATATATATATATATATATATATATATATATATATATATATATATATATATATATATATATATATATATATATATATATATATATATATATATATATATATATATATATATATATATATATATATATATATATATATATATATATATATATATATATATATATAATTTTTTTTTAATCGTTTGGTCAATATATAATAAATATTATTGGGATTATTATTATTATTATTATTATTATTATTATTATTATTATTATTATTATTATTATTATTATTATTATTATTATTATTAGTAGTAGTAGTAGTAGTAGTAGTAGTAGTAGTAGTTTGTTTGTTTGTTTGTTTGTTTGTTTGTTTGTTTGTTTGTTTGTTTGTTTGTTTGTTTGTTTGTTTGTTTGTTTGTTTGTTTGTTTGTTTGTTTGTTTGTTTGTTTGTTTGTTTTTTGAAATGGGTGTATGCATTGTTTTTTTTCCCATAGTATCAATCTCGACAGCATACAAAAGGAGGAAAATGAGTGGGAATTTGTAAAAATTAACAACATTAACAAAAATTAAATTTAGCCAATACGGTTAACACTAACAGCAAAATTATTATAAACAGAATGGAATTTCCTTGGAACATATTAGAGTCATTCTGCGGAAAATCAGAAATTTGTGTAACTGTCAAAAAGTAATCCATTAAAAATACTTTTTTAGGTATAAACAACCTTAGTATGACGGATATAATTAATTGCAATTTCAAATTGGAATAAAGTATTTTAATTATTACTCAAATTTTACACCCAAACAGTGAAATGTCACATCTGTGGAACGTCACCACTTACTATTTTGACTTTTACCAAAGTAATATTTTATAAATTAAACAAACTTAAAAATCTTTAGACTACATTTTTAAGTTGAGAAAATACTCTCGAATACATTTCTAACATTTGTTAGTCAATTTCAAATTTTATGTTAATTTTATTTCTATTTTTATGCCTGTAACCAGGGAAATAGGTCACATCCGTGGACACCCCAAAAAGTGTCATTAAATCCTTACAGTTAATAGTAATATACTGTTTTGATTAAGAAATTAGGTGTTAAGCAGATGTTTGGCTTAGATGCTAAGAACAAGCTACAGACTAAGTCATTTATTAATAGTTTTATCGAGTTATTGGACTTAAAAAAGGTTGAGATGAGATGTTATATCTGTGGAAATCAATAGAATTTAGATTATCAATTAAATTTATAAAATAATTGTTGGAATTTATAATATATGATGCAATAGCTTTGTTTTGTAAATATTATGAAATAAAAACTAACGGAGAATCCACCAGGAGCAAAAAACTATTGTTTTGTCACTTTCGTGTGTGTCACATCCGTGGAACTAGTTGCCCATGGGTGAAAGATAATGGTACATTACTTTTGTGGTTATGTATATTCCTGAACATATTAAACAGCATAATATATTGTTTTTTAAGATGCAAAATTATCTTAAAACAATAAATAACATAAATTAGAGGCACTTTTTTATTTTTGCTTTGTATGTTTGATTTAAAATGCTTTGACTTTGGAATTTAGGAAATTTGAAATTTTAAATAAATATTATTCTAAGCAAATGTTTCAAAGTTGGATTCCTTCTCCCAAGTTTTTTCATTTTTTTAAAGTGACTGGAGTTCATTTAACATTCTTAGTTGTTACTAAATTTTATTGAAGTCAATTAAGAGGTGAAATAAGACAACTTTCTCCTACAGTTTTTTTTTTTTTTTCATCTATCTTTAGAGGATTTGAAATTTAAAATTATTTGTAATATTAGAACTCTGAAAGAAATACGATAACTTATTCTGGATTAGGCGACCCCTCACACAGTTATATTCTTTTCTATTTAGCTTATTTATCAGAAATAAACATAGTCAAAATATTGTTTCGGAAAATCTTACGAAAATCAAAAAATATGCATTAAAATTATTATATTTGGTCTCTTTTTAAGTTGTATAATTTTTAACCAGTTGTAAAAGTAATGTCCTTTAATTTTTTTACCTTTTTATTTTAAATTTGACTTCATTAAATAATTCTCAGCACGGTTTTGCACCTCATGTGACATCCTTGAACACTATTTTTCATAATATTTATAAAAAATAAAAAGTCTTATTTTTTTTTTCAACCACTATAATACTATCATTACTCTTTTTATTTTCCTTTATAGTAAGTATCAATATTTTAAAAAAAGTTTTTAAAAAAAAGAAAAATTGATCGAATTCCTGATTTTCCGTAGAATGACCCATTACATGTATGATAAATATCAATAAAATAACCTTTAATCTAAGAGATATGTTTGGAAGTTACTGAAATATGGTTTTTTTTAATATATATTCCAAAGAATTAACGTATTTAAAAATATTGTTTGCAGAAATGTTTTTATAAATTAACGATTATTGCATCTGGTTCTTAGATCAAATGTTATTTTATTATGAGCATTATAAAAAGCTTCCATTGAAAATTTCATGACAATATCCTTGTTACTTTTTAAGTTATAATGCTATTGATAATGTTAAAAAGAAACTGAAAATTCCATTTTGCAGGAAATGAGTTTTAAAGTATAAAGTTGCATTGGAAATCGGTTGAAATTGTTGTATTAAATTTATTATAATTAATTTAGAAGCAAAGTAAAGCTATTTTTAGAAAGGTAAAAATCCAGGTTTTCGTAAATTTATATAAAAAAGAATTGGGAAAAATTTTCTTTTTAAGGTAGTCAAATATCTTAAAAAACAATTTTGATGAGCCTAATTATCTTTGATTTGAATAAAATAAAATTAACGAGTTTCATATTTGTTCCATTATAAAGAGGTTTTGGACCATTATCAGCAAGTAAATTAAAAGACACTTACTAATTGATTTTATTCATTGAAATGTTTGTAGCATGGATACAGAACATTCGGCGTGTGAATACACCCAACCCCTCCCACTGGGACAGAAATTTTTGTGGATATCTGGTTAAAATTATATATCAATGTTTAAAGTACAATGAAAATTAGTCGAGTAAAAATAAACCAACTGTTCCTTTGCAAAAATTAGTTTCATAAAGCGAAACACTTTTTTTAATAAATTCACTAAAGTAGGATGAAAATGTTAATCGTGCAAGAAAAGTTGTATTTAAGATAAATATATTATGATTTTATGTATATTTTATAACCCTAATTTGCAGCAACACAATACTTTTCAAAATTACAAAAATCTGTAAATCCCCCAAAAATTTACATTGAATAAAATAGTAAACAAAGACTGAATATCAGAACACTATTCCTCTTAAAATAAACAACAACGAATCCCATCTTAAAACAGATTCAGATATGTTAAATTTCATTTTCACTTGAATACTAAATTTAAAAACTTTTAAGTTATTTATACTAAGAACTTCTCAATGTAATAGAGATATAATTATAAGCTAATGTTTTATAATTTGATAAAAATAATAATAATAATTAAAAAAAAAAAAAAAAAAAAAAAAACTATGTTATATACTTGCATATGAATATAGAGAAAATCGTAAGACTAAATTAGTTTTACATAATAAGAATATACAATCTGTAAAATACGAAATTTTGTTTCAAGGATCATAGCACCATCATTCTATATCTGGAAAACTATTTAAAGTAATTATGTTTAAAAGTAATAAAATGTATTCCAATTTTAAATATGATGTCCTTTCAATTTGAGTATTATTTTTTACAGAATTCAATTTAAAACTATCACCAGACCAAGATTCTGAATGTTAATTTAAGTAAATTAGGACATTATAAAGAGCCTAGTAATTTTAAATGAAACTTTGCTACTATATGTATAAACATTGCGCACAACTGCCAACAAAAGCATTTATAAGTCTTAATAAACCATAGAGTATATATGAGTATTTAACATAATGTTAGAAAAATTTAGAGAAAGTAATTTTTTCTACTTACTTTGCACCATATTTAGTTGGTTTGAAGGAAAATCATCTGCAGTGACAGGTCTACCACGCATATAAGTGGCTGTTTCTTTAGGTCCAAGCATTTTTATAAGAACTCGAACCGTTACCAATTCTTTATAAATTTAATGTTCCTTTGAATAAGTCCTTTTTGACAACCATGAATAATTTCTTTTTCAAATTTGGAAGGATTAGTGTCAAAGCATCACATTTTTTTCAGAATGTGTTTTGAAAAAAACGTCTTCAATCTCATTTTATTTTAAATATTTAAATATCAACTTCTAAACAATATTACAAAATATGTTCTTTTAAGTTGGTCACTTTCGAACTTAAATGTAATTTACAAGCTTAAATTGCATTTTATCTCCTTTTATCACCAAACGATAAAAGTTTTTAACAGTAAAATTAACCTCGAAAGTTCCTAATAGTTTTCACTTTTTATCACAAAAACTAATTATCTTTATATTGAAAAAATAAACAAACAATTGTTATAACGTTTGAAGTTTTATACTAGTGGAAGTTCATATACTCCATACGAATGTTTTCTGTTGTCTGGCACATTCGAATTCCGCGAGGTGAGTGGAACACTACTCAAAAAACGTGGGAAAATGGAATAGCGCGACCTCTTACGGTGACAATCGTTTGCCCAATTGCATTAAGTGCAGGTAGGGCACGAATTACGCGCCAATCTTCCAGATGAAAGGGACTGTTCGCAAAATAAATACGAGCAATACTTCATAAATATTTTATTGGGTTTATATAATATATACAATGAAAGAAATTCTGTTAAAAGGCTCGTTCACGAGTAAAAGAATAATTTCGAATCTTTAAAAAAAAATTAATAATGAAGTACTATTTTAAAAACCTGATTTACAAGTTATATTTGTGCTTAGTTCACTCTACAAATCATAATGGAAAGCTTATACAAAAGCTCAATCCCAGCCTACATTATTGTGTGTGAAATTTTCACATCCAGCATCTCTCCGACACCTTACATTCAGTTTTCAAAATATAAGTAAATGTCTTAGTTTTGGAGAAATCAGTTGTGATTTTTATTATTTAATAACTGTTAAAATAAATATTGAAAAGTTTTCATCTTCATCAATAAATAAAAAACTGTGGGTGTGGAAAATCGCACGACTTTCAATTACACTATAATACTGACGTGGAGTTGTGTCATTTACCGTTTTTATATTTTCATCACTCATTTAGCAAAAATGGACAGTTTGGCGGTATTTTTTGCGATAATTTTTGTATGGGGTCTTTAGTAAAAAAAAAAAAAAAAAATAACTCACTCCACCGAAATGATGATTTTGGCGACATACTTTTTGATAATTCTTATAATTTTTCTTTTTTTGTAAGTGAAACTGGGGCGAAAAGAAAAAAAGATCGTTGATTAGGTATGTTCAAGGAAAGAGAACTCTGTCTTAAAGGCATTCGTTTTTCAACTTTGTACGCCATTAAAGCATTTTTACGGGAATTTCGGAGGAGGGGATGCTTAGAGCACCTTAAGAGGCATTACCACAGAAATTTTGAACAAAATTGTTAGATCCGTTTTTAGCAATAACCGAAAAACATGATTTTTTTTTCAATGGCAGCTACCTTATGCACATGCGCGATTTTGACGAAAACCTTAACTGTAGGTCCTTGTTCCACCACCAACCTGAACACCAAATTTGATTATCGTAGGTCAATTTGTTCGGGAGTTATGCTGACCCCGTACACACATAGACACACATTTTTTTCTATGTCACTTTTTTGAAATCAGGATGATCCAAATCGTGGAGAAATGCAAAAAGATCAGAACAAAAGTTTTACCGAATACTATACTTTCATTACCCTATGTATACATATGGGTATTTGAAAGTAAAAGCCTTTAAAGTGTCAAGATCGACACGTTCCATTCTAGAATTATGCTGTCCACAGACTTAAAAGACTTTTTTCAAAAACACCTTTTTCACTTTTTTTTTATTCAAACATAGATATCACCTAAATATCGACATTATTATTATTAGTATTTTTTTTTTCTCAACATGCAATCCTTACATTATACTATATAGCATTTAGGGTAATTGAAAGAAAAATGCAAAAAAAGTCAACAATTTAATGTAAAGAAGTTATGTCAAAAGACACCTGTTTGAATTGGAAACTTTCGCCATCGTTTTTATATCAAGATACCAGGAACATGAACTGTTATATCCACTTCCTATTTTGTAGTATATCAAGAAAAAAGTAAGATGCTTATGATTTATTCGAAGCTTTTAGAAGAAGAAAAAAGAAGAAGAAGAAGAAGAAAAAAGAATTTATTTCTAATGGTTCTTTTTCGTTAATGATGTAAACAACACACTAGTGCATAGGATTTCTTTCCATTTTTAAAGAAAAATGAAGTGAACCAATCAGTTTATTATGCAACTACCTGTATTGATCAGCACTTGAGAAAACCGTTATGGATGCATCGGTTTATAATTAAAACAATTTTTATCTATAACTTCAAATTCGTACATAAAAATTTACACCTTAAACTTCCAAAAATATACATACTTCATATATTTCTTGAATATCATTTAGCGTAATTCGTTTTACATTTCCCCAATCACCTACAAAATGTTCAGCCTCATGAGAAATTCATATCTGCCTTTCCTTTTAGCACTTCCAGCTAGAGCATATAAACAAGTTTTTATACGCATTTATATGCAGTAGTTAACCGCTTTTAAAACAATGAACAATAGAAAACGTCTTTCACTATATTTGAAATCAAAGATTTTTTTTTTTTTTTTTTTTAATTTAATATACTGTCGCTTGGTAAAAGTATATTCGCTCACCAACGGTTAAGAATGTATTTTTTGTTTCAAAATAAAGATTCTTTTCCATTTTTATCTTTATGTGAAATTATCGAAACAGGGGGCCATAATTTGAAAATTTTCAATGATTTACCATTAAATCAACCAGTTAAATTTCAAAGAGTGGAAGGAAAACTCATACAGAAGTTTGGTCTACCTTCTTATCATTGTACCAGCCTTACTTCAATTTCACACAAACTGTTTCGTTTGAAACATCTCAATTATCTATGTTGCTTTATGATATGTTTTTATTCACTACCACGTATAACATTGCTTTGTTAATATTTATGAGCACCAGCAGAATTATTTGAAAAGGGGTACAGATTACATACTGAAAAATTCAAAGCAAAAGTGCAAATTTTTATTTAAAACTTTATTTTGAAAAATGTGATAATTAAATTTCTTAGTAAAATATTAATTAACAATTATGTTTCAATTTTCCACTCATAGGAACACTCTGTTAACCTATATTATATGTATTTTTTTTTCCGTGAATTTTTCCACTTTTTACCATTTTATTTTTAATTTTCAATCTCCAGGGGGTGTAAATGCACTCTAATGACCCTCCCTGGCAGCATCCATTATACAGTTTGTTAAAAAAAAATTTAATCCCTTATGAAGCGATCCCAAGCACCCAAAAGAAAACAATAAACCGTATTACGTTGCAATACTGTCATGTACGGTAAGTGGCATAATTTTTTTAGGATAAATTGGTTTTTCGTAAAGATGCTATAAAAAATATAATCGGGATGTGTATGTTTTTGTAAAAATATTTATTTCATTTAGTTTCATTGAATGGATTTATTAGGCGCATGATTGATGAATATGTATTTTTCTTTTGAATTTTGAAACTTAGCCGTTTATGTATGTGTTTGAATGAGTGACTTATAAATACTTGCAAAACGTATGGATTGACATTAAAAACTGAAAAATACTGAAAATTGAACTCATTGGTTTATGTTCTGAGACTTCTACTGTATATACTTGTAAGAATAAGAGCAACTCACTACTTATTAGCTAGTTTAATATGAAATGGGATATTGATGAAGAAAAATCGACCTTGTTCCTGCATAAAAGCAAGGTTTTAATAACTTATGAGCTACCTAAAAGTGGCATAAGCGTGACATTACCTTATACGCATTGAATAGAGTTCATTTCATATTCTTTATGGCATAATGTGACATTCAATAGCAATAAGAATGATATAGTATTTGACAGTAATCCTATTTGAGGGCAAGCTATTATTTTCTGTGAATGGTGGTTTATAATCGATGCCTCTATACGAGTTCAATTTAATAAATGATAAAAGCAAGTATAAATCCCCTGCACACATAAATAATCGACTTGCATTAGATATATTTTTATGTTAATTATTACGTTAATTTTTTTAATGGTGATTCTTTTGTCTATATTTATTTCACTACTTTAATGATTAAAAGTTACTTTTTAAGCATCGCATTAGTGAGACTATATATTTCATGTCGAATTAAAACTTTTTTTTAAATTACAAATATTACTTTAAAGGTACTTAAATAGCTTCGAATCTAAACCTTGTCTCTTGAAAAATTAAGATTAATTAATGCACAAAAATAAAAGCCTTGTGGTAATTTATATAATTTTTCTTTTTATGTTATGTATATTTTTTTGTTTGCAAACAAATGAATAACTAAAAAAAAGTTTTAAACTAAACAAAACCATGAAATCCTAACAATCAACGAAGCTCATAACAACTATTTCTCTCTCTTCTTCGTTTTTCTGTCTTCTATCATCTATCCTTTCACAACGATGCTATTGAACTATATTAATGTTCTATGATAACATTCTCTCTTGATTAACTGCATTTCTTAAAAGCATACGAGCTTTTGACACTATACCAATCATAAAAAGTATTTGTCGCAATATCTTTTGAACTCTGGAACATTTATTGTTGAACTCTGAAACATTTATCTTTCAACGAATTGTTTCATTCATCTTCAATATTCCTTAACTAGTAGAAACAAGTTTGCGAGTCTGTCCACTTATAACAGTACCTTTCCTTCACTGAAGGTAATGTCGCTCGCAAGTGGAAAGACAACAACTCGAGGAAGTAAGGGCACCTAAGAATTCCAAGCTAGGTAAAGTCACCGTCTTAAGCTAAGCTATGCAAAGCGAAATTATTAAACTAGTCAGGAAGTGCCGATATTTTTAAAGAGATTATTATTTTTAAATCCTTAAATTAACATAAACAGTGTGTGTGTGTGTGTGTGTGTGTGTGTGTGTGTGTGTGTGTGTGTGTGTGTGTGTGTGTGTGTGTGTGTGTGTGTGTGTGTGTGTGTGTGTGTGTGTGTGTGTGTGTGTGTGTGTGTGTGTGTGTGTGTGTGTGTGTGTGTGTGTGTGTGTGTGTGTGTGTGTGTGTGTGTGTGTGTGTGTGTGTGTGTGTGTGTGTGTGTGTGTGTGTGTGTGTGTGTGTGTGTGTGTGTGTGTGTGTGTGTGTGTGTGTGTGTGTGTGTGTGTGTGTGTGTGTGGTCGCTCGCGCACTCGTAAATCTGCGGCGGTCTAATAAACATATTTGCTGTCATCACATACCCTCCCTAAAGTTTTTTGTTTGCTATAAAAACACAAAAAATCAAAGGATTCGTCTTGTTTAAAATGACCACTCATCAAATCATTAACATTTTTAAATGTCGATATATATGATAAAAAAAAAATTATCTTGATTACTAAGTGCATGCAGCATTAAAAAAAAAAGGATTGTTATGATTTGTTAACTTCAAATTTCATATCTCCTCCCAAAAAAAATCTCTGGTTATGCCCCTGTTGACAATGAACCGAACAAGTTTTGAGGAATATCAGAAAAAGGCCGCTTTTTTACACACTCTTCTATTGATACTTTGAGGGACTAATTAACCCACTTGCATTAATTCAATCAATCTGAATATTGGCAGATAGAATGCATTGCCATCCGTAACGAGTCCATAAAGCTTGTTGGGTTTTTTTTTGGGGGGGGGGGAGGGAGAAACGTTAGTCAAAATACGCAAATGCTATTTTCAAGAACATTCTTTGCTGTTTCACCGGCTAAGAAGGACTAACGATTAGGGACTTCACCGATCAATGACTTCCCGACTGTGATTTCCTGACTATGACTTCCCAATTATGACATTCCGACTGTGACTCTATGACTAAGACTTTGTGTGTATCGCGTGACTTTATGAATTTGTCAAATTTAGGATACCTGAAATTTTAGAAAAAAGATGCATGTGTCGTCATAGAGATAATTTTTTTTAATAGCTATATTAATTAAACCTTTATGATTTTTTTTTTTTTTTTTTTTTTTTATTGCAATTGAATAAAACTATGCAACATTCAGGGCAAAATATATTATTGCTCCGATTTAATATAAAATTTCACAAAAAAAGTAACAAATTGCTAACACCAGATTTTTTTTCTAAATAAAACAACATATTTTTGTAATAAAAAAAAGTCGAATGTGGATCCTTCAGGAATTTGTTGTTTTTTTTATATCCATGAAAATTATTGCAAGAACATATATTATCCTTTCTAAAAATAAAATTCATGTGTTTCAATTCACTAGTTGTAGTAAAAAATTTCACGTTTGCCAAATTTTTTGCGAAACGTGTTTTCTAAAATTTAAATTTGAAGCATGTGAATACTACTAAAGATGTTAAACATGAAAATGACTGTGAAAATATGTACTCTATCTTCATCATGAATAAAATTAACCGAATTTCACAACGTATTTCATATTTGTCAATTTGTGTTAGTAAATTTCGCTTTTATGAATTTAAATGTTCATAATGAGGATCTAGTCAAAATTAAATCTAATCTATACAAAAGTTTTTAAAAAAAAAAATTGATTTAATACAAGAAATTTTACATTTTGAAGAGTTAACTGTAATGGTATTTTTGACTTCTGGTTGAAATTAAGTATTTTTGTCCAGTAATAATTAATTTTAAAAATTTCTTTTCCCGAAACCTAAAATTTCCGCATGCCCTTGTAATCTTTGAAATCAAAATGAGATTTTTCAATTCATTATTCTGCACCATGAATTAATATTTCTTACAAAAAAAATTTTAAGCCTGATAATTAAATTCAAAATATGCAAGTTTTGTGTTTAACATTTTATAAATGAATGGTAATTTTGTGTGCATTTTGTGTGTCTTTATCAATAAACGATCCATAAAGTGTCGCGAGTAACGTTTAATTTGGTGATGATATTTATTACTTTCAAGGGAGGGGGGCTAAAAGGGTGTTGTTTACCCCAAAAATAAGAAACATTAAGCAGGGGTGTAGTGGGGCGGTACAGCATACCTTTACTCTTTTGAGAGCCGGTACGTAATACTATCACTTTTTTTTTTAACTAATTAATAATAACTCACACATTTTTATGCTTGTACTAGCTGCGTGGCCCCGCGCTGCTGGGGACCCGTTGAAGGACATAAAAGTTTGCGTAAAGAGAAAGGTTCATAATTTACAAAAAAATGTTAGCACAAAATGAAAAAATAACCTGATTTCCCTTTACCAATTATTTAATCATGATCAGAATAAAGAATCAAAGAAATGAAATCTCAAATGGAATACTACACTCCTGTTGTAAATATTAAATTAGTTAGGTGTAAATAGTGAAACACGTAAGGGAGCGAGCTCCCCAAAATGGGATAGGCGGGCAAAACGGGATATTGAGCCTCGGGTCTTAACTGGTGGTGCTATCTCGCGGGAGAAAGGCAAAACTGGTTCCCGACCACCATGACAGCATTCTCAGAGTAAGTTGGTGATTGCCACGTGAAATTACAAAGAAACTGAGAAAATTTTATAGATTGCTGAAGACTATAATGACCACTACGTGTAGCTTTCATCGTCTAAATGGAAAATTCCTTATGAAGTATATGAGAGTTTTACAGCAAATTAACTATTTATTTGCAATTTTTTTATTTTTTTTTTAATCTTCTTTTCAACTTGTGTTTTATGTTCTTTAAATTATCACGGCAGGTTTTCAGCAGAAATTCAATTTTTTTTTTTTTTTTTTTAATAAATTTCCTGGTGGAAGCAAATAATTTTCAGAGTTCCAGCCTCGCCATTGGTTCTTAAATTTAGACCCTAGTAGCAATTTTACCTCGGCCGGTGATCGGAATTCCATCCCCAGGTGAATCGCCGATGATTGGCGATTCACCGGAAACTCACCCTAAACTCATCTTTCCCTTGGCAACTAATCCATTTTGTCCCCGTGGCCGGCCATTGGCCGATGTCCGGAAACTGATCGAATTCGAGCAGAAGCCGACAAGAATTAGTTCGAAGGCCGAAGAAAATTTTGCTCTCAAGAAATATCGAAACAATGGTCGTTATTTTGTCGAAAATATCAATTAATAAACATTAAATAATTATAAAGATGTAAGTATTGAATATTAAAAACGACAAGTTAAAATAATGCAAAACTAAAAGCCGGAGCGCGTAATTCTTACATGGTAGTATTTTCAATGACATTTTAAGAGTACAAATAAATCGAAGTTATAACACTACCAAATTCAGAATTGTCTAAATTACTTACCCTGGGATCGAACCGAGGACTGTTATCTCCGGAGTGCGTTGACATGGCCACTGGACTGTAGTTACTTGTGATTCTTGGTATAACAATTGTATTGTAGTACAAAACTCTACTATCATACAGACTTTGCAAGGAAATTGATCGACATTTTTTTTTATATATGGGGTATTTTCGGAAAATAGCAAATCTTCCATAAATTTGGGAAAATGATATTAATTTATTTATTATAGCAAAAAAATAATAGTGTCAAATAAATAGTGTCGCCATCTATTTTGTAAAATTTTAACTAACTGATTTTATGATATTTTTTGAATTGCAATTTAAGAGTTTATTTAATAATTTTGACATTTAAAAAAATATATTTAATTTTTAAATTTTTAAAAAAACTATATCCAATTTGATTAACTTTTTGAAACATATAAACATATTTTTATTTTACTTAAAAGATGTTTAAAAAACGGACCAAAATATGTTCAGCAAATTATAATGAAAACTATTTAAAAACAATGACTATATTTTTATTTTATATTAAAATGAAATGAGAATTTATATTTAATTTTAGAAAATTGTTCCTATATTGTTTTACTATATAAAAACTTTTATTTATGGATTTTATTGACGTATTTAGGTAAGCAATATATAATTATGTGGTTTGTGCTTTCTCAAAATATATATTTACATTTAAAATTTTTCATACACTTAGTTTTAAAATATTTTTCACTTATTGCCAAAGCGAAATGTTTAGCAAATTGTATACTTGATTTAAATTTGAAATACATTCAAGGATCGCCTCTAATTCAGTGGAATTGCAAGAAAAAGAAACATAAGTTTTTTATCGCCTGTCGATGTGGTTCCGATATCTTGCCGATCAAAAAAACGATGATCAGAAATTCTAATCGGCCCCCGATGTTGGGAAGATATCTTTTCCCGATGAGTTTAGGGTCATCGGCAGACGAGGAAATAAGGGTGTGTTTATATATCAGTCTGGGGAATCGCCGATGACTTTGATGAATTCCGATCATTGGCCGGCGAAACGCCATGCAGTGATTGCTACTAGGGGAAGCCCTCTTTCTCTTCAATTTAGTTGTCAATTGGACAATTCCCGCATTTTTTAAAAACGAGTGAAATTAGTACATATTTATGAAGATTTTCTTTCTGATTCCAAAAATTTAAACAAAAGTTCTTTAAAAAAATTAGTTCTTTAAATATTAAGAAAAGAAAATGTCCCAAAACTGAGCCAAAACGGGACCGCTGCGAAATTAAGTAACTAATGGTTATTTCGGGCCAGGTACAACCAGATGGCGCTCTGGCCTCAAGCTTCGCTAAGCGATAGATGAAAATGTAAACAAACTATTCTACCAACTGGATTGTATACACGGAATTCAAATTTGTCAATAGCTAAAATGTTTTCCTTTTTATCCTTTTTTTTATTTAATTAACAAGTTGAAATGTGGAAAGGATAATTCTATAAAGGAGCGACTTTCAAATTTGTAAACTTTACAGGTAAATTGTATCATGTTATAAATGTATTGCTTTCAAACTTTTATAGTGTTCTAAGTTAGGCTTAATTTTGTCATAACTCAAACAATCTCTCATAGAAATTAAAACAGTTTTATTTCATAATTCTATTTTAAATATTCTTTTGAAAATATAATTTTGTAAAATTGTAAAAGTGAAATTTTAAGATGTTTGTTTCCTACTGATACAGCTATCATATAAACATTTGCTGATTTTTTAACATCATTAAGAATAATTAGAAAGTAATCTTTTTATTTATCAAGTTGAAATTATCTTTTTTATGGCTATACTCGTAAACAAAAAACCTGATAATGTTTCATTTCTTAGAACCAAGGAAAGCTACAAGAATATATGATACCGATGGAAGAATGACAAGTTAAAAGAATATATGATAAAATCTAAAAGAAATGTAAACAAAACAAAAACACACACACACACACAAAAAAGACTGGCTGCTGTGTGTTCAAGAATACAGCTATATTTTTTATTACCAGAGCATTAAAAAAGTGCCAATAAGTGTTCGACAGAGTATTTCCATAGAGGGAAACCTGTCTCTAAATGTTTTTTTGGTGAAGGAAAAAAAATTCCCGAATTAAAATGGCTCTTTAAATGCATCAATGCTAATAAAGATGGTTCATATAGTTCAAAAAGAAAACATAATGTTCTCCAGTCGAGCTCATCTGAAAAATAAAAGATGTAGTTCACTACTTTTTATTTCAGTAGTTAGTTGAATTTATTAATGCTATTTTGTTTTTTGTTTTTTTAACCATCAATTTTATGAATACTAAAAAGTTATTTATATAATTTTTTTACGGACATTTATTTGTAAATATATATAATATATATTCTTAGAGTATAATTTTTAAGATTTCATTTTAACACTTATTTTCATATCAAGGAAGTCATATCTGTTTGTCCATCTCATGACTGTGTGGTTAGTTCTCTGGCCACGTATACCAAAGGTGCCGGGTTCGAATCACGAATAAGGCATGAATGTTCATTATGGTTCGGAATCCGCTTTAAGTGGAAGGTCCCGGTCTGATTAGCCGTCATTGTACTTAAAAAGAGGTCGTTGAGCACATAAACCAACTAACTTATTTGTTTAAAAATGAAAATATGTATTTGAAATAATTTATTCTCTTGAGGAAATACATTTGCTTAAAAATGAAATTTTAGTCAGAATATTAGGTACCAGCCTTTTACAATTTTTAAATTCCTATTATTCAAAGTTGAAATAAAGTTTTTGTGTTATAATTTAGTGTTTGTATTTTTGTAATGTTTATTCTTAAATACATACTGTTTTAATGTATTGCTTGTTATGGCATTGAAATTATTTCAGACTAGCTAAATACCCGTGCTTCGCTACGAAATTTTAACATGTGCAATATTTTAGCTAGCTGTGAGGCCTCGCATTGCGGAAATCTGTCATTCGTGTATAAAACCCAGTTTTTGCCGCTTCGCTCGCAAGAAGGTTCATCGCTACCCAAAATCGAGCTCACTTCGTTCGTTGAAAAGTTCTTGGACACATAAACACAGGCTTATTTCACTCGTTAGAAGGTTTATTGCTATGCAAGCATAAGCTCGCTTCACTCACTAAAATCTAATTGCTACGTAAAGACTTAATATTGGAAGCCTCTTCTTTGCCAAGAAAAAAAAAATTCCCCGTTAATACAATAATACAACACCCCTTTAAGATTATTTTAACACGTGTTTGTGGAAAGCAAAATTAGAGGCTAAAACTACTTATGTTAAAATATATTATAAAATTAATTAAAAAATAACAAAATAAAAATTTTAAATTCTGTTTTTTAAAAGTCCAATTAAAAGACCAAAACTACTTATGTTTCCCATTTATGTTGAAGGATTTTCTCATCTGACTCGTAAGTAAATAAATGTTTTATACTTTTTTTTTCAGTTTGTACGATTTGAAATAAGTTTATTTCCATAAGATTAATTACTCAATCCAACATTGCTTCTTAAAAATGCTGAAATGCAGATTTTTTTGGCACAAAATAAAGATCATTAGAATTTTAAATATTATGCACTAATTTTATTTATATTGTATAATAGTTATATTGTATATAGTAAGTAATAAAATATCCATTATAAAGTATGTTTTTGATTTAATAGTTAAGAATATCCAATAACTAAAGTAACATTTGCACCTCCAGGAAGTGCACTTGTCCTCCCCTCTCCCACCCCTCGCTTTCCCTGTATAATAACAAAATAAAATTTCATTAAGATAGAGAAATTGAAAAATCCGGATTAAAAATAACCGGCTTATACCCCCTTGGGTGCTTTATGTATCCCCCTGAAAGTAATTCTGTCGCTGCTCATGTTATTTAATATAAACTTCTGTACGTAAATTAATTAAAATGTTACAAAGCTAAGTAAGCATAACTCTCTGCTGCATAGCTTGTTATGAAAACATTGTTTTATAGTATTTTGTAAAAAAAAATTTTTAACATCGTGATGTATCGAGACATCGCGATGTTTGCTTCCCGATATACCGCGATGCAGAAATGTTAACATCGCCCAAGCCTAGCTCCAGTAGACTAATTTATTAAACAGACGTTCTAAATGGATTTTAGAAATTCATAAATATATTTTGACGTAAGTAAAATTTTACTTTTTTTTTTTTTTTATCAATGGCTCTTTATGATCGAAATTCGAGGAAATCGCTTTAAAAAGAACTGATTTTGGTGGGCAGAAAAGCGAATAACTGGTTCTATCAGGACATGTGCCCCTCGAGTATCATCACAGCTTCAAACGTCGATGTTTCAAACTGTGCTTTTAACTGTAACTCATACGTATGCCGAGCCTCTTCCTTTGGAGGTCCACCACCACATTCACCATGAATAAATGACGTTTGTTATTATTTTGTATTTATTCAACTGTTTGTGGTCTGGACCCTAACTGTTATATTTCGTTTGTATTAAAATTTATTTCGTTAACTTATTAGAGGTATTTTCGCATTTTATTCTTCTGAGCAACAGTATCATGCACCTTATGATATAAAAAGCATAATTTTTAACATTAAGATATCACACCTGTAGCTATGCGTACTTGTAATTTCTTGATTCTTAGAAATAAATATCAATTCCGGGATTGATCCAGGTTTTGCTCTTTTTTTACACTCTTGTTCTGAAAAGTGATGGTCCATTTTCTTTTCCAACTATCAAACTAATAATTGTTCACCTAATTAACTTTTTAAAATTGCAATGTTTTAAAGTTTGCCTATAGTTTTCGAAAATGGATTATCCATATTTGATCAACATTTTGTTGTATTAACTTGAATTTTAACTTTTTTGTTTGTTGAAATGTTCGTGAGGGACAAAAAATATATTTTGTGCATGAAAAATAATAGAATTGACTGTAATATGTAAACTTTTTTATTGTAATTGAACCACTTGCACTGTTACTTTTAAATTATTTCAACTCTTATTAATAAATCATGATTTATTGTTGAATATTTTTTATTTCAGGTAACTTAGTAAATATGACTGATGGAATAGAGAAATTCGAAGTTACCGATTGGGATCTTGAGAATGAATTTAATCCAAACAGAGTAAGACATAATTTGACAAAAAAGCAACAAATCTACGGTATATATTTACATATATTGATTAATTCTCGTAATTGTACTGATACATATTCCTTTTATGAATATTAAAATAAAGGATAAAAACCTTGAGAATGACATGTTATAATAAAACTAAAGATTATTAAAATAAAATGTTCATGCTACAAAATATAGTATGCTTTCACCCATTTATGATATGGTAACATTGCCTTCATTATCAAATTTTATGTCTCAATCTAAGTTTTTTAAGAAATACAGGGTTGAGAGAAAAAGAATTGTATTATTTTATACATCATGGTTTTTCAAACACCTCCTCGTAATATTTGATATCCTTTCACAATAAAAATGAGTGCTTAAGTAGTTTTATTACTTTATTATACTATTTATTTTTTTTACATGTTACTTAAATTTAAAAATTCAAATTAAATGTGTTTTGAAAAATAATGTTGCTCTATCAAATAAAATGTATAATTTATCCTTCTTTTTTATAAAAATCATCTTAATTCCTATCAGTATTTAGATTTGTTATTAATTATCATTTTACTCCTTAGCATATGGCTAAAATTAATTTTAATGTAATAAGCCGTTTTTCTCACTAAAATGGATGTTGCGTTAATGCTTAAGAAGTCCTTACTATACTAAAACAAACACTGAAGCTATGAAGCTTTGTCTAAAATTCATAAGGAAATGCCTTCCAAGATTTCTTTAAGGGAAGTTCTTGTATTCATGCGAATGATTAGAAAACTCTCATTAAACAGTCAGCTAAAGCATAGATAGACAATATATCTCAGATAGTCTTGCATTATGTACAATGTGGTCAGGCAACATTTTATTATAATGCCCAATTACTTTTGAAATTGGTGTTTGTAAGACACTGTCTAAAATGAGAATCTGAGATGAATGAATCTTCAATTCATTGTGGTTGGGCTTTGTAGATTTGGACAAGCTTACTGGATATATGGAAGATAGTAAAAGTTTGGTGTGTAATTATTTTTTATCAATTAATAAATAATATTTTACCCATCCATTTCTGAAATGCATCCCTTTATAAACTTGATATTTGGGAGAATATTTACCAAATTTACATAATTGCAAAATAACCTACATAATAAATTCTATGGTCCTCAAAATTCAACTAGTATTCTTCAATAGTTGCTCACTTGTACTTTTATAAGTATTAAAATACTCAATTTTAATCAATAAGCACTATTTGTTTTTAACAGAACTAGTACCTGAAAAATGTAGCAAAACGTTTATGCTTGTTTATGTATTCCAGGTGTATTTGCTAGTGATGACAGTGAAGATGAAGATAGACCAAGTTTTGGTAAAAAATCGGCAAACAATTCCTCACAAATTAATTTTGTCAGTGGAGGTGTTAGAACTGTTGGTGAAAAACCTGAAAAAAAGGAATCTGATGAAGATGAGGTAAGAACTATCAAAGTAATTTTATTTTACTAATGTTCAAGTAAAAATGTTGCTTCTTTTACTAATTCTTCCCAATTTTTATAAACCTTCACCACATTTGATGTATAAAAAAGGCCATTTCTAAAATTATTTGAGAAAAACTATAAGTACATGAAACTCTATAAATAGATATTTGAGTATACTAACGTAACAGCCTTAGCAAAATTTGACAAAACTTTTAACATGAGAAGAAAGACAATTTGCAGTTGTATCAAGCTGCAAATATAGATGTGCTGTAGGCTCCATGTAACATTTAATTTTTTCCCCTTTTGCTTTGCATAGAAATAGCTACAACATAAACAAAACATTGCCATTCCTGAAGATATATTTCAGTTGATATTTTTATGCAGACAAAAAGATTCAATCATAAAAGAACAGATTTAACAAAACTATACATACTACTTCCATATGCATCTATCCAAAACATTAGAAGTTGAAAATGAGCCGAGCATTTGAATGAAATAACAATCCTAACAAAATTAAAAGTTATATGAAAATGAAGCTAGGAATCCTAAATGACCTCTCGCTTGTGTATGTATAATATAAATTTATCTTTAAACAGTTGTGAGGTTTTTTTTTTTTTTTAATTCCTGTTGGTGTTTAATGTTAGAATGCAATTTATTGTGCAGCTAGTAAAAATGATAGAAAATATAAAAATACTTATACTTTTGTAAATTTAACTGGAAAAAAAATTAATTGCATTGTGCTTAATATCAAATAAAATCTTCAGAAAATAGAAAAGAAAAGTGTATTTGTCATGGATTTTATTAAAAAAATAATAACTAAATGCTGATAAGTACCTACATGCTACCACCTCCTACTTCTAAAATATATAAGTAGAATTTTTTTTTTTTTTTAAATAATGGCTTAGAAGAGTATGAATTTTTTTCAAGAAAATTATTTTGGTTCAAATTATTTTAGCGTATATGAAATAAATTACACTTATCAAATATTCACTGCTATCATACAATACGTTTGAGCCTGTGGCTAAAATCTAAAAAATTTGTTGTATATTAATACAAAACATATTGTTGCTGAGTTAAGGGTTTGGCTTGCCATACAAATTGTTAGAATTTTTATCCGGTGACTAGATATTTTGTACCACAGAGGATTTTTTTATCAAATACTAGATTTCCCAAAGGCTGAGTACAATAAAAACATTTTTGAGTACTAATCCTTCTATATCAAAAGTTCAAATATTGAACATAAACATGTGAACTCTCAAACTAAGCATCATAAACTTTATTTTTAAAAAAATTAACTGCACTTATTTTTTTTGCATGTAAATTATTTTAAAGGTGGAAGAGACTATCTGTCTTTGATTTCTCAATGAAATTACTAAGTGGTGTTATTAAAATTATAAATTATATGCATGGTTAAAAGCCTAGTCTGATCTCACCAAATATTAAAAAATTCACTTCCCAATTACTAGAAATTTTGTAAACTTCATTTTCAATATTAAGTAATATTGCATTTATATCTCTAGACAAGAATGTTCTTTTTATAAAACTTAATCATCTTAAAATGTTTTGCACTATTTCTTTTTTTCTGAATTTGTACATACTTCAGTAAAACCTGTCGATAATGTTACAGAAGGGATGAAGAAAAATATTTTTTATACAGATTATCATTGTAAGTAACTATCTACAGCAATAATGTAAGGACATAGAAAAATATTGTTATAGATAGGTTTCAGTCAAACTGAGCATTTTGCACATTCAGTATTTATGTAGATATAGAAATGTGTACATGAATACATTGGATTGTGTTTGGAATTTTAAATTTTATTTGTTTAAATATTTTATACTCTAAGTAATAAAATTATACTAATTAATTAACAATAATTAGAATTTAAATGCAATCTGACTAATAAAATAAATGTACAGCCCTTATTGAAACTTCTGTCATTACTGTGCCTGGCTTGAACACTGAATTAATTTGGTGAAGGCTGGTGAACTGATGAATTTATTTTTTAGAGACAAAGCACATCGGTTATCTTTTTATGATTTGATGTTGATAGGATATTTTCTTTCATGGTTCAGCAAATTAAAAATATTAGTTAATTTTTTTATTGTACAAATAAGGGAGTTGTAAGTATAATTTAATTTTTCAAACAAAATTTTTTACTTATTCTGAAAATAAATCTGTTATTTTTGCGTATTTGCTTGCTGATGCAAATGACACTTGCATGCACATGTGTTTCAGTTCATCTACTGAATTGAAATGCACATCCAAAACATATGGTAATGTAGAAATAAAAGCCTATTGAGTTCAATTGGACCATTAGGTGTCATTTCGTTTTCCAAGATAAAAAATTGGGATATGCGTATACTACCTGCTTCCTAAAAAGCTAAAATTATCATTATAGAAAAGTGCATTCACAAAGTGATTATCTCTGTAGGCTGGTTCTAAATATATTGAGTAAATAAGAATTATAGAGAGGGACAAAACAAAATGTTGTATGTCAGTTTATTGTTATAGTTAATATTATTATACACAGATTTTACTGTAATTTATGTATAAATTTTGTAATTTAAAAGTGGTTTTTAGTTTATATTACTTAAGTAATTAAAAACAGTTTAACTTGTGAGCTTAATTTGTTTCTGTAGTTTAGTTTTAGCTTTTTGACAATATATTTTTTCTCACCTTAGAAGGGCTCTAGTGAAGATGAAGCCCCAGTTAGAGCCCCTCCTAGAAGAACCTTTGCCAATCAGAGAAGTGGGTTAAGTGGTGTTCGTAATTCTCATCAAATTGCTGGAATGCGGTCTCTTCAAAGAAATTCACATGGGTATTCAAGTTGTACTTTGCTTAATTTTTCAAACTGTGATTGTAAAGACTAAATATATAATTTATTAACTTTAAAACTTTTACGGTATGCATAAAAAAATGCGAAGAATAAAATATAAACTTTGCCCTTTTGTATCTTTTTAGCAATGAATTTGGAAGCTGGGAAAAGCATACAAAAGGCATTGGTCAAAAACTTTTACTTCAGGTAAGGGAGTTCTGAAACTTATTTTAGAAATTTTAGCTTGCTGTCATTAACCCATTCCGTCTGGCTTGTCATTCCCAAGCCTGCTCTGACTGTGGTGGTGAGGAGTATTTATAGTGAAAGGCAAATGTTGTATCATCCTGCTTTAGAGGTAGTAATTGTTGCATCATCCAGATGGAATGGGTTAATCAGAATCAATACTGATCACATGATGCAGAATTAATTTCTTAGAGTGGTATATGTCATCTATTAGTTTTAAGCAATGGTCTTTAAATAGATTTATTATTTCACTGTACTTGTAAATAGATATGCAATACTTCATTTTATCTATTCTCTACAGTACTTATTATTTTATTAAAAATTTTACGAATAACAATAAATTTCCATTGATAATTTTCATGCTTTAAAGTTATAGCCACATTCAAATAAAAAAATTTTATCAAATATTGTACATGTGACATAACTCCTTTTCATTATGATTTTATCTTGTAGAAAATACTTGTCTTCATAATTATGTATAATATTTTCATTAAAGTTTTTTAAAACAATATCATTATGTATCTATTAAAAGCTAATTTATGTCAATGAAAAGTATGTGCAAATTATCCTAAGTGAAACAAGTAATTTTTAAATGTACCTACACCTAACATTGAAGTGAAAATTACAAATTTTCTAAGTGCTTTTTAAGTTTAACATTCTACTAATCACTTATTTTAACATATCTTAGATGGGGTATGAACCTGGAAAAGGATTGGGTAAAAAGCTACAGGGGATCACCACCCCTATTGAAGCTAAATTGCGAAAAGGAAAAGGAGCTATTGGTTTGTATGGCCCAGAGAAACCCACTATGGCTCGGGCAAGTGGTCCTGGTGTAACATCCAAAGAAGATGTAGAAGAAGTGAGTGAAATCAAGAAACACCAACGACAGTGGAAAAAGAAAGGGGTATGTGTTTTCTTTATCCTATTACCAAACTACTTTTGAATATAATTTTTTTTCCCCCCAATAAATGTTTTCCTATATAACAGTGTATAGATTTTTTTCATTAACTTTTTTAAAAAACAATTTTTATGATTTTTTTTTATGCTGGGAAGCTGTTTAAAATATTCAGAGAGAGACAAAGAAGAAACGCTTTGAGTTATTTGTGAGCATAATAAATTAGGGTTCTTGCTTCTTATATGCAATTTAAAAATAAAATTAATAAATTATTAGTTGCAGGTAGTTTATAAATAATAGTAAAGGTAGTTCATTGGGATTTAGCTTTTTAAAAGTGCTTAAGATTTTAAAATGCATTAAAATACTTTTCTAATGTACTTTTTATACTATTTTTTAAAATTCTTGATGATCATATGCTTTCTTTGATTTGTACGGTTCAGAGAGAGTTTCTTGCATTTTGAGTATTTCTTTGAAGTAATTAAAGTGGGTATTCAACTTATTCAGATATTTCAATGACTATATTTTATTTAATTCTCAAGACTTCATCTTTTATTATTCACATTAAATCACAAGTTCTTACCAAAGCTATTTATCAAATTATTTTACTTGTTGTAAAAAAATAGCAAAGTTAGATTAAAGTACTTTTAATGAATGTAGAATTTTAATCTAATTATGAGACTATTTTACCAAAACTCTATTCAAATGTCATTTATTCATATTAATTATATAAGAGAGCAGTCCCTTTCTTGAAGTATCTCATTTGCCTTGGTAAACATTCTGTAGAATAATTTTTATACAGTGTTAATTTAATCTATTTCCAGATTTTAACCTAAGTTTAATATCTCTAAATATATGAGTTTATTTATACTGTGAATTAAAATTTTATTTTCTTACTCTTGTTAGATGTAACTAAATTGTTTCGTTCTGTAATAAATATGTGTATCTAAGTACCAAAGTTTGAAAAAGAATTTACCTGCAAAACGGCTATTACTCGAAAGGAGAATTAACCTTTATGCTTTTCTAAAGATGTTGAGAAACTTATGGGTAGGTTTGTGAGTAAAGCAACAAACATGTAATTTAGAAGATTTACTGTTATTCCAAGCTGTTTTGATTGTTTTTTAGGAATAAAAGGGTTTTTTTTTTCCCCCCAATGTAGTAATCTATATATCACTGAAATTTTAGAATTGATATGACAGTTTGAAAGAACTTCAAAATTTACATTTTACAGTCGATAAAGTTTTCTTTTCAAAATAATTGCTTATAAAAATTTATTAAATTTATATTACTATATTTGCTAATTCTCTATTTGTAGTCTTTTAATGTTTAGTCATATTTTATTGATATATAATTTTATATTTTTGCAGCTACGTTTTTTTTTTTTTTTTTTTTTTTTCCAGTTGATATTATAGCGTAATACAATTCTTTTTGTCTTACACTTTTCTGCATTTTCTATCCCAATTTGTACAATGTTTTTCAATGCAAGGTAACTTCAAATTTCAATTCATTACAAAGCAGATCAAAATGAAGCTTCTCCTTTGTGTTCATTTTAGGACAGCAAACCAAAAGTGGAATATTTTCTTCAAAGTGCTGAGGAAGCGGTACAAGAAGGCTCGACCAAGCGTTTCCGAGGGGACGCCAGTTCTCTGAGCAGTGTGAAGGTAATTGACATGACAGGTCCTGAACAGCGAGTGTTGTCAGGTGAGATTGCTAGTTTAACAATGCTGGACAGTGATCCTTTTCACTGTTCTTCCTTAAACAGAGGTTGGGAAAAGTTTTTAACTAGTGCTTGTTGCCTCTTAATTCTCTGTATTGTTCCTGTGTAATTGCAATGACTTTTTATAGTTCTGCCATTTCATCTAGATTTTTGTGCAGTTTAATTATTTAATGATGTTTGATATTTCTTGTCATTTATTAGGTTAAAAAAGATTAAATAAAATTTTATGAGGTTTCTTTTTTATTTGCCATAATAATTCCTTGCCCTAATTATAAATTCTTTAAATTTTCAATTGCTTTTTATAAAGTTTTTATGCACAGTAACTTTATGAAAATCCTCAGTTTTTCACTTTCATTATTTGAGAGCATCCTTAAAGCCAAGAAAAAATTAATTTATCAATTCTTAAATTTGATTTAAAAGATTTTTAAAGTTGTTCTTAAGTCATTATAATTCTTTAAAAACTCCATTTCCTTTTCTAAAGTTAAGCACTACCCAGAAATTATTTTGAACCATTTTAAATTATATAACATCTCTTGAATATAAATTTCTGTTAAAAGAAACATTTTGAAAGATGGAGATATTTGTATGTAAGTTAAGTCATGTAGTATGATCTCATTGATTATCACCATCGCCAAGAATTCTGAATTGCTCCATGTAAAATAAGAGACTGATTTGTGTTTGCAATTTAAGATACTAGATTAGAATGATAGTTTTGTCCAAATTATAAAAGTTTAAAAAGTTTAATTTTTTTCTTTTTTATTAAATTAGACAGATTAGTGAAAGAATTGTTTTTAATAGCTTTTATTTTCTTGTCAATAGGCTATCACCAGATTCATCAACAGCATAGCAAACCTCCAGCAGAAGAAGTGGAAGAAACTGAAGCTAAATCCAATAAGGGTGAACACTTCTCTTTGCCTGAGTTGGAACACAATTTAAAGCTCTTGAGGGATGACGAAAAGCAAAAAATCATTCGATGTGATCGACAAAAACAGTATACTGAAGATAAGATTGTAAATCTGGGTCAAGAAAAGCTACGTCTTGAGCAGGTATTATGCCAAGAAGAAAAACAGATTCTAACTTTAGAAAAAGTTCTTAAAATTGTTGAGAGGTAAGTGAGGCTTATGCTGCTGATGTATTTTTGTGTTTATGTGAAAGGTTACAGGAAAGGGTAAATTTTCATACAGAACATTTTTTATTAAAATTAAGATTATTTTTTTGGAATGTTATGATACAATACTTCAAATTGTGTGTTATGTAAAATGTTGCTATGACAACTTTCAGTTATTTATTGCCAATTTAATTTCTTCTATGTGGTACATTAATTAGACTGGTATCAGCTTATTTCTTTAATCTCTATTAAATTTTACCATTTAAGCATCAGACAAAATTGTCAGCTTAATAAGTTTCATTGGGCCTCTTGAAAATAGATTAATTTCCTCTTGATGCATAGCATTCACAATTATATATATATATATATATATATATATATATATATATATATATATATATATATATATATACACTGCGTTGCATAATGATAGAACCACCATGTATTTTCCGCCTAGCATACAGTAATTGGAATAAATGATTGAAATAAATATTTTTATTGAAAATATACAAAATAAGAATGACAATAACAAAGTAAAAACATTACTCATGTTTATATTTTCATGTAATAAAATAAAAAATACAAATTTTAGGTTGCAAAATGATAGAACCACTTTCAGTTAATACTTTGTAAGAGCACCCTTTTTGGTTATAAGTTCAAAAATTCGATTAGGCATGCTTTCGACTAAGCGTTTGAGTATATCTGCATTCAGATTTTCCCATTCTGTAATAATGGAGTCTTTCAATTCTTGAACCGTTGAATACTGCTTGCCGTTGGCGTATACGGCCCTGCTTAGAATACCCCAGACGTTTTCCATGGGGTTTATGTCAGGAGAACATGCAGGCCATTCGATAACCTGCACTCCGTTGTCCAGGAACCATTCCCAAGACGAGTTTGCAACATGAATGCTAGCATTGTCCTGTTGGAACTTCCAAAATAGACCTCCAATTTCTTCTCCAAAAGGCAACACATTTTCTTCCAGCAGGTCTTGATAGTCTATTGCTCTCATTCGACCAGTAGGGAAGGCAATGTTAGTCCGCCCAGCATTGCCAAATCTAGCCTAAACCATTAACGATCCTCCCCCACACTGTTTCTTAGAAAAAATGTGTGGCTCATTTCGGAGATCCCTCCAATAGAATGCCCACCCGTCAGGACCATCTAGATTGAATTTTTTTTCGTCGCTGAACACTACTTGAGTCCACTGTTCTTTCCAAGTCATGTGTTCCTTAGTCCATTGCATCCTTTTTCGTTTGTGAAGATCTGTAAGTCTCGGTTGCGTTTTCATTTTCGTGTACTCAAGATGTTCGTTCTGCTGAGCTATTCTGGATAAAGTTGACTTGTGAACTTCGATGGTGGGGTCTTATGATAGTCTGTTCAATGTTTCACCAGCTTTTAACTTCTTTACAACTAACCTTTCTTGCCGCTTTGTTAGCTTTTGAGGTCTTCCAGTGGATTTCTTTGTCCCATATTTGGATCCAAGATGTAGAAAATTATTAACCACGTGTGGTGAACGCCCATTATGTCTTGCTATATTCCGAGAAGACAATCCTGCTTGGTTCAAAGCATAAAATTTGTCCTTTTTCAAAATCAGATAACGGATTTTTCTTACCCATACTTAGTGACACCTTTTCAAATCAATAAACTATGCGTGCTCACAATAAATGCAAGTAAGGTTACGTTAGTTGATCAAACGAAGCTTTTATATACCTGTTTGTTGAAACCCAACTGCGCATGCTTCTCTGGGATCGATTATTCCACTAAAAAGTAGGGGTGGTACTATCATTTTGCAACCTAAAATTTTTATTTTTTATTTTATTACATGAAAATATAAACATGAGTAATGTTTTTACTTTGTTATTGTCATTCTTATTTTGTATATTTTCAATAAAAATATTTATTTCAATCATTTATTCCAATTACTGTATGCTAGGCGAAAAATACATGGTGGTTCTATCATTATGCAACGCGGTGTATATATATATATATATATATATATATATATATATATATATATATATATATATATATATATATATTTTTAATTTTTTTTTTAACTATTAAGGCCATACTTCAATAAAAACCTACACAGTTTACTAATAAATCAGCTCTGGCCTCAATTCATCTAAATGAAGTAAATTAACATTTTACATTTCTATGCAGGTATTGTGAATAATTTGACAATTTTTTTCAACTTAAATTTTATAATTATAAGTTTACTTTAAAATAAGCATTTTAATAAGAAATATAGATATCTCAATTATTGTAGCAATTAATGCTCATTTTTGTATATTTAATATTAAGGCAAGGGTTTTAATAGACTTGTTAAATTAATGCATAGTAGAATATTTATATAGGGAGTATGAATTTATAAGTTACTTACAGGGTGTCCACAGATCGGGAAAAGTCAGGGAATTCGGTATTTCATGAAAAATCAGGGAATTATCAGGGATTTTGTCAAAAAGTTTAAAGGAATTTTCCGAAATTAAAATGAAACTTTATTTTGACAATTAAAAATACCTTGCTACCAAAAATATAAAAATCAATTTGAAAAAAAATTAGAAAAAGTTTTTAAAAAAAAAAAAAAAAAATTCGGATCGCAAGATCGACCACGCAACTTTTCGCATTAAAATTTCCTGACAATCACTGAATCTGCTTCCGTTTAGATTTGCCTCAAATCGCCGATAGAATGACTACATTTTTCCCTCATTTTTCTCTTATATTATAGTAATCTATCGGCATTATTTACGTTGATATTTGATGGTCATTTTTCTGAACGTTACGATGGTAAAATGGCTGATATTTTCGTGATTATAGAGGGCAAGAAACACGTTCTTGCATGCTGCTCATTTTTGTGATGTGTCACTGACGCTATTTCAGAGATTGCACCTGTCAGCCATGGTACAGTTCTGCTGAAACACGGATTTCAGCATTTTTTGTTGTTGAAATTTCCATCATTCCTGAGACGGATTCAAAACTGCATTACAATTTTATAGGGTTTACTTGCTTGTCTGACAACCAAGGAACCTACATACTTTCAGACTTCCCCAAACTTGTGATGTAATGACCACTTTTCTTGCTGATTGCAAGCATCTATCTCTGTTATTTATGCTGGTGTGTGGTGGTTAGTTTCGCCGAACGTTACTCTGATGTTAAGCTTGTTATTGCCGAGATTTTCGCTGCTAAGAAGAGAGCTATCACCGAGATTTACATTCTTGTGATGTTCATTTTAGACCCTATTAATCACTATTCCAAGGTTTGTGCCTCAATAGTTGTCTATATAGCCGAGATTTACGCTTGTGATTGTCAATTTCGTAGATTGTGAAGTCGATAGAATCGCGTCTATTTCAGCGATTTCCATCGATATGTTGGATGCTAACGTTGATATTTACGTTGGTGTGATGGTCATTTTTGCCGATTGTTGCCTTAATGCAGGGATGTGATTGCTTTCGCCGATCTTTCCGCTTTCGTGAATTTTTCTTATTTTTCCACTTATCAAAGTTTTCCCACAATTTTCTCATTGATCTCGGAGATTAAAATTTCCTGACAGTCATGGAACCTGCATGCGTTCAGTCTTCCCCAAACCACCGATGGAATTATTATCTCCTCCCCCCCTTATTTTTCTGTAATGTTAGACTCTATCGGAATTATTTACATTGGTATGTTACAGCCATTTTGCAGAACGTTACTCTGATGAAATGGCAGTTATTCCTGTAATTATGGCGAGCGTTATCGCCGTTATTACGTTGCTGTGTGATACTCATTTTCGGCGAGTCTTACTCCAAAATAATAGTTACTGACGTTATTGCAGAGGTTTGCATTTGTCGGACATAGTACAGTTCAGCTAAAACGCGAATTTCGACTTTTTCTTTTAATTGAAATTTTGATCATTCCTGAGATCGATACAAATCTGTATTACAATTATGTTGGACTTAAAAGTCTGACAATCACGGAACCTTCTTACCGGGCATTTCGCCTGCACCGGTACGGGCATTTCTGCCGATTGTTGGTTTAATATAATTGCCGAGATTTGCGCCCGTACGGCGGCCGCTATCACCGATATTTACGTTGAAGTAGCTGTAATTTTCCCTTAGATTTAAGCCGTTTTAACTGAAGCTATTGGCGAGATTCGCGACGTCGTTTTGGTGTCATTCGCCTAGACTTCCGCTGATGTGAAAGCTCTATGTACTAACGTACATAGTGCGTATGTGAGGATCATTTTCATTGTTTGGTTTGAATTAATGATGAATGATTAGAATTTTAATTTAATTTTGCACAAGAAATTAATCCAAATCGTCCCAGTTTTTATTATGTATCCTTATTTAAAATTGTAATTTTAACTGCTATTGAATGTAAAATTGTTTATTTTAACTTGAAAAACAATTTTACATTTTAACTATAGACGTAAGTAATAGTTTAAAGTTAAAGCATTTTTTTATGCATAGTTGTTTAAAATTAATTGTCTGGGGAAAATGTGTTTATTTTGTAAAAATTGTGCTTGAGTATTGTACTTAAACAGCAGCTACAGCTGATCTTAAACAAAAAAGAAAATTTCAAATAATGCAAATAATGAAATTGAACAATTTGGACAACGAAATTATGCAAACTAAAAAGCCAATGAAAATAGTGTAACTCCCCCAATCCAACTACATTTGAAGAATGTTTTTTTTTTTTTTTTTTTTTTTTTTTTTAGATGCACAAATTGATATATAATTCATAAAATATAAAAATTTTACTTTACGGAAATATTTTAAAGTAATTATTGATTTTTGAAATTTGATTACAATTTCAAGTATTCAGAAAACAAAAATAGTTAATATAATATACAGAGTATTTGTTAAGTGTGTGTGTGTGTTTGATCCATTTTGACATGATTTATGGTTTGTCTTTATTTTTAAAATTTTACTTAAGAAAACAGCTTATTAAATCTAAAATTTAATACTAGAGTCCTCTTTTCTTGAGATTAAATTGTAATGAAAAAAAAAGTGTGATTTTAAAGTATAATTGCACATGCACAGTACAGGTACACTATACATACACTACACTAAATGAAGCAATTTGGTATTTGTGTCATAAATGTGTAAAGATAAACAGTACATGCATCGTAATTTTCTTTATGATGGTGAATTTGAATGTTCTTTTACTTACTTGAAAGTTTATTATTTATATATATTTTGTCGATAAGTTATAATCAGGGAAAAAATTGGGTGTTACAGGGAATAATCAGGGAAATATCAGGGAATTTTAAAATAACTTTTCTGTGGACACCCTGATTTAATTATATTTGTTTCTTCTGATAAAAAAAAATATATTCCTTGAATTTGTTAACTGTCATTGAACATTTATCAGACCTTAGAAGTAAACTATCTTTAGTGCTATTGGTTTAATACTGCACTTAAGATAGTTTACTTCTGAGGTGCAGATGTATGATTTGCAATTATTTCCTTTTTCAGTATGGATAGCTCTTCAAATGTTGATGACAGCAATGAAACTCTTGAAATCGCTGCTAAAACTTTCAAAGATTTGCAAGACGAATATTATGAAGAATATAAAATGTATAATTTAAGTGATTTGGCAATTACTATTGTGGTACCATTGGTATGTTAATATTTTATTCTAATTAAAGTATCTATTATACAATATGTTATTGCAGTTTTCAAGACCTTTCTATAAATAAAAGATTGATTTTTCCTAAACAAATTTTATTGAAAAAATATCAAAACTGTTTGGAAGAACAACCAGCAATCTCGGGATTTTTGAAAAATTGCAAGAAATCGGTATTTTTTTTATACAATGATTTAAAGTTATAAAAAGACATTATATGAGAGCAAGAAATACATTCTTAGTCACAGAAGTCTACTTCTTTTATATTGGGGAATTCTTTTTCTGTGGTGATTAATGGTCGCCCACTTTTCAGTGTTAAGAAATGCTATTTAAAAGCAATAGATATACAGTAAGAACTTCTTATATATATTCTATTTTCTTATACAGAATTTAAAAAGTATATAAATTTGAAGTGAGGGGGGAAATATTTTATTTACTACTGCAAAAACATCTTGTATAAAAAAAAAATGCTACTTTTTTCAAAATCCATTTCAGTGCCACTTTTTTGTAATTTTTTGTCTTGCTGGTGCTGTTTTTTGGACTACAGATAGGCTAAGTGTTTGAAAATCCCATATATTTTTTTTTACAATTTATCTATCTATTTTTTAAATTGGTTACATAAGTATACCCTTTTATATACCCCAGTTTACTGCATTAATTCTTGGTCAATGATAATTTTTAGAATTTCAGAAGTTTTTCTTATTTATTTCTCTTTCTAAACATTACTAGATATTAATTGTTACTTTATCTTCTTACTAAACAAAAGTTATAAATTTCTTTTTAGTACCTACATTAATAATGTTGTTTTGTATTTGTATCAAACGCTTCCTGTTCAAGAATAGTGTCACCTAGTTTCAATGGCATCTTAAATAAACATTTGAGTTACAGTAGTTCAGAGTATCTCATTCAGAAATCAAGATAAATACAAACTCAGCTGTCATTACAAATCAAAATTTTCTTAATCTGGTGACAGAACAAGACAAGGAAATCAAAGATAAGGCAGATGCAAAGCCAAAAGGTTGCAGTAAAGGAGAAAAGAATGTACACCGAGGAAAATCCTATTGGCAAAAAAAAACCAGAAGCTTTAATTGATAATAATAGGGATGCATTTTGACTGTCAGCAAAATGCACATGTTTTGAAGTATCTGATGAGAGTAAGACCAATTATGTTGAAACATTTGAAATTAAGCAGACTTTACCTTAGAAAATGCTACAAAATTGCTTTTTTCTTGTGGGTACCGGCGAACATGCCTTTACGAGTAGTCTTGGAGTTTAGATTCACAAATTACTGAAGAAATGTTTTCTCTTGCACTCTTTCATAATTTGCTTCCTTCAAATTTTTATGGAATATACAGGGTGTCTATAAAATGTTAGACACATTTTGTTGTTGAATAATTCATAAAATAATGAAGATAAATTTAAATTGATAACACTAATGATTAGATAGACTTAAAAACTTTTATGGTCCATGTCAATGGACTTCCACATGTGTGTTCCCGGAAAAGGGAAGTGCTCTTAAATCGTTTAAGAATAGGCCATACTCGTCTTACTCATGTTCATCTTCTGCTGGCAGAAAATGGCCACATGTAATTCCTGTGGAGTAATTTTAACAGTTTTTCACATTTTATCAGAATGCTCTTCTTTTGATTTGATAAGGCAACGCCTTTTTAATTCATGTCATCCTTCATTGTCTTCGATTTTAAGCTCACCGTCACATATGAATCTCTTTAAGTGTTTACAGAAGATAGGTTTTTATTACCTTATTTAATACATCAACTTTAAAAGTATTTTATTATTCTCTTCCTGTAAACAAGTTTATTTTTAAAACCTTTTAAATATTTGTATGGTTTCGGCGCAGTATAGCCTTTTTGTTGCTTTTGCGCCAGATAACCAATCACATGTGTGTCATTCGTCGCACAGAGAATATCAAGACGGTAGTCAATTTCGTGCCAGGTATGCATAGGCATTTTGGCATCCACAGAGACTATTGTGGCTGTAATCCTGGCCTTTAGATCATCAACATTCGACACTTTCCTCCTGTAAACACTGTCTTTTATGAATCCCCAAAGAAAAAAATCCAGTGGTGTTACATCAGGTGATCTGGGTGGCCAAGAGAGCCCACAGATGATATTTACAAAAGAAATGAAATTCAAATGGGAAAAGGAAATTTTCTATGGCAACATTCACTATAAATGAAAATCTGAGTTTATTCTGTGTAAAAATGCCATAAGTTTGTTTATATCTTCATTATTTTAGGGATTATTCAACATCAAAATGTATCCAATATTTTATAGACACCCGGTATGTTACCTGAATCCTATTGTTTTTTAAAGCTCATTTTACTTTAATACAATTTTAAGTATGTTTAAAAATACTCGGAAAAACTTTCAATGTCTACTTTTATAACTACATGTCACATTTCTCTTTTTTTACCAGACAACTATTTTTCGTAATATTTTATTTCATTTTGCTTCCTACAGGTGCATAGATTAATGAAAGACTGGAACCCACTAGAGCAAAAACATCACTGCATTGACATCTTCCAAGATTGGAGGTCACTTCTAGATTGCGATGGCCCAATGTCTTTACACAGAGGAATTGAGCAAGAACTGCAGCCGTACCACCGTCTTATCTGGGATGTTTGGATGCCCCCTGTTCGTAAAGCCATTTTGTATGTAATTAATTTTCTAGAACTAACACAGTGAGAAGAAATTTACCTTGTGTAGGCAATATTTTGCAGTTCTGTTCATTGTATTTGATCCATATCAATTGTTATCAGATGTAGGATAATTTGTTGAGTGTGCCATAGTAGATACTGGAAATACTAAAACTTCATAAAATAGCTATTTACCATTTTGTCATATTATAACAACAATTTTTAAAAGAAAGCACTGAAACAGCATATTTAAAATCATGAAAAATCCATCCATAAAATGTTTTGTTGAATAAAAGTGTTCTTTTGTATTAAGAAAAGCTAGAACAGTTATATAACAAAAGTTGCATTACTTAATAATGCTAAGATGTTATTTTATTATATACAATTTTGAAAAATTTAAACTTATTTTATCCTAAAGCTTAAGAAATATTCACTTAATAATATACCAAAATCTAAATCGACCAACTTCGAGTTCTTTACATTTTCAAAAGAGAAATCTCTTTTGATTTACGTTACTTACATTTAATCCAAAAGGTAAAATATGCTATTGTACATACCATATTTAAAAGATCACATTTGTTGAAGAACCATTCTTGGTAATCTTTTTATTTAATAAATAAGTCTTAATTGTGATTTAGTGACGAATAACTTGAATATTCAATTATGAAAGACCTTGCAAAGTTTGTAATGTCAGAATCATTGCAGGCTAAAGAATACCAGAATATATTTTTCAAAACAAAGTTTTCTATTTCTAATCATTCATCCTGCATTAACTTCCTAAAGGGTTTTATTAAATAAACTTTCATTTCTTAAAGAAAAGAAAATTCTTAACAAGCGTTAAAGTATGAAAATTGTTTCATTCAGGAATTTTAATGTGTATGCACTTATTACAATTTATCTTTTTCAATTTTATCCTTTTGCTATATACCTCACAGTGTAAGTAATTGAAAAATCCAATTTAGAAAATTAAATTTTGGGTATTAACAATTCACTATTCCTTTCTAGGAGTTGGAATGCTCGTAACTGGAGACCATTAGTAGAATTGCTTGATACCTGGAACCCTCTATTGCCTGCATGGATACTGGATAACATTTTGGAACAATTAGTTTTCCCTAAATTGCAGAAGGAGGTGGAAGCTTGGAACCCTCTTACAGATACATTGCCTGTTCATTCCTGGTTACATCCCTGGTTGGATTTTATGGGTAAGAATGTAATTTCCAGCATCATTTTGTTGTCTCCTGCATGCTTGCCATTATGAAAACTCATTTTAATTTTATGTTTTCTTTTCTAGCTAATCGTTTGGAGCCACTTTATGCCCCTATTCGTCAGAAGTTATCTTCTGCACTGGTCAACTGGCATCCCAGTGACTGTTCTGCTAAACTAATCCTAGAGCCATGGAAGCCAGTTTTCTCTCAAGGTGTCATGGATGCATTTGTTATAAATAATATTGTCCCTAAGCTGAGTTTGGCCCTGCAGGCATATGTTATCAATCCACATCAACAGCATTTAGGCAAGTCTTCACTGGATTTGTTCCAGTTTATGTTAATAGCCAACTTATGTTATTTGTTATTTACTTTTAAAAAAGGATGACTGTTATGTAACTTATTGCTGCCTTCAAATGATATTTAAATCATATAATTTGTATCTCACACTATTAGTTACCTATTTTTACTCAGTGGATATTACCTGTATTTTGTTACTTATACATTGAGTGAACAATTTATTGTACACAACTTCTCTGATTTCTCTGCTTGTACTTTTGGTCCCTTCTTACATTTAATACTGTATCATTTTTTCTTGGCTTCAATTACATTCAAAGTACAAAACGTAATTCTACATTCAAATGTGGTATAATTTTCTGCATTATTGTCTTTTACAACTCTGGACATCCTACATTGTACCCAAGAGCAATAGTTGATGATGATCATAATTTGCCTTTTCAGACCCATTGGTTTAGTTGATTTTTAATCTTTTAAACACTTACAACTGGTAATCTTGATCCACGAATGTGGTTTTTTCTCTGGTATTATCTCTGTGGCCTCAAACATCCCACTTTTAAAGTCCTTCAACTCATGTTGTTTAGCCATACCTTCACGAACTAATCACTTTTGCTCTAAGCAATGAGCTTTCTTTTTTATACTAATCTTGCATTCTTAGCTACAATATTATTGCATCTTAGCTAATTTTACTTAAATCTGTTAGATGGGCAAAATAAATTGCCCACTCATTTGTACAATAGTTGTACTTATATTTTGATTATCTGTAAAATCACTACCTGTGTGGCCCTCCCTTATTGATGAGACTGCCATTGTGTATAGATCCCAACTTTAGACTCTTCACAGTTTAAATTGTATAAATAAAAATTAGTATGTTGAAATTTTATTGTAATTTTATCAATTCTTTTTTTAATATTATAGATGTATGGAACTGGGTTATGGCTTGGCTAGATATGATACCTGAACCTTGTATGGTAACACTCTTGGAAAAGAATTTCTTTCCTAAATGGCTTCAAGTTCTGTTTACTTGGCTGACACACAGTCCTAACTATGAAGAAGTTACAAAATGGTACACAGGTTGGAAGTCAATGCTACCTTCATCATTATTGACCCATCCAACAATCAAAGGTATAATCAATATTTAATTTTCTTCATATTATATTTTCGTAAGATGTAAAGGTTTAAAGAGGAAACAACAGCTTTTCTCCCTTACCTTTGTTGAAGGGCATTTCAGTTTCTTCCATGTTTTTCTCTTCTTGAATGTGCAAAAAAAACTTTCTAAAAGAAATTGAACATTCTTCAACCAATAGCAAAAACAAAATGTGAAAAGTTGTGTTTGCTGTTAGTGTATATTTTGGGTATTATTCACCATCCAGGGATTTGGATGTCAATAATCAACCTAATAAAGCAAACAAGCTGAAAATTGAAAAAAAAATTTCCTCTTGATTTTTTTTTCCTTTTTTAATATATAAAATTATTTTATATTAACAGTAACAATTTTTCTGCAGGGGTTTCAATAGATTTTCTGTCGATTTTACGTTCTTTGATACCTACGAAAAAGACAGGCAAGAAATATCTTTTTCAATCTTTTGCCAGTACTCTTGAAACTCATCAAAAGTTTTGCTATTACCAATATTTATCTTATTTTTGCAGAGTGCTACTCCTATGTAATAGTCGCTATTGTGTCTTGTATTCATTCATCATAGTGTAAACGTATTAGCCATGGGTAAACCTTAAAAATAAGTCAAAACTAAGTAAAATCTATTGAATAGTTGACAGCTCTGTATGTAAAGTTTATAATAATTTTATAGTAAAAAGTTTTTAAATTTTTTTTTATATTAAGCATCAAAAGTGATGAAACTCGTAACGGTTTCAGTATTTTGCAGTAAAGAAAATCATGACTTTAATTTTTTCTAAACTAACCATCATTATTGTTATTTCAATGTGTTCAGCAGCGACTTCCGCTATTATTAATAATCTCTTTGTAACTTTTAATATCACACCTTCAAATATTTTAAATTTTTTTTGTTTAATTTTTCCAGAGCAATTCAGGCAAGCTCTAGAAATTATGAATAGAGCAGTATCTACTCCACAAGGCCTGCTAGGACAGCAACCTGGTGCTAAAGAGAGTATGGCTTATCTTACTAATGTTGAAAGACAACAGGAATTAGACAGACATGTTAAACCGAGAAGAGATTATGAGGTAATTCACGTTTCCAAAATATTGTTTATGTATGTAATAAGAATATAAAGCTCTTAAGTGATGCTATTGGTTAAGTTTATCTTAAGAAGGAAGCGTAAATTAGAAAATTGACTAGTCTTTGTGTAAAAAAATGTTTCGTCACTGGTCTAGAGAAAATAATTCTGTCCACTAAGCAGTATTTTATTTATTTCCCTTATCAGCTAAGGTTAAAAAAATATAGTTTTTTTTTTTAATTGTCATTGATTAGAATAGGAAAAAGGAATTCCTTCTAAATACTTACATAATTATCTATTTATATCTAAGCAGTATAAAAGTTTAATAGTATTTCAAAAATGTTTTGTGAAATGGGATGAGTGCTTTTTTCAAGCTGTTTTTATCTCAGTTGAGGATTTGAAAGACATTATGAATTTTATTTTGAAATTTAACTTTTTGACATTTCAAACAATTTACTATAGTTTTAGTGCTGTTTATTAAAACACAATTTCACTTTTTCATTTGCGGTTGTAACTGTGATTTAACAATATTTTATTTCACCAGGTCAAAATCCTGAAAAAGTTATGTCCATCAAACTAAATATCTTAATTATATTTATTCTTGTATATTTGAGTCTATAGAATACTTATGAAACTTAAATGTGAATACCTCAAAAGTAGAAACTATTGAAATCAGTTGGAGAAAACTTACAAATTCTAATAAAAAGAAGTATTCAAATTCGCAAAATTCCTGAAATATTCCCTTTTATGTTAATTCTGATCTTTGTACCTGTAGTTGGTTGCTATATTTTCAAATTTCAATCTTTTTCATTTGTTACAATTATGTGTACTTATCCTTTTATAATATATCATTTCTTACAAACAGGGTTCCCACGGCCATTAAAGGTGCTTAATATTTTTTAACTTTCAAGGCCTTGAAAATGCTTAGAGGTACTTAATTTTTGTGGATGTTGTGTGCCCAACTGCAAAATTTATAAAATACAACTCAGACTTGCTATCCCCACATAACCGCCACTTATCCGCACCTTAACGGAATTCTCTGACATATTTGCATTAGATTACTCATGTTCCAACTTATATGTTTATTGGCTCATATTTGCTGATTAGTAGAATGGAATTCTAACAGAGGACTCTGTACTTTGTGAGACGAGTACGTGAGAGCAGTGTTGGTTTTGCGAGCCACAAGTTTTTTTACTAGTACAGCAAGTGGGGTTTTTTTTTGTTGTTTTTTAGCAGAAGCAACTTACAAAAATTATGCCCGGAAAGTGCACATTTAATGTGCTTTGACTAAAGCACACTGTATATGAAAAATGGATTGCAACATCAACAAAGTATGTTCATACGGCGAAATTCAAACTGCGCATGAAAATTTTTGATTTTAGCACTTTGGCGAAGCAGTTGTGAAATCACACATTAAAGATATGCATGAAAACAACAATCATGAACAAACTTTTGAAGCTCCTTAAAAAGTATTTATTTATGCCCATAAAAGTTCTTGAAAAGTCATTGATTTTCATCCTTTAATTTCTGTGGGAACCTTGTACAACATGTTTCAATCAACATTATCAAAACATTTTGTCAATCAGTAATTTTTTATATTATTACATAGCTAGGTATTGTAAAAATTACCTAATAATGGAAAAATACTGAATAGTAATGATTTTAAATTAAATTAAGGTAGTAGATGTCTCTTATAATCAAAAAATTTATATTTGAAAATTTTTAGGCAATGATGCAAACTATAAGAGGTACTGCTTCCACTACAAACCTAATTACCTCCATGAAAGAACACCTAGAGAAAAAGGTAATGTTGCAAGTGCAATTTTGTTTGTTATTAATATGTATTTCAATTGAGCAGTGTAATTGTTATTTTACTTCATGAATTGTATTATGCTACTAAGAATTTACAAACATTGGAGAGAGAAAATTATTATAATGAAACCAGGGTTTGAAAACATTTTTTTTTTTTTTTTTTTTAGTTTATTTAGTTTAAATTTTATTGAAACCCAATTTTTTTACAAAATGAATATTTCCGAAATATCAGGCTAGAGAAAATATTGTAAGAAATAGTATTTTTTATTATTATTAATTTATGTAATTTTATTGTAACAAGAGTGTAAAAGAATTATCTTATTTCAATCAAATCAGATTTACATAATTTGATTTTTTTTTTTTTTTTTAGAATTTAGAAATATTATTTGAAAGAATAGAATAGGTACAAATAATCAAAAGAATTTTTCAGAATTATAGTTTCTCATTTTCATAAGCATATTCTGTATGCACATTTAACAAATATATACATTTTTAAGCCAAGTACTATATGTTGCTATGCTTGTAAATAATACTATTGTGCCTGTTATGCATTTTTATACCAAATACTATATTTTAAAAAAAAATTGATTTTTTATGTATATTTAAAATTATTCACTTTCATAATTTATTTAAAGGTAACTAACACAATTTCTGAATTCTATAATCCTCTTTTAAACAAATGTTCAGGAGAAATTTTTAACTCATGAACATAAGTGTGGTATATGTTTTTAAAATTTTGCAATAGTTGGAAAAACAATGCAAGTTGAAAAAATCATAAAAAAATAGTCTACTTTATCATAACGTCACAATTAAAATACCTCAAAATGCAATTTATAGATTTTTTTTTTTAATAATACTCAAGAGATTGTGACTATCATAAAGCAAAAATTCCCAATTTTACAGGAAGAGCTATCAGAATTGTACTATTCCTGTAAAATTGGGAATGAGTATTGCAAGCTTACTCTCCTCCTTCAATGTTTTGTTTAACAAAAACTTTTTGACTGTTTCTTATATATAAAAAAAAAACTTCATTATATCAAACTTTTCTAACACAACATTTTCAAAGTAGGACTGTCTTTTTAACAAATGATATAATCCTATTTTTTATGTAACTGGGCTACTTTATTCCCAATCACTTTATTGTGCTTACAAAGCTTTAAAGAGGTGGTTAATTAATATATAAAATGTATCTACAAGTCACTTATTTACTTAAGATTAATATTAGTTAAGGTAGCTAATTCACAATTTTAATTTCAGGCAGAAGAAAGTAATATTATATTTATGCCTGTGCCTGGTCGATATCAAGAAGGTAAACAAGTCCACCGGTTTGGAAGCAATTTGCTGTACTTAGACAAGACTGTAATTTTCGTTTTTAACCAAAAAACCTGGGTTCCAACATCTCTCCAAAGTCTGTTGGATACTACTGGATGAAAATTTTCATAAATATAAATGATTGTAAATAGTTTTATGTACATTTAATTTTAAAATAAAATGAGTGTAAAAAAATCTTTTGAATGTGTGGTGTATAAGTTCAAGAAATTCCTTTCCTATCAGCCTTTTTATCAGGTACCAATGAAAATGAAGACATAGCTTTCACTAAATGTGCCATTGAATTGTGTTTAACACGTCGAACACCACACAAATTTGTAGGGAATTCCCCTTCAGGTCCCGCACACTTCTTAGAAGCTCTGGTTTTGTGATATAGCAATGCAAAGCTCGCTACTAACAGATTGAAATTTACTCGATACAGCTGTGTAAATATATTAGGGCCATTGTTTCTTATCGCAGTAGAAGATATTTATGTTTAGAATGAAATGCTTATAGACATTCATTCCACATGTTTACTCAGCGTTGCCAGACATCAGACTTAAAATTCTTAGGTAAGCAATTTTTTACAAGAGTATTTTGGATTTATTATATTTAATAATATTTTTATCTATTGAAATATCAATAGTACTTCAAAAACCAAGACTTCCTGCACTTTAAAAAGTATTAAGAAAGGCATTATGTCAAATTATAGGTGTGAGAAAAACAACAGCGTGCTGTTAGCCACTAGTGATTGACGCAGCCTGAACGGAAAGTTTAGTGTCAGCCACCGATGGTTGTCGTGGCACTCAAAGTGTTAAAACAGTTCCAAATTACTAATGCCTTGGCTGACCTTTAAAAATGGTGCATGCAATCAAGGCTTGATTATCAACAAGACATTGTTACTTGATTAAATTTTACAGTTCTTGAAATACTATACAGTCGAACCTCATTAATCCGAACACACTTAAAACGAATTACTGTTAAAACGAACTACATTTACGATCCCCGTCCTACTGTACATACAAATAACATTATTTTCTTTGTTTAAGACGAACACGCTTATTACGAACTATCGGATTAGTCGAACTCGTATTTGAAGTCTCTAACGTTCAAACTTCCATTCTGTAAAACGAACAAGTCGTTTTTCACTTGTTATCACTTTACTTCGTTTTCCCAAAACGTTTTCAAACAAAGACCCAGTATACTAGTTCACCTCTAGGTATTTGGCTTTTTTACCCGTTTGCGACAATTTTCTACTTTCACCAACTACTTAAAACCAGTTGATCTGTGCTGCTCCCCCTCTCCAACTAACCAGATCCAAACCTATTGTCAAGTTTACATATACGTTCCTGGAGTGATTTAAAGACTTCAATAAGGGGCGTATGTTTCCACTCGAGTTATTCGACCCCTAGGACAGTTCAAACATGAAGAATCCTCCTGAGGTGAAGTGTTGATAGGGAAGGGGGGAGGGGGGCTACCAGGACGATGGATATGCCATATGTTTCACATCAACTAATTACCGGTTTTGAATTTGTTGAGATCTCCAGGGGTTCAAAGAGGGATCTACCGCACACTGCGATAGTCCCGAACCCTCCCTTTTATTGCCTCCTTGGAATGCTGTCTCTTTCTTTGTAAGTCTTTTTGCTAAAATTCTGGAATCCGCGACAAACCATTCATTGGATTCGTCGGTTCACCTTCAGTTCCAGTTGCCATTCGTTATCTGTACTGTCCTTGTTCTTGTGAAGGTAGATCGAGATTAAAGCGTGTATTTTAGAATGAGTTCTAAAACTAAAAAAACCTTAACTTTGGAAGAAAAATATGCCTTACTCATTGAAGTTGATGATGGAGTTAAGACAATTCAACGGAATGCCTGAACAGTTTAGATTTGATTGAAGATTTCTGGACAAATTGCTCAGAAAAAAGCAGGAAACAAGAGTGTAATAACCGAGTTTTTTAAAAAACAATGAGGTATGTATCTTATCACCTTATGTATACCTTATACCATACGATATTTTAAAAAGAATTAGTCTTGTAATCAATTAATAAACATTCTAGCTTTTAAATTTTTACTTTTGAAACTTTTTGTATTAGTGATATAGATATTGTATTTTTCTTTGAAAAATTCGAAATTTATCGCTTTTACTTAAATATGCATTAGGAACTAAAATTGTGTTTCGGAAAATCGCATGAAATTCTTTTAGTTTTTAAAAAGTTATTTTATTGTTTTTCGGATAAATCGAACTACGGATAAAACGAATTAATTTTAAAGGTCTCTTGGAGTTTGTCTTAATGAGGTTTGACTGTAGTAGAATCATACAAATATATTGGCAAATAACCATATAGGTTGATTGTTTAGTTTTTAAGGCACAAAAGCCAATTTTGGCTATGCTGTGCCAATCACATTTGTATTCAATCTACCAGACAGCGCTCTCGGATACAGAATGAGGGATGTGGAGAAATTTAGGATGATTAATTGGCAAATAGTTGCTAGAAGTACAAAAAATGTACATTATGATTTATTTATACATCTGTTTTATCCTTGGTGTTTTTGTAATTGGAAACTACTTTAAAAATCATTTAAAAAATTGTGTGTAAAATTTTAAAATTGTACCTGATTTTTTATTTCTTGCAAACATTTCATTTTACAAGTAAATTTTTTTTTTTTTATCTGTGTCTCATCAGTCTAAAACTTAAAAACCCGGCTGATAAAATGATTTGAAAAAAATTTGTATAACAACAATTATTCCGATATATAATACAAGGATCTTATGGATTTCATATACTGTTAAATAAGCTCTAATGCATGTTGACCTTAATAAATTATTTTGTTTAAACAGATTATGTTTTGGATTTTAATATAACCATGGCAAACATCCCAAATTAAATAGGAACATTCTCTAAATTTATTGCATATATTTTGTGATAAGTATTTGGAAGATTCTCTTTTTATTGCTGTAGTATAGCTTTGTCCAAATTTTATTTTTAACTTATTAAAAATAAACTTTGCATTCAACAATGTTTAATAATAACTCGAATATGTTATTATTAAAAATAGTGCCAATAAAATGGCTGCCACTTAAGTGCCTCATTTTTTCAGCAAACAATACACCACAGACTGACTTAACACAAGTAATATCTTCCTATATCTATGGTAAATATATGCAATGATTTTATAATATTCTACATCTAGCATTAGCATAAATCTGCTTTGAATTTAATGCTCTATTCTTTGGGTGAAATGGAACTCTTTCCCATATTTTACGTCGTATTAAAATTCAGACTAAAGAATTTTCAGCAGACGATTCTAAAACATATAGAAATGAATAACAAATCTTATTTTTTTTTACCGAATGCTATACTTTTATTATCCCATGTAAACATATGGGTAATTAAAAGTAAAAACCTACACACAAACTTATTAAATGAAAAACAAATTAATAATGTAAACACATTCTTTATTAAGTTTTTCTACATTTTCTATGTAAGCCATGCATTTACAAGTACATAATTTTTACTATATTCTCACATACTTTTAAAACCAAAAGTCATAGGTATGCATATTATCTCGCTCCTTTGGATGTGTATGAGCATAATATTCCAAAGAAATAGGATTAACTATGTTGTCACCAATCGTTTTGTATACTGGTTCTCCATACCATGTTCCCACTTTCCAGCCTTCCACATTTTTCATCAACTCTGCTTCCTCTTCCCTGTTCTTTCGAAGATGATCCAAATACCTAATAGGGCAAAGAATTTTAAATCCAATAATTTGTTGTTGTTTTTTTATATTAAACTTTAAAATGTCTTCTAAGTACAGATTTTATTATTGACTATTGTACAAGATATAAAACCTGATGATCTAGCATTCCTTTGCACTGTATAGCTCAAAGGTAGAACATGATAAATTATTTTTAAGTAGCAGGAAATCAAAAATACTGATTACTCTGTATCCCTGTTCTTGAGTGGCAATATGAAAAACAAAACCTATAATGTAAATATTCGATAACAAACAATGAAAACATTCAAAATATCAACAGAAAATATGAAAATTTCATAACTGCAAAGTAATAAGATAAATTTGTACTTTTCCATTTTGCTGGCGCAAATCTTGCCAAGCAGACTTTATTGGTGACAACGAAAAGTATTGTATACACATAAAAAAAATTTAATAATGCTGCAAATCTCGCCAAGCAGACTTTATTGGCGACAATACACAGTATACATATAATAGCGGTAAAAGGTTACCAGAGAGGATATTCCATTTGGAGTCTGCTGTATAATTTTTGGCAACTTTATCGTCTGTGCCGGCGAAATGGAAATGTACCGTTAAATTATTCAACCAATAGTACAAGTCACAACCAGACAACATGGCCACATATGTAATACGACTTCAATGTGTTAATATGTCACATTAACTTGTTCCAGAAGGCTATTTTTAAAATATTTCAAGTAAATATAAATGCATTACAATTGTTTAGTGTGTTCTTTAATGAATTACATAGTGTTATTATACATATGTAATGGTAAGATACTGTCATTCCTGCAAACTCTTCAGAATGTGAGTGCGGCTTCAGCCACATGAACATAATTCAAAATAGTATCACAATCGAGATTGGAACTAATAATTCCACAGATGACAAACCTTATGTTTGTTAAAGTCAATGGTTCACCGATAAAAAAGTGGAAACCAAACAAATACTTGATCATTAAGAGACCAGAAAGCTGCGGACATACAAACAATTGACAAGCAAAATTGAAAATGTCAATGAAAACACTCTGCGAAAAATTTTCCAAATTTTCTTTGAAATAATTTCAATGCAATAACTTTTATATAATTTTTTTTTTTTTTAGCAAATAACTACTCAGCAAAATTGTAACTTACATGGATAATAACTCATCAATATTTAGGCAAGTATTGTGATATAAATTAGTGAGACACACTTAGACATTAATTGATGCAAACCGACGAATAACAACTCTTGAAATCGCTGAGATTAAATTTATTGCATTCGAACAATCCTGATCATTTCAAAAGCCTAGGTTTAATCTCAAAAATCAGCATATGGGTTTCCCCTGTTCTTACGGAAAAATATTTGTGTTGTGGCGTTGTGTTCTATGATTTGCTTCTCAAATCTCAAGAAAATTATCCATTTTTGAAGCAAATCATCACTGAGGACAAAAAATGTGTTATCTACAACAATGTCAAATGCAAAAGATCATGGAGTAAAAAATATGAACAGGCTCAAAGCACTTTGAAAGTCGATATTCATCAAAAAAAGATGATGCTATCTGTTTAGTGGGATTTCAAAGGTATTGGTTTTTTTTTTAACTTCTACAACATAACGATCAATTCTAAAATATACTGTTCTCAGCTGGACAAATTGAATGATTCACTTAAACAGAAAAGGCCAGAATTGATCAATAAAAAAGATGTAATGTTCCACCAAGATAATGCAAGACCTCGCACTAGTTTGGTAACGCCAAAAGCTTTTACAGCTTGGATGGGATATACTGCATTCTCGTATTCATATATCATATTCTCTAGATCTGGCACCTTCTGATTATTATTTGCTCCGGTCTTTACAAATAATTTTCGACAGTAAAACCTTTACTTCAAATGAGAAGGTCAAAAATCACCTGGATAAATTTTTTGCCAGCAAAGAACAAAACTTTTATGATCGTGGAATAAAGATACTGCCAGAAAGATGGTAAAAGATATTGGAGCAGAATGGACAATATATAATTCAATAAAATATTTAAACACCATAAGAAAATCGTCTTTCATTTTCATAAAAAAACATGAAATTACTTTTCGAACAACCTAATAGAATCTACCAAAGAAAACTCACATTCTATCTCTTTCAGCAATAAAGAGGGGCTCTAAGGCTACTGTCACTTCTTCATTCTCTCGTCTAAGTCTCCTAGAAGGAAATTTACAGAATTAAATGGGAAAGAAACAATCAGTTTGATTACACACAAATCGAGAAATAAAAGACTTACCTTCTGCGTCTGATGCTTTCATAATATACTCTATAACTCGCAACAGTTACGAATAACCAAGCAGCAAACATTTTTCCGCCTGTAAAGTACCAATAGAAAAGTTTGTTACTTATCTTGGACCAAACATTTATTTTTAAAAATTGACACATAAATAAAAAAATAAAAAATTAACCACAAAACAACAATAGCACACAAAAAAATATTAATCACAAAAAGAAACAACAAAGGCACACAAAAATTTAGTGAAAAAAAACAGCGAATTCTAGCTCAAAAGCTTAGGTTCAATACTCAAACATTTAACATACTATGTTTCCCAATCAGAATATGACTATTATTAATGTATTAATGGCATATCTATCAACATATGCAAGTAAAATATTACAACTACATTTAAAAAAAAAAAAAAAATGTTGTTTCATTTAAACATTTAGGGTTACCAAAAATTTTTTAGAAAGATGGAACCAGTGGGTACTATATATTTTTAAAATCATCTCACCAATAAAACTATAACAATAATATCCAATCACAATATAGTTAAAGAGAAATCTTTTAAAATGAAAATTAATTACATTTTGATTTATTTTTATTGTTGTGCATTGGGTATATATGTCAAGGGCGTATATATGGGAGGGGCCCAGGGGGCCCTGGTCCCTCCCGAAATCAGGAACAAAAAATTAAAGTAATAAATAGTTATTATTTGCGTTTGTTTGCAAATAATTTCCATTCTCTTAGCTTCCCAAAAATAAAAAAGTTTATGGCACCAGAATAAGTAGTGAAATTAAAATATGTATAATGCAGGTGAGGCTTTGGCATTTTATCTGTAGCTCTGTTTATTCAATAGTGTGCTTTTTAAATAGGCGTGTATCTGCAATCCTCTGCATTATGCTGTTGTGGAATCTTAGTTTGCTTTATTAAGTTAATGATATACATAATGAAGCGATAAAAATTCTATTCAAAACTGTTTTGTAAAAAAATGTTGTGTAAATAAGCAGTGCTGAAGTTGCCTGTGTCAGTAGCAATGTTCCTTTTGACACTGCAAATTCTAGTACCGTTGATCCAGCATCAGTTGCGGAGGATTTAAACAAATAAAAAAAAAATTTAACTCGTAGAAAATGCATGGAACCTTTTTACAAATTTCTTCTTCTACACTAGTCTACAAAATTAATGGATATTTCAGTTTTTCCCTAATAACTTCTCACTAGAGCAGCATAGATACAAGAAATTCACATTACAGAGGCATCTTTACGTAACATGACGATAAGTTAAACAACTCAGTAGCACATTGAAATGCAAAGTGTACAATAGACAGGGGCCGATTTAGACATTTGATTACTATAACACAACATAACAGATACCCCCCCCCCCCATCGACAATTGTTGGAGTTATTTAAATATTAATTGACAATTTAGAATACCGTCTATTGCTGTCGTGATTAAATTAATGATGAGATATTAATATTTTAATAACTGATAAAAATTATTAAAATTTATTCTTGTATTTTATGGCATTGATCAAGTGTGCTGAACATAATATTGATAGTTGCATACTAATTCAGGATTTTAAATAAATGGAGTAGCATTAGTGTGCAGTTGACTTTTAGTGTAAGATATGATCTCCCCTGTCATCAGTGTTTACTCGGCACTGTATTCTCATACTTGACATGAGTTTCTTGATTTAATTCTAGTGGCTAAATTACTCGTCCAGTCTTTTGAACTGTTTGCAAGTGATGTAAAGTTTCCAATACATTAAATCTTTACAAAATGCCTATCGTAGAAGCATCCAAATCATATTTGATGAAATTCAAATTAGAGGAATGATCTGGTTTACTTATGGGGGCGATATTCATACTTTTTTTAATAATTTATTCAAAGCAAAAGTGAAACAAAATTTACTCCAAGTAACAATAAATGCTATTTAAAACTCAATATTTCACCGTTTAAAAATTTGCCTGGATCAAGTTAACATAATCACAGTGAAAAAGTTGAATTCAATTATCTCTTGCTCTCTTAAATGGCACCTAAAGAACAAATTTTTTAACATTAGATACTTTTTACTGAAAATAATTTTTTCAATCTCTTGTGTAATAATGGACGTCAGAGGTTCTATAGAAAGGAGGAAAAACGATATTACGTGGTAAATACCAAATCAAGTTAACGATTTGGTGGGGAAAAAGTTTTGGTCTTTGGGTACAACCAAAGTAGTAGCATGACGTGATAAATGACATAATTTTTAGGGCATCTTTTCTCGAATGACATTATTCAGTAAAAAATCACGTCAGTTTTGACGTCATTTAATGGTCATACAAACTGACGTTTCTAAAATGACGTAAATTTTTTGGTCATCATATGATGCACATTTTTTTGAGTCATGAAATGACGTCTTTTTATAAATAATAAATTGCTCAAATAATTTTGGGTCACAATATGCCGTCATTTTTTAGTCATCATATGATGCGAATTTAACTTTTATTATTTTTTATACGGGCCCATGGAAGAATACACACTTCTACTTGTGAAGACTACTTGTATGACAATTTTATTTTAATAAACATGTAATATTCGTCGAGTATCTACTACAACCAGAAAATAAATAAAAATAATAGTACAACAAATAGATGAGTAAGTTTTAGGTAAGTAATCTGACTGAGCAATTTAGTCACTAGAATTCATCAAGAAACTCATGTTAAGTGTGAGAATACAAAGCCAAGTAAACACTGATGACAGGGGAGATTATATCTCACTTTAAAAGTCAACTCCACGAGTTGTGAGATTTTTAATGTGAATGCCTTTTTGCAACTGTTCTCTAATGGTACTTCATGCTTTTGCATGTGTCTCCACTGTGCACTTTGCATTTCAATTTATGACTGAGTTGTTTTACTTATCGTTTTGTTACATAAAGATGCCTCTTTGATGTGAATTTCATGTGTCTATGCAGTTCCATTGAGAAGTTATTAGAGAAAAACTGAAATATCTTTAAATTTTGCAGATCAGTGTAGTAGTTCTAGCTCAAACCATACTACAACTTTTCAAATTAAATGGCTAGAAGAATTTGAGTGGTTAGCTTATTCTGAAGGAAAATCCCAATCTTTTTGTTAATATTGCGTGATATTTTCACACTCCAAAAGTATATTCAAAGGAGTTCACCAAGAAACAAGGAAATTAGTAACACAGGTTTTCAGTAATTTGATAAAAGGAACAAAAATTTTTAATCACTGCTGAAGATAAAGAACCAATAATAGAGATAATGACCTTAAAGACTAATTAATTAACAGAGCAGGTTTTCAGGGGTCTATCCAGGTTTTTTTTACTGGGTCCTATTTTTGTGAAAAAAATATTAATTTTGTGAAAAATTTCCAATTTTATATATTTTGAGCATATGGTTTGGCGTCCATGACGTCACTTCCTTAAAATCAACATGTGGGCAATCGAGCCCTTTTCTCCTTTTGGCATAAAATAAACTTTGTAATTTTGTAATTGGTCTATTTTCAAACTGGAAATGATATAAAGGTTCCATGTTTTTTTTACTTGGAATTTCGTGATAGGTCAGTTTGTTGGACATGGAATTTTGTGAAGGGTCCGTTTTTTGGACATGGAATTTTGTGAAGGGTCCTTAAAAGGACCCAAATTTCCTTCTCCTTAGACCCCTGGTTTTTATTAAAAAAAAAGTTATATAAGGAAAAAAGTAGGGGGATTGAGGAAAATAATATTAACGAGAATGCAATTAAGTGTTTTATAAAATAATCTGCTATCATATAATGAAGCATTAGTTCACTTCAGTCATAAAAGTAAACTGAATATATATATAAAAAAAATAATAAATATGCTTTTTCCCAATATTTCGTTTAAAACCCCTTGAAAACCATCCTTAATCCTTGAGTGAGAGCTCACTTAAAACATAAAAAAACAAGTGCAAATAACGGTAAGTTTGGTCGTATTGGCCCCTCCCGAAATTGTAACCTATATATGCCACTGATATATGTACAAATATAAGCCAAATTTCATTCAAATTCTTTAACCAGTTATTGAAGCAGCAGACTAGGTCAAGATATAACAAAACATGGTTAAACTTTAATAGTTTTGCATGAAACATTTTTGTGGGTCTCTGAATTAAAAAAATATATATATTTGATAAAAAAAATGTAAGGGTTTTCTACAACAAGTATCAAGTACCCAGATAAATTTTCAAACTTTGGTGTAGTTGATTTTTTTTTTTTTTTTTTTTTTTTCTTGTGTTTTGGGGAACTGATTACGAATTCAAGGTTAATCACCAAACGTTTTTGCTGGAATTTTAATGATAGCCAAAAACATGAAAAAAAGGTTTTTTCCCATGCTCCTTGGTTAAAACTAAATAACTATATAAACTTTTGGTTATATATTATAAAGCACTAAAATAATCTGTACAAAACTTTATGTAATTTATTTGGTTATACTTTTTTTTGTCACATGCAACTTTTGGGCGTAATTGTAGTTAAAGTTTGAAGAATGTTTGACTCAATACTTAAAGATTGAACAAAACAAAAAATCTTAGTCAATAATTCATAGGCATGTAGAATCACACTCACAATAAGAATTTAATGACAAACCAATAAAATTATTCAAATGAACCAATAAAATTATTCAACATTAATAATATCTATTACTATTAGGCCCACTTCTTTCCTAATATAAATAACTAGGAAAGAAGCATAATTAGTAACCAAACAAAGCAATAGGTCATGAAAGAAACAATAATAGTCATTAAAAACCTGCACTAATAATCAATTTATTCAATTAATCTTGGCCGCTTTGAGGTTGATGGTCCAATATCTTCTAGAAGATCGTCCATGTCTTCTATGACATCATGAAATAAAGAGGCCTTAAAAGCATATGACGGTGCATCATACGTCACTCTTCCCCTGCGCATGTTTTCAACCCACCTACCTGTAGTTGGTCTTTCGACCGGTAGGAGAGGCACTGCACATGTGCGGAAGGCACTATAAAGCCGGCAGCATGGGGTGTGATCCTTAGTTTCACAGTGTTTCCTAGTTTCGAAGTCTCGCACTAGTCTTGTACGTGTGTGCTCAGTGTTTGTTTACCTTAGTGTTTGTCTCGTCTGTTTTGAGTGTCATTACGTCCGCCTGACTTAAATTTACCACGCTGCAGTACCGGCAGGTGTGGTATGTTTCAAGTGGAGACGCCTCCATCTCCTGGTGCACTGTTTGACGCTGCCTATGTGGCGCTTTCGGATGCTCTCTCCTGACCGAAGTCATAATCAGGCTGCCACGATGAGAGGTATTGTTCTTATTTATTGTGCTAATGTATTTCCCCATCCTCCCCAGGTACCAGTCTGTGTGTTTTGTTGCTGTATGTGTATATGTGTTGAAGGAAAAAATAAAAGATTATTTAAGCGCTACTAAAAGTCTTCTCATTTAGTGGACATATTTTGGAGTGTCATAAGCAAAATCTTAGGTAGTTTAAGTTCACAGTTATCATTCTCATCACAGAGTTCATACTCAATCTATGACAGTAAAGGAGGATCAATGGAGGAACTAAGGAGTTTTTTAGGAGTTAAGATGATTCAGATTAAATTGAGGAGTTAACGGAAAAAAACTACATGCCTAAGAATATAGTTTTCCCTCTACGCGCTTGGTTGATGAGAATCGTGGTGCAATCTGGGACTGGAAGAAGGTTTTTCTTTGGGGCTGTAGTGACAAAACCCATGTATAGTAGACTCTGAAGTACGGTAACAATTTCGAATTTCAGATATGTTTTATCGAGTAAAAAAAAATGATACGTTTTAAGGTTTTACTAATCTTTTCATCCTTCGATGATTATTTTTAAGGAGATTAAAAGAAATATCAGGAGTAGTAACACAATTTTCAGGAGTTATACGAGCCCTTGTAAAAAAAAAAAATTTCAGGAGTTTTTCAGGAGGCGTACGAACCCTGCATCACTGTCAAAAATTAGCATCTTTAAATCATTGCAGATGTCACAACGTTGAGCAAAATAGTAGGTCCTTCTTACAGCTGCTATTTCCAGTGTACCCCTTTTGGCATTTGCAGGTTATCTTTTGAAATATGTGTAAAGGATAGAAACAGGTGCAGGGGTCTTGTGACAGGTGGGAGCACAATGGAATGTTAGTTTCTTTTCAACCCAACCACAGTCATCAAGTCTCATTTCATTTCCAGCCATTTAAAACCAGTGTTGTATCCGATGGCAAACTATAAGGGAATGTTGGTGGGGAAAAGTGTACCTGTACTAGGGTTCGATAAATAATGGGAAAGGCGATATTTTTTTAAAGAAAATTACAATTGTAGAAAGAAAGTTTACGGTTGGTTTGAACGATCAACGACCTATTTTTTTACACAATGTCGGTTAATCAGGCCGGGACCTACAGCTTAACGAGGATTCCGAACCGTAACGAATATCCATGCCTAACCCCGAATTCGAAACCGCCACCTTTGGCATGCGAGGCCAGAGCGCTAACCCCACAGCTATCAGGTGGGCAGAAAGTTTACGGTAGCAAACCCTGAATGTTAGACGAATTTTACATGAATTGTTAAAATCAAGAGTTTACAAAATTTCCATTAGAAATGAAATATTAGTAAATTAGTGAACAGGTAATTTTTAAACAAAAATCAACATTACCACTCCATGGTTTCTTTAAAGGTATCCGCTCCCATGTTATTCCAGCAAATCCCCCTTTCGGGGGCATCTCTTGCCGGAAGCTCTCGGACGACATATTTCATTCAATGTACTTCTTTCTTCTTATATTCAAGCATTCATTACGGTAATTAATAATTAAATTGAAATATTAGAAATTTATTCTCCAAGGTAATAGTATCGTATAAGTGTAAACATAAACACTAGAAACAAAAATTACAGGTCGCAGATATCACGGTTAGCAGTTAAATCGAGTGGTATTGGGATTGTTTGGTATTTAAATTGATTCAATACATTTTGACGTCAAAGACACTTCTTATTTCTTATAAATAAAATATGCAATTGTGAATGACTGAATAATATTTGTATTAATATTATATTGATAGGTGCACAGAGCCAAATTTTCATCCAGATCCTTATCATCGATGATCCTAATAACCTGATAAATAGGATTTGAAATATCCTGGTTATAGGATTTGGCAAATCTACTTTTATCAATTCAACAAACCAAAAAATCTTTCAAAATTCATGGTGCTTCATTTCCTCCAGTGTTTTAAGCATTTTCATCAAGAATAATATTTGAAGGCTTTTTCGCATATCCTCAAAGAATTATAATTGAATTACTTACTGTATGATTACCATGACGTCATATATTTGCCAAACAAAAGCTGCGTCATCAAAAGTTCGTGAAACCCAACCACAATAAAAACTTCAACTTCGTTTCCGGCGTTCTTGCTTGTCTGCATAAAATAAATAAAAGAAAAATTATCTATTGTTGACGTGAACCTTAACGGCATGTAATTGCACGTTAGTTTTGTACTTCTTGACGTGGCTTATTAAAATTGCTTTTTGTTCATTTTAAAAAAAAAAACATTAATTTAAAATGTCTCGCTTGTTGCTGTCATTTATTTGCCTTATTTCATTGTTTGTTAACGCCTCCTTTGCTAGCGGTAGTGATGGTCAATCGAAAGGACCCAAAGTAACTGACATTGTAAGTCTAACTTTAATCTTCGAAACTGCACTGCATTTATTACAAATGCTGTTTGTAGCACATGTACAAATTGTACTTTTAACAAACTTTTGAGAAATATTGGGGTACAGATATTATTATTTCTGTTTTTCGCTGGAATTGTCATATATGTTCCAGTCGATCGGTCTCGAGATTACTTAAACCACCTCTACTTTAATATGGCAAAAATCTGAATTTGCTTTTCTAAATGAGACACGCTGGTTGTTTAACTTAAGAAATTATAGTTATATTTTTTTGGTCTAAGATTCCTTTTACTTGCTAGATTTAGTAGATGAGATTTGAATAAAATTTCCCATAACATTATAAATCTCTGATTTTTGGATTTCCTCAGGAAACTTGAATTTGGCTACTATCAACTTATGTTCTCGGAAAGCAGCTCTGAAGAAAAAATGCTTGCTCAGCAAATGAGAAATCTTTACCACTTGTCAGTGCTATACTTACATACATACTTTGTTTTTAAACATGATAACGATTGTGACAAATGCTCTGTTGCTGATTTTTTGGCTGTGTGGTAGTTCTTTCCCCTATCCTCTCTAGCGAGAGTCGATAAGAACAGATCCTCTCGAGATGTAGGTTATTTCCCCTTAGACTTTTCGAAAGGCAGTCTCCCTTGAAGGAGTTGCTATGTTTTAGGGAAATATTGCTCTTATGCTGAAATATCTACTACCAAACAAAATATTTAGAAATTCCTCAACTTGCTTTTTCTTGGGTAAAAAAGAGTATTGCTACTTCTTTAAAAAACAATAAACCTTAAAGTGCAAGAAATTAAAAATTAAACTTATAAAATCACATTTTACTTTAGTCAGAACATGAGTTTAAACCTTTTAAAATTATATTCTGGTAATCTTGTTTAATTTTGGAGTTAGCCTCTCATTAGATATGTCCTCTAAACAGGGCCGACCATATAGTGGTTAGCGTGCTGGCTTCTAGACCGCTAGGTTGTGGGTTCGAGTCCTGTGTAAGGCATGGGTATTGGTAAATGTATGTTGGCTTGTCAAATGATGAAGGTTTCGGCGCATTATAGCCCTCATGTTGCTGATGGCACCAGATAATCTAAAAACAACCAACCTCTAAACAGGATACTGGCAAAAACATAATTTGTTGAATGTTGGGTGAGAATGAACTGAATCATAAATAGGAGCTGCCGACCAAACGGTATAGTGGTTAGCGTGCTGGCTTCTAGACCGCGAGGTTGCGGGTTCGAGTCCCGTGTAGGCATGGGTGTTTGTAAATGTATGTTGGTTTGTTAAATGACGAAATGTTTCGGCGCATTATAGCCCTCGTGTTGCTGACGGCGCCAGAGAATCTGAATACAACCATAAATAGGAGCTTATTTGTAAAGTGAGGCAATTTCAGATTTTGGCATTCATTGTATACATTCTTTAAACTTGTTTTTTATACTACAATACTGGTGTCTGTGTTTTAAGTAAAAAAAATTATAAAGTTAGTAAGTATGAAATTCGCATTTCCTTTTTCATGTTTGGTCATGGTTTGTAATCTGTAAATATTTTGTCTTGCTAAACGGAATCAAAGCAGATGTGTAAGCAGAATCAAACCAGGTGTGTAATCAGAATCATACTAAGTGTGTAATCAGAATAAATGGTTTATTTCCTTTTTGGATTCTGTTCCTTGACATTTAACTCTTTAAATATCTAACAACTGTTCATTTATCTGGAATATTCCTTAATTTTACTAGCAGGTTAGCCTTTTTTTTTTCTTTTTTTTTAATTTGTTATTCATGTGTGGAATTCTATTCCTCTTATTGAATGTATACCCAATTTCTCAAAATTATGTGTTCTGGTTATTATTAGGTTTACTTCGACATCACTATTGGTGGTGAACCTGCTGGCCGAATAGAAATTGGCTTGTTTGGAAAAACAGTGCCTAAAACTGTCAAGAATTTTGTAGAGCTTGCTACTAAGCATTCCACAGAGGTAATTAATTTTTGTTTCAAATTTGGTAATTAATTTTGCTGTACGAGATTTTTTGTATATAAATAAAGCTTGCAAGTCTGATTTCCTGAATAATAAAGGATATAAATTGTTTGTCATTAAAAACCAAATAAAATATCACATTTCAAAGAAATTTTTTTTTTATTAAATACAGAGCGCCCACGGAACCTGGAAATCTCAGAGAGCTATCTGATTCTGGGAAATATCGGGGACTTTTTTAAAATTTCACGAAAATCAAGGAAATTTTCAGACATGTTTTCGCGTTCTTCCATATTTTGGCACCATTTACCAGGAGATTTGTCATTGTAATCGTTTGATGTTAAGCTTAATGTTGCAGAATAATTTAAACTTTTCATTACCACCAAAATCTATTTTTAAAAAATTTGTTTGTTATTTCTGTAGCATACATGTTCTACACATCTGGGAAAATTTGAAAAAAAGTGTCGTAAAATCGAGGAATTTTTTTTAAATCTGTTGGGAATTATCAGGGATAATTTTCCTTGAATTTTTTGACCGCCCTGAAATAATTTTGGTTTGGTCTAGAAGTGGACTATCAGTGAATTTGTAAGCATATCGGGAGAGCATTGTCTATTTGCAATTAAAATAATTTTTTTTTATTTATAAATTTTTTCTCATTCATTAAAACAAAAAATACTTTTAATTACACTTTATTTTTAGTTAATAAGGTGACTAGTATTTTTACAAATATATGTATGAATATTTTGCTGTAATTTTTATAAATGTTTTTCAGCCTTCATCAGAAGACAAACTAGTTGGATATAAAGGTTCTATGTTCCATAGGGTAATAAAGGACTTTATGATTCAAGGTGGAGATTTTACCAAGGGTGATGGAACTGGAGGTAAACTCTTCTATGCAAAATACTAACCTTCCATCAGGCGCACTATGTTGACCACACCACTGAGTTCGGACACATTGTGCTTGATGGGCCACATTAAAAAACATAACACATAATTAAGTTCATTTATACAAATAATGAACATCACTATAATAAATCAAGGAAAACAAATTTTTGAAGGAAAAATTTCTGAAAAATAGAAAAAACTGTTTGTTTGACATACAATTATTTCGTGAGGTAAAGTCAAACGTGGAAAAATTGCGTGTGCCAGTCAGATCAACTGCGTCCAACGGAATGTTAAGCTATTAAAAAAAAAATTCAAGTTTATTGACAAAAAAATATTTACAGGTATATAAGTGTTAATACTTAGTCTTTACATTTTCTTCTCTAAATTGAACAAATTCATCCCCATATTATTCTAACTGGTTATTTGTGCTTTGCTAAATTTTTTTTCTTTTTTTTTGCAAGAGTTCAGTACTGAGGGGGAAATATGCAGCAAACTGCTCCACTCCTGCTGAATTTTTTGAATATTGCCAATATAAACTTCCTTTCATTCTGTGTACCAACTAGATATGTGACATTTCTACAAGAATATTATTTTTATGTAAATAAATAAGAAATAGTCCTCTTCCTAGTTTTTTCTTGGGGGCAATTAGTTTTCAATATTTAAAAAAATCTCACTAGACTAATGTGAAGTCTGACCTTTAATTTTAAAAAATGCCTAAAATTCTAAGATCAAAGTAAAAAATCGGGCAGCTTATCATTATCAGATATATATGAAAGAGTTAAGCCAAACACAGAATTCTGCATTTTTAACCTTTAAGTAATATTAGGATTAAAACAAAATGGGTATTCAAAGGCAATACAAATGATTGGTAATTGCAATTGAAAAATTGTACTTGTAAATTTTGTTAAAGTATTAAAAGAATTGTCACAAATTGAAAACTCTCTTAATGAAATGTTTAACTTCTTTTAAAAGATAAGTTTTTATGTATCTTGTAAGCTCATTATTTAATTCGATACCAAGTATTTAAAGATATATCAGAGTTCTTCTTAGAAATGAAAAAGGGCAGGGTGCTATTTTCCAAAAAAAGGGCAACTCTGGTTTTTGAGAGCACTTGTATGGCAAATTGCAAGAAATTTGTATCTGGTTTTCTTCCATACTTTCTATATTGTTTTACTTTACCACTATGATAAATATTTTTAAATTATAAATTTTTTTGAAAAAAAATAATAATGCTTAAAATGGTTTAAATAAAAAAAACTTGCTCAGAAACTCAAAAGACAAACAATATGAAAATAATAGTAAAATGCTACTGTCCTACTTCTTCTGGAATGAGACCAATTTGTAATACTGTAAAATTAAGATAAGAATGTTTTGATATAACGAATGTTAAGTTAAGAACTTTTCACAACGCATATAAAATAGGAATGAATCAACGTTAAGCTTTATTTTTTAGGCTATGCCATTGTAAAGGGTATAGTGTTTCTCCAAATTCAGCAATATTTACTATGCAATATCACAAGGAGTATTTTGTCTGAAGAACTTGGCCTGTCTTAAAATTCTTGCATTTTTTTTTTTTTTTTTCCAAATCTGATCAAATTCTGCCTCAAAACAGCGATTTTTTGCCATACATGTCGTTATTATACAGGCTATAATAAAAGTTTTTTTTAACAAATCGGAGAAAATCCGGGACATTGATTACATTTCTGTGATTTTTAATTTAACATATAAAACGGACGTTTAGAAATTAATTAGTACTAGATAAATTACAAAAAATGCATTCCCCCTAAAATTAATAAGAGTGCATCGCGATGTAGCGTGTCCGAATGGAAATATTCCTTTTAAATGCTTAATGTAAACATTTGATACACCTTTAACTAACTTAAACACACCTTTCAAATTCCTTTCTTCTCTATTTTGAGAAGGCATGGTAAAAATACAGCAAAACGCGTTTAATAAAAGTACCTACGAAATGCAAATCCATGCTAACTAACTGGTGGATGTGCATGCGCAACAGGCAATTTCAGGAACGGTGATCTGCATATTGCATACTGTTGTGGGGGGGGGGGAGAATACGGAAGGAATTATTTAAAAGAAAAAGGACGAGCAGGGCGCTCCACCCCTTCAAAAATGTCTAGGATGAACTCTGGATATATCAAACATGCTATACTTCTACATTTTAAACAAAGGTTACAAACTTAGTTATTTCTCCTACACCGTACTCTTTCTTTCATACTCGCTTATAGTAGTTTTGCTTTTAAGTCATTCCGTATTTAAAAAAAAAATTATCATTTGATCTAAGAAATGTATGACAGAGAAATTACAGTAGAATTTTTTCCCCAACATCTTGTAATGTATGCATTGTATTAAGTAGTAATTTTCAGGTCGCAGCATATATGGTGAAAGGTTTGCAGATGAAAATTTCAAATTGAAGCACTATGGTTCTGGTTGGCTATCAATGGCTAATGCAGGAAAAGATACAAATGGCTCACAGTTTTTCATCACCACTAAGAAAACTCCTTGGTTGGATGGACGACATGTTGTATTTGGGAAAGTGATTAAAGGAATGGTAAGTATTTAAAAAAAAAATTTAAATGTCAACATATGTTATTGGTGAAATTGCACGTATGTCAAATTATATTCTACTTTAAAAGTTTGAGAGAAATGAGTTGAAGGAAATATACATTAAAGCCTTTTGTCTTTTTCTCTGGATCATCTGGATTTAATACCAACTCTTGGAAACATTCAAACTGTCTACATTACTTCACAAAAAAAAAATCATATTGATAAAAGTTTAACTGGGAGTTGTTAGGTAAATTCTAATTAGTTTACTTTTATAACTAGAAATATCTTCAACTCCTGGAATTTCCTATTCCATATTATATTTAAACCCTAAAAACAAAAACGTCAAATTGTGGTTGACCTACATCAGTGTTTATTTGGATAGTTTTCAAAATAACTTTTAAAGTCTTAGTTGTTCAACATTAAATTCTGGCATTAATTAACTTATTATTTTCAGGATATTGTGAGAAAAATAGAAAGCTCCAAGACAAGTGGTGCAGATAAACCAGTTAAGGATGTTGTTATAGCTGACAGTGGTACCATTCCAGTAGAGAAACCTTTTGCTGTGGCAAAAGAAGATGCATCTGAATAATTCCAAGCGATTGTTTCTTTCAATGTCGATAACTAGCCTTATATTTATACTTTTCAAGCTTTTGTATTAAAAATAAAATCTTGTAAAGAACTTGTGATATAAACTGTTATTATTACAACACTGAAAACAGTTTTTTAACTAAGCAACTGAATCTGTTGCTACAATTAAGTAGATATAAATGTAGAAATAAAATACCCTAAAAATTATGTATATTTATGACAATTAACCTTGGTGGTTGTGCAGAATAGTTAAGTGATGGCTCTTTATTTAATCAGAAAAAGAAATCAGGAATAAAACTTGAATTGTTCATACTCATCCTATTGGAAACTCATTCTCTATTGAAAGACTTTACAAAGCTAAACTAGCTTATGCACACTGCTGTTCTCCCAAGGCCAACAGCAGATTTTCGAGCAAATGAATTATCCTTTGTTAGATGCTAGTCATTGTAAACTTAAAATGAATATTCCTAGAAACAACAAATTGTTTAAGAACTGTTTTATAATTAAGAATTTTAATGGAAACTTTTTTTATAAGGGAACAAAATAAACTATTTAAATATGTATATTTAAACAGTTTTTATCAAACAATAGATTTTATAATTGCCAGTTAACAATGCTCGACATGTCTCGTAGTATAAAAAACTTGCTTGGATAAAGCTAACTGCGCTAATGGTTGAACATTGATAAACATTTTATATGAAATTAGTATATTTTCCAATAAGGGAATCAATCAACACCGTTATAAAATAAAACAAGGGAAAAGTATGTTTTGTAAACGGAGCTAAATATATTTAAAAAAAAAATTATATAATGGTATCTTTAAAGAGGCCTAGAAATTAACATTAAAAAAGTCTACAAATTAAGTTAATAATATTGAGCAACTTGAAGCAAGATGTAAAAAAAGGTTTTAATTGGGTTAATTTTTTTAATAAAGGCAGTTTTGTAGAGCTTTTGCTGGAGAATGTTGCATTTTGACAGATTTTGTGAAGTAAGTGATTATCAATGAATATGAAAAAATAATCAATTTTTAACATTTTATTCAGAACTTGGTTATATAAATAAAATTAAAAAATAAATTTCTTTGCAGTATTAGAAACAACCATATAAATATTTTGATTTATACAATAGATCAGAATATAGGAAAAAAACATCTATAAAATATTAAGTTTTGAAATTTAACCACCAAACCTTTAGAGGTTGTGAATAGAATCCAAAAATAATCTTTCATTTGTATAACTGAAAGCAATGTATTATTATGAGGTTTATATTTTATTTTGCATATGCATTGCAAAAGTGAGATTGAAAAATGGATTAAAATACCAATTCGTTAAAATACTGCCTTAATATAAAAATTGTGAATACATTTTGTGTTCATAACTTCAAAAACTTGGGTACTGATTGATGTATTCGAAGAAAATTAAATACTCGTATTATTTCAATATATTCATTAACCAAAGAAATTATGTGGCATTCAATTTGGTATGAATGCTGTCATATTGTTTATACTTCCAACAAACTGAAAATATACTTAACCTGTTTTATAAATAACATTTAAAATATAGTTTTATAAATAAAATATTAATAAATAACTATTGCAATATTTAAAATATGAGATTCATTCTTAAAGAAAGATTATCACAGGAATTATACAAAAGTCAGAAGCTCATGTCATCAGATACCTTTAAATTCTTATGAATAAGCAGATTCATTATGATGCATTCTTAAGTAAATAAGTTTTTAAAAATCGGAAATATAAAAAAATCATTTTAGCTCCAAAGAACTTTGAGGTGCAGCTTTTTCTGAATATCTTGTTTTCTTTTCAGAAACTCCTCCAAATTTTAAAAAAAAAAAAATGCAAGTACTAGCTCTTAAATTACTAAACTGTAAAAAAAAAAAAAAAGTAAACTTTGCAAATAAATAAATGCTCCTAAATGAATGCGAGCAAACTTCTCTTGTTCTACTTTTAGGTTCTAAAGTTCTTTTGTACTATAAGAAAAATGTGACTTAGTCCTAAATCCTGCAAAACTTAGCTGTTAGTAACTATTTCTGAAACTAACTTAACTAATTTAATACAGATATATCTGCTTTCATGATGTAATTAAAAACAAAAATCCTCACAATTGTGTTACTTCAGCTTCTGGCACTTTCAACTTTTTAACGGCTCCATAATTCTCATAAAGCTTGCGGAATTCACTCCAGAAACTTAATGAAAGAACAGTATGTGGTCCTGTTCGAAGTAAAGAGGCTGTGCTTCCCTTGTAGAATGCAAAAAGCCCTTCAGAACGAGCTATCTTTCTGATGCAGTCGATCAGACCAGAGTAAACCAACCCCTTGCCTCGACTGTCAACTCCTTGGTTATATAAACGTGTGGAGACAACATCTAGTGGTGTCATACATACCACTACAGCTATTCCACCCAACATGCTAGCAGCAAGTGCACACAACCAACTGTTAGGGGCAAATATCTGAAAAATACATATAACTGTTAATTACAATTTAAACTAGTAATTAGACTGCATGAAACTAGTTAAAATACATTTTCAATCCCACAGACCTTGCACTTAATCAACCGAAATATTGTTTCAGCTTTTTTTTTTTTTTTTTTTGCCTTCTAAATGAATAGCCAAATCTAATTTAATATGCATTCAATTTCATTTCAGTTCCAAACTGGAAAAAAAATCGAATAATTACATATTTGCTGAATACTCCAACACACGATTCTAAATAATAACCCTTTATTTATACATGGGTGCTGCCAGGGAAGGTGTGCTTAGACGTCTGTAGATTTAAAAAAATAATAAAGTGGTGATCAAAGGTATACTTCAGAAGAAAATTTAATCATCAAATTAAAAGCATTCGAAAAGAAAATCAACGCTGAACAGTAATTAATGTTTCAAAAAGAAATTAAATTATTTTTTTAAAAAACAAGGTTTGAGCACAAGCTTTTACCATCTAGCACTATAAGCAATCAACACTACCTTGCAAGTAATCTTGCAGGCGCAAAACTATAAAAAGTATAACAACTGTACCTTACTTTCTTTTCAAATGTTATTGATTAGCTTCTATTATTGCTTTTCTACCCACAACACAAAATTCCAAATGTTTTATGGTAAGATTTCAGTCGATAACGTATATTGGAAAAATTTTGCATCATGTCTAAGAGATTGTTAAAGACTTGTTTTCTGTGACGATCAATCTTAACCTAATATTGAAAAGTTTACTTGGGATAAAAAGAAGTGGAATGAATAGTTAATTTTTTCCATTTTGCCAGAGTTCATCCTAGAAATGAAAAAGGGCAGGGTGCTATTTTCCAAAAAAAGGGCACTTTCTGTTTACGAGGGCACTTTTATGGCAAATTGCAGAAATACGTGTTTTTTGCCACAATTTCAATATTGTTATACTTTTCTACTACGATAAATAATTTTCAATATTCTGAAGAAAAAAATTATAATGCAAATATCCGTGAATCAAAAATTCGCTCAAAAACTTAAAAGATATCAAAATACTGATAAAATGCTTCAGTCCTAATTCTGCTAGAATGAGACTGAGAAAATTATTAAAATTAAAGTGCAATATACACCGTAAAATTTTCCTCAAATAGCAATTTTTATAAAATTATCAATTTATAATACAGTAAAATTAAGATAAGAATATTTTAGTATAATGAAAATGTGTTAAGATAAGAACTTTTCACTCTTTCAAAATTTTCTAAAGTTTGAATGAATCAACCTTAAACTTCATCTCTTAGTTTTGCTATTGTCAGATAGAGAATAGAGTTTCTCCAAATTTAACATTATTCATTGTGTGATATCACAAGGAGTATTCCGACTAAAGAACTTGGACTATGTCCTGAAATTTTTGCATTTTTTTATTTTCAAAATCGGATCAAATTTAGCGTCAAAACGGCGATTTTTTTGCCGTGCATGCCGCTATTATGTAAGCTATAATAGAAGTTTTATTTTTTTTTAAATCGGAAATAATCTGGGATTTTGGTTGCATTCCTGTTATGTTTAATTTTAAACATGAAACGGATGTTTAGAAATTAATTGGTAACAGGCAAATTACCAAAAACACCCCCTAAATTTAACAGGAGGTCATCGCGATTACGCGTGTCCAAACGGAAATATTCTTTTTAAATTCTTAGTGTAAACATTTGATAGTTATAAACCTTTAACTAAGTTATTCAAGTCTTTCATATTCCTTTCTTCTCTATTTTGAAGGAGGCATGGTAAAAATCCAGCGAAATACACTTAATCAAAACAAGTATGAAATGGCCATCGGAGTTTACTAATGTGCACTTGGGAAATTGTAAGACGGCGACCTACAATCCACCTACTAATGAAGCACGTTATAAGACATCTACTCAATGGTTTCAATCCCTGATATATACGTTGCGCGTTTGAACATGAATGCGCATGCGCGACAGCCGATTTCAGTTGGGGTGATCCACATATTGCGTACTGTTGGGAGGGGAAAAAACGAAAGTTTTTCGAATTCTTTCAGTTTGAAATTTTTTCTGAAAAAGGGCAGGAAGGGCGCTATTTTTATAAAAAAAGGGCAAGGAGGGCGCTATTTTTATAGAAAAAGGGCAGGCAGGGCGCGCCGCCCCTCGAAAAATGCCTGGGATAAACTCTGATTTTGCAGCCACTTCAACTTTTTTTTTTTTTTTCTATGAATAAGAAAATAAAGTAAGATTTATCTATTAATTAGTCACTGTCCATCTCAAGAACGACTGGAATCTCCCTGGCATCTAACTAGAAAATGTTATTCTTGATGTCAAAAATTATTTGCCGAAAAAACAACAGGTATACCTATACTCTAAAGTGTGATATTGGAATCAAATAATTGTGTTACAAATAAAATTTCTAACTTTTACATAGTAAGTTCTCACTGATAAATTGCAAATAATTGATAATAAAAATGAACTATAATAGGCTTGCCTCCAGTTTTTCTATAAAAGATTTAGAGTTAGAAAAGGTAGCAAGTTGTGCAGCTGAACCACAGGTAACTCTAGACATTGCTGCGCTAGCCCCTCTCCAAAGAGCTAGAATACCATGTTGCTTGACAACTGACCGGAAAGCTTCCGTCATTCTTTGATGCTTGTGCTGGTATCCAACAGCGATTGCAGAAGAAGACTGAGCTTGAAATTGGGTTTTTACCTGTATAACAACAAATAATTACCCCACAGAAATAAGAAAAATTTAGAAATAGTTAAAAACTCAATGCAAAAATAATTAGGTAGTAATTTAGGAAGTAACTCTTATGCTGTATTGAATAGTATATCATTTATAATCCAGAATATTCAAACATCCTGTTCATTTTTAATATGCTAAAAATGAAAAGACATCAGTTATGCAAATGATGCATCAGAAACTTTAAGCAGATTTTTATTTAAAATTAACAATTATGTGTATGACAAATTAATGTGGGTGAGTGTTTTTTGTATGTGAATCATCAAGAAAATTTATGAATAATATAATTCAAATCATTTGTCCTTAAATGAAAAATTAATCACAAGTGATATAAGTTTTAAACTGGTGCTTTACAAAAAAAACAAAATACAACATCAGGCAAGAGAAACACACATACTCGGACCAATAAAATAACCCAAATTAGAATCTAGCCCAATTTTTAATTTGTTACAAATCAAATCATATCTACTTAAGCAAATATGTCACTTAGGAAGGAGAGACAATTGCTCCTTCACTTTTTTTAATCTAACCGTGGATGATCACTTTGTAAAAATACTATTTCATTATTTTGCGAATACGGGTGGATCCTAGCACAGCCCACCTCTTGGCGTCTTTTTGAATTCTCGCCAAACGAGTGGCGATAACGTCACCAATGTGGCAACCTAGATGGATTATGGAGGAGAACTGTCTAGAATTCGATGGCCGATGATGCCTACATGGATTTTATTCGGCAAATCATTAACATGTACCTTCCGCCGGCAAAGGATTAGCAAACACATTTATGATAAGTGTTAATTTTTTTTTTTTAAATATTATTATTTCTGGCCTTCAAGTATCGTTTTTAAATTGAATAATAACAAATATTCAATTAGTAGTCAACTTGGCGAGATTTCAAATAAGTCGCCAAGAGGTGGACCCAAATAGGATTTTACCGCAAATACTTATCACTGTTTGAATAAAACCGTACAACAATAAACTGCTTTATAAAGAATATCCTTTTCTGTTTATATAAACCAACCATATCTAAAAATTTGAAATGACAGCAACATCATATAATTATAATAAAAATATATAAAATATGTACCTTCAATATTTACATGAAATAACAAAGACATTGCTTAACTCACATTGCAAATTATATTTAAATACAATACAACGGACATTTCTGAAATATAAATAAGATACTTTAATGTAAAAAAACTGTGGGATATTTTAGCTTATTTGATACAGGCACTTTTCACCATCTACTTAAAACTAACCTTTTAATGCACACAAACTGTCTTGGGAAACTTTTACAAATAATTCATAACTAATATTGAAATAAAGTAGATCTTAGCATTTCTTTACACTACAATAGCGAAAAAACCATATAGTTATTAAAAAAACTACACAGTTTAAAGTCAATTAAAAAAAACTACATAGTTAATTCATCTAAAGCAATCATACCAACTAACCATATAAAAAGGGCTTCCAACTAGAGCCCCAATGCAACCAGCCGATGCTCCAGCAACTATACTGCGTGCAAAGCTAATTTCTCCACCTGAATCAATAAATCCACTCTTCTGCATAAAATCAAAAGATCCAAGCCGTACACCGTTCATAAACAATTGATACCACAAAGCAGGTACCAATCCTTTTTGTAAAGCAAGGATTCCATCTCCTTTAGCTATCGTAAAAAAAGCTTGAAAAGCATTCTTATAGTGTTTTGTATACACTCCACGACTTTGAAGTTCCCCTTGTAATTGGAAGCGTGTTTTCACAACTTCCAATGGATTGGTAAATATGCCGGCACAACAAGCAGCAGCTCCTCCGATAACAAACTCCATTTACACAAAAATGTATTTGTTTAAATTTGTTCCGATAAAAATAACTTTACAGCAAATGTTAAGAACAAATTGAGGTTATAGAGAATCCTGTTGTATTGCAAAAAAGTAGGAGACGAAAAAACTCATCTTAAAATGACCTATCAAACATTTCGACGATAAGATTTCGAAACTTGACATTTGATGACAAGAAATAGCAGGGCAAGGTCGAAGATTTTCTAAAAGCGGCTTAAGGATTAGTCACATTTGAAGCCGATTAACTAACCCATCTACCGAATCACAGATCATCACATACGACACATGTAAATATTTATAAACAAAAAATAGCAAAACCTGTTAAATACAAGTTAAAGTGTATATTATAAGAAAAATTTTATTGGGTTTATGTATCAGACGTCATTATCAACTGCTGTAAATTACAACTCATTACCAATTAAAAAACTACCGTTTAATATGGATTTTTATTTTTCTCATGGTTAGTTTGTGCGCTCAACGACCTATTTTTATGCACAATAATGGCTAATCCGGCCGGAACTTAGAGCTTATCGTGGATTCCGAACCACAACAAATATCCATGCCTAACCCTAGATCAGAACCTTGACCCGGCTTATGCAAGGAGGAAGGTGGATTAGTTTCTCGAAGGAGATGGGGGAAATTTATTAAAAGGGAAAACATTCAAAATTTTAACTATGGGTTGGCATAGTAATGATCCGTTTAGAGAGTCTGTGCTTGCATAGCAATGAAACTTTTATGAGACTTCTGACAAGTTTCACAGGAGGAGCAACAGCTATCAAGATACATAAAAAAAAACCTCACAATTTATTAATCTCATCAAATTCCAATTGAAAAACGAAAATAAAATTTAAAAATCATCCTGTTTTTACTAAAATTTGTTTTAAAAATGTAAAAAAGTTTCAATAATAAGTTTTAAATGAGTACTTGAAGACTCCTGCAAGTATGTTTGGATTTCTTATCAAAGGGATGCAGGAGTTCTTCCTTGAATGCATTTCTTAATTAAAGATGTCCAAATTCTTCTAGAAAAACACCCAACTTAAGATTCATCAACAAATGTTTCAATCCTGCTATCTCAATGTTTAAAAATTATCATAAATTTTCAATTTCACAACCTCCCCTCCACGAAGATAAATTCCAAGTTTTCACATCATCCCCAACATTCAGCAAATAGAGCAATATAACTGGAGAGATCACCAAATTAAATAACAGTATGACACTGCAAGAGCAAAATCCCAACTCTTTCAAATCAGAATTAAAATTTATTTTATAGTCTAACTAAAGAATTATCATTTAAATGCACGATACCATTTTCATTTTTATTTTTAAAATTTAGGAAAACTGATCTTTTACAAAACTCAGATTGTTTCACAATCAGAAGCAGTCGAACTGTATAGTTTTACTAAACCTGAGTATAGTCTATGACTTAAATTTCTTTAACTGATGCTATATACACAATTCTTTCTTAAGCACTTTTTCATCAATCATGAAACCACTCAAAACAATTTTAAAAAGGTGGAATTAGGCCTTTTGTAGAATACCTTTTGTAGAAAAAAGGAAAGTATAATTATTTTTTTTAAAAGATATTTACAATAGGAACTTTATTACAAATCTACTTCGATAACTCTTTTCATCAATCATAAAACCACTTAAAACAAATTCAGAAAGGTGGAATAACGCCTTTGCAGAAAAAGGAAAGCATAGTTTTTTTTATTTGTAAAAGATATTTACAAGTAGGAACTTTATTACATATATACCCAGGTAAAATACATCTTTTAACTCCCCAATATCACTGGAAATACATGAAGTATAGCATCGAACAAAAATACAAGACAGTGCTATCACTTCTTTCACCTTCTAATTACATAATATGGATGAATTCACCTGAGCTGATAATATACAATAATCTATAAAATGGTCACTGAACATATAAAAAAATACATTGAATTTGTATTGAACATTACACAAATTTCAATAAGTGCAGAAGTGACATTGATTCTGTCTCTTTAGTCAATTGATTCTAACATATCAGATAGAATATACACCAGTAGGAAATGCTACACAAAGCTAACAGTCTATGTTTTGAAGCACATTTTGCATCAAAGAACAAAGTTTTATCACAAAATAGATTATCAAACAATATCGGAAAATAGAATGCTTTCAACCATAATTCAATTTACAAAATGTACAACAGTATCCTTTAGCTTTATAAAACATAGCATACTATAAAACAGGTTTACTTTTTTTAAATAAATATCACATGGCCTTTCCTCTGAATTTTATTTGCAAATGCAGTACCATGCAATATTAGTTATAAAATATGCTATTGTATAAGAAACAGTTTTACCGATATTAAAATAGCACTCCATCAAAGTGAAAGTTAATCGATAAAATAATAATAGATTAAACTGATGTTTGTAAAAATGTCAACCTGCCTTTACTGTGTATTTTGTGATGTGGTGAAGGCTATTCATGGGAAATACTATACCACAATATAAGAGGTACATTTAGAGTCGAACTGGCACGCTACACTTCCTTAGCAAAAAAAACTTAACTTGATGAAATACAACTGAAGATTTCTATTAATCTCAGGAATGACTGAAATCCAAGTAGAAAAAGCAAAAATCTATACTTCTGCCAAATGGACAATTCCCTCATATATATATATATATATATATATATATATATATATACATATATTTATATATATATATATATATATATATATATATATATATATATATATATATATATATATATATATATATATATATATATATATATAAATATATATTTTTTTCAATTTTAAATGTTTCGAAAAGGCCATAAACAAAAAAATTTCTGCTCAATGCGCTTCTTTTTTTTAATTTGCAATCAAAATTACCTTGTTAAACGTTGGCGAGAAAACGACTAATTTCGCTGGCATTGAATGTGACGTCACGGCTTCGCAAACATCTTGGCTTGAAATGCAGCAGCAGGAACCAGATTTGCAAGTTTATCGCAAATCACGCCAACCTGTACAGAATGTGGCAATGGTCTACCAAAGCCAACTATTTTGCAGAAACCTCACGATAACCATAGAAATGATAGGGTCTCTTTACGTCACGGACTTTGTAGAATATTTTGATCGGACTGGTTTTGGGAAATTTTCTGAATATTTAAATAACTAATTTTTGTAAAGAACTTTTGTTTAAATATTTGGAATCAGAAAGAAATTCTTCATAAATATACACTAATTTCACTCGTTTTTAAAAAATGTTGGAATTGTCCATTGTCTGATCAATGAATGGGTCATTCTCTGTAAAACGCACAAAAGCTTGTTGCTGTAAATTTTTTATCACTATATACTAGTTAAATATTTTTGTTAACAATGGAATATATTTTAAATCAATCAAAACTTCTTAAAACAAGTAACATAAATTTTTCAATATTTTTTAATACTAAAAAAATACGCCCTCGGATATAATTTGTCATGTCCGTGGACTGTCGGAACGTCTGGGTTGCTTGCTTTATCAGTATTTTAATTTCACTTCATATTTCCTTGATGTTGATATTAATTTTAGCTATAAGGTATGTTGAGCAATGTTATGCCTGGTAATTTCATTACAATAATGTAATACCTTTTGTCACAAGACTGAAACATCATGAGAAAAGGAAGGTTGACAATAAGAAAAAAAAATCATTTTAAGAAGTTACCAAAAATAGTTTTTAACTAAACAGTTTATTTTGCTAATGTAGTTAAAAATGTACATAGATAAGAAGTAATTTAAATACATTATGATCAAATTTTAATAATTTTAATATAATATAATAATGTTAAAACATTTCCAAGAAGTCATTGATTTGCATTGTTGATATTATATGATGCCACATCACTTAGAAACCCATTTAGTTTAAATAATAAGATGTTGATCGCAATGCAGTGAGTATATAAGTTTACGATTCTAAAAAATTTGTTTGGTAAAGATTAAGTAGACATGGGATGTTAAATATAAAAAGTTTAGTTATAGTTTTAAGCAAACCATACTTCAAAAATATATGCAAATATTCAAGTAATTTTTTTTTTTTTTTTTTTAAATACTTTCATAAAATCTCTTAATCCACATCTATAATTTGGTAAAAATATATTTCATAAAAATCAATTACAAGTCATAAGGTATACCATTACAAAAAAATTTCAATTGAGAACCTGCAAAAGTTTATTTCAGAAATCCCATGGGCCACATTTTGCCACTGTTTTCAGTAATGATACTTGTTTAGGTTATGCACAGAATTTGTCTTGATTTCCTAAAGTTTCTCACAAATGACATGGGGTTTCTGATATAAACAATTCATTTAGAAGGCTGCAAATATAACCACAGTTATGCGTCATAACATAAAACGAGTTGGACTGCAACACTTTCTCTGTTAGATCGCTACACATAAGGTAGACGATAAATAACAACACCCTGCCGATTTCAAGTTTTTTAATAATTAAAATTTTGTCAAGTTGGCAACAAAGTATATCTTATTTAAAGCACTTATGTTCATAACTTGATTTGAATTTTATATAATCCTACAAATCCAATCAAGACTTTCAAACTGATTAAATAAACATGTCTTAAGAAATTCCCAATTTACTATAACACACATGTCGGTAGCATGCTTTTGAAGTTTTACCAGGAAAGTAAAACTCGCATAGTTTATGCAAAAGCTTCTTAACATTAATTTAGTGTAAAAGCTAAAAAATATGCTAATACATAGAAGAATTTGCTCGTCACATTATAAAAATAACATTCTTATAAATATTCATCATCATACACTAAATTATTTGTTTCCAAGGACCCAGCGTTTGGGATTGAAAAATGTCGAAAAATCCATGAAACAAGCATGTACAACAAAATAATTGCCACTAGTACTGAAAAAAATAAAAGAATGATCATCGGTGAAGAAATATCAGTCGAAGGAGAAGAAACTTTTTCTTTTTTAAAACACCATTCAATATTCTTATTGATATATTTAGGTTTCATTACCAAACCAGGCAAGTTATTTTGATCATTCAAATAACTGGAATTTGCAAAACCTATTCTCTTATTTTCTCTGTCAAAAACAACATAAAACCCCTTTAATATTGATGATCCAATATTAATTCCCTCATCTGATGAAACCAAAGCTAGTTTAAAACAAATAGTGTTTGGTTTATAAGTTACGACTGGAAGCAGATACAAATCTGGTGTGATCACAAGATCAAAAACACTATCTTTTGTGTGATAAAGTGACAGTGTAATAGACGGTAATACCTCAATGTGAAATTCAGAGTCTGGTACACAAGCAGTAATATCATCAGTCCAAACGTTGTCAGGAAAGTGAGATAAACTTCTAAATTGTTGAATTGCCCAATCATAAACAGGATGAGGTAGATACAGATTTGTGGTGCCACTGTCAATGATAGATTTCCCTTTGTTCAATTCCAAACAGCGAAATGGTGCACGATTCATTCCTACTTTGAAATCAGTTAATATTACTTCGTAAAACCATTCTTTAAATAGTGGAGTATAAACGACTTCATTAGGTTCATATGTGTCGGAAATGAACCCTATTTGAAATTTTCCACACTGTGTCCACTGTTCTTTGCTTGTATAATAAGGCCCACATAAATCTAAACTAAATATATCACTTATATTTTCTGCTGCAGTCAAAACGGTCATAAAAGGAAGGACGGTTGGATCAGGTATTGCTATATAAGGATAAGCCAGACCTAGCAGTCCTTGGAACTGGGATGATTCATCAAATATTTGATTTATAGTCACCATACATGCCAAAGTACATGGTAGTTTTCTGTTGCTGAAATGCATGTACTCTTTAGCCAAAAATCCGTTCCACCGTCCAACAACATAATGCAAATCAACTGCAATATTGAACGGACGGAGACTTGTCGATTCATTAAAATGAAAATATTTTGAATTTCCTGCCAAAGTTGGCGCGCATGCAACAGCGATATTACTGCTGCCGGTATCTAGCAAGAGATTAATTTCTTGTGGTGGAGTTCCAAAAAGGACCGTAATAAAGTAACCATCTTGAGATTCACCATGAACTGTTAAATTGTAAGTAATTGTACAGAAGCAATTGCGTAAAACACTCAATAAAATTGTAAGGATGAGAACACGAAGCATGGTTTAGATAGTATTGTTATGCAGCACATAACATTAATTGTACATTATTTAATTTTTGTTAAAAAGATGATAACAAAACATTCCCCTAGTTTTAGATTGCAAAGAAGTTTTCGATCAAAAGTTTTCTAGTTTTAGATTATAAAAAAATTATCATGTCAAACAGCCAGTTTAATCATATGCTTTTCAAAACTATAAAAGAATAAGACAGTTACGCCATTTGTAAACAAATAAAGCGCTTGGTGAGCGGCGATCCGGCTATTCGGGAATCGGGATTTAGAGACAGTGTTTAACCGGAAATAATATGTTCGTACTCCGTACAACTAGTTTATAAAAATTAACAGAGTATTGTTTTGTTTGATTTCTGATAATTACATTTTTTACATCGTAATCAAATATTTCGTTTTTTGATTTAACAAATTATAATAAATATTATAAAACACTGATTATCGTTTATATTCTAAAATTTGCCGACTCTGGTATTGATGCGCGCGCAGGGTGCTGTTTCTGTGACTACTCACTCACAAAGCCCACCCACTGGTTTTAGTGTTATTTATTTGTGTGTGCAGCTGTAACGGCTCTTGAATTTGCTTCATCTTAAATTTATTCGACTCCTGAAGGTAAGCAATCTATTACCATCTTCTAGTAATTAATAATCACATGTTTTGTCACATTTTTAAGTTCCTTGCAGATTTATAGTGATTTACTTTCAACTTTTAGTTTTGTAAGTGAATGCGCCATTTTGCTCTCAACCATTTAGACAATTTCATAGAATTGGTTCAAATTTTTCTGTTTATATGTATGAAATGTGTGACGTTTTGCTTATTTATTTTGTATTATTAGAACAATAAACGTCTCTTTATTCGTGCTTAGCTTGAATAAAACTTTCATTATCATTTCAAAGCAGCTGTTAAAATTCGAATTGCCATTTTAGAAATCCCACAATCATGACTGAAAATGATGCTGAACTTTTGGATTACGAAGATGAAGATGAGCAAGAACAACCAGCTCCTGAAGCAGTCTTGGAAACAAAAAAGCCTGCCGGTGGATATGTTTCAATACACAGCTCTGGTTTCCGTGATTTTTTGCTGAAGCCTGAACTGTTAAGAGCAATTGTTGATTGTGGTTTTGAACATCCGTCTGAAGGTGTGTTGCATTTCTGTCCCTTTTTACACTTTATTTGAAACTGTAATTCATGAAACAACTGATAACTTACTCCATTAATTCAATTTTAATATTGAGCCTTCATGCAGTGGCTTTGTTTATTTTTAGTTAGTGGCACATATATACAGAGAAATGGGATATAGACATTAAATTCTGGGTAAATTCCTACTTCACGTTTATGGGTTGGCGCGCTTTTAAAAAGTTGGCAACAAGGCCAAAATGTCGCCAAATCGGAAAGTGAAAAATTGATAATCGAACCTGTAGGGGGGTTGCCAAATTTAGAACTGTATCGCCTACTAAATAGCGCCAAATCGGCTTGGCGATATTTTAACGTCAACTAGGAATAGACCAAATTCTGCTTTTATGGGCTAAAAGACGGAAAAGCTATATTTTTGTTGTCTTAATGGATTGTTCAGGTTGTTCTCAAACTTAAATGCTGATTATTCTATTGTAACAGAATTGAGTAGCATTACTAGGAAATAGCTGATAACAGGGTACCCACGGTCTTTAAAAGTGCTTAATATTTTACTCGTTTTCCAGCCCTTAAAAGTACTTGAAAAGCTTTTAAGGGTGCTTAGAGGTCCCTAATTCTTGCTGATGGTGTGCTCGACTTCAATATTTTTAAATATTGAACTCTGACATGTTTACCTTCGCTGGACTGCCTCTTATCAGGGTGGACCAAAAATTTCTGGTGTATTTGTATTATGCATGTGTCAACTTATACATGATATAGGTTTTATTTGCTAATTGGTAGAATGGAATTCAAACTGAGTTATAGTTACATACTGTACTTTGCGAGACGAACATGTGAGAGCAGTGTTTATGTGATGCAGGTGAACGCTGTTTGAATTTTTTTAGTAGAATCAACTTGGGTCTGGAAATTACACATTTAATGTGCTATGGCTAAAGTATGATGTTTATGAGAAATGGATTACAACATCACCAAAGTCTGCTTATAAGGCCAAATGCAAATTGTACTTATAAAATTTTGATATTGGTGCCATGACCGAAGCAGTTGGAAAGTCATGATGCCTGAAAGCAAATTTTTGAGAATCCTTTAAGGTCATTGATTTTCAATATGCGATTTCAGTGGGAACCCTGTTGTAAATATCAATACATTACTGTATGCAGGATTTTCAGTTGATTCTTTTAGTCATCGGAACTTAATGTTGTTGTAGAAGTTTATTCGCAATGTTGTGTTTCAAGTCCAAAGTAGAATACCAATAAGTAGAAACAATCTTTATTAGCAACCACTCAGTCTGAATAGGCATCTCGTAAAATAAAATCCAATATCAAATATAATTTAAACATAAAAACATACCAAACTGTTATAAACATCTTTCGATCCGCCTATTAGTGGTTTAGCGATCCATCCTACTAACGGACGTATCCGTTTTTATATATACAAGCAAGGCCGAAATGAAGTCGAAAAGTGTTGCCACTCGTATAAATTATGAAGATTAATATCTCCATTACGGCACTTGCTTGTGGTAAGGAAGTATGATTGTATTTCATCAAACGACCGACCTTTAAAGTTTTACTAACAGTTATTAATTTTAAAATGATTTTTATTTTTAACTCTTGTTCATTTTCAGTTCAGCATGAATGTATTCCTCAAGCTATACTTGGTATGGATATTCTTTGCCAAGCCAAATCTGGAATGGGTAAAACGGCAGTATTTGTTTTGGCTACTTTGCAGCAATTGGATCCTGTTGATAATCAGGTATATTGGTGTATTTTTTTTTATGTTATTTAAAGGTAATTTAAAATATTTGTAGGTAATTAAATAGGTAATTTAAAATATTTTTAAGATTGATCATATGATTTGAAGCAGACGTGGTAGCAAATATGTTGATTAGTTGTTGTTTTTTACAAAAATTTTAGTATTTTGAATATAGCTTAAAAAGTTAATAAACTAGGTTTAATTAAATTAACTTGTTTGTAGTAGTTTAGTTTAACCTAAACTAAAGTAAAAGAGTATTTTTGCTGAAGTTAAGAATTTATTTAACAAAGAATTTCTTTTTTGCAAAGTTTTTGAGTTGCATACCTCTTAATGTTTTATAATTTTTTTTTTACTAAGAAGGATTCAATGAATTAGTATTTAGGTAGATTTTAATTCGTGTTTTCTAAAAAATTGCTTTTGTTACTAATAACTTCTTCTGTTTTTAAGGTATCTGTCTTGGTTATGTGCCATACAAGAGAACTGGCTTTTCAAATCTCCAAAGAATATGAGCGATTCTCCAAGTACATGCCTTTAATCAAAGTTGGTGTGTTCTTTGGTGGTATGACCATTGCAAATGATGAAAAAGTCCTCAAGTCAAACTGTCCTCATATTGTCGTTGGAACCCCAGGAAGGATTTTGGCGTTGGTAAAGTCGAAGAAGTTAAATCTACGTCACATCAAGCACTTTGTTCTTGATGAATGTGACAAAATGTTGGAAGCTCTTGGTATATATTGATAATCTTGTTTGTGAATAACCATGCTTTTAGATATGTGTTGGTTAGATTGACTGGTTAAACTTAATTTGTTAGATGCGTGTTTTCATGTACTGCCTTATTTATGAAATTTGAAACGGGGAATAAAATATCTGCAATCGATTAATGCTGCCAGTTTTACCAGTTGCAGGGGTTGCATTTACCTAATATTCCTTAAATTTTTGTGTCTCCTAAAATTATATTTCAATTTTTCGATAATTTCTTTAAAAAAAATTTAAATTTCAAAAATTCGCTGATTTGTCTCCGAAACCAGCGAAAAACCCAGATATTCCTCAAAATGAGTACATTTTTTGAGATTTTGATTTTTTAAATATTGACAGTTTTTTGCCAGTATTAAAACATGCTTTGAAAAGAATGTCTGTTATGAGACTGTGTCAACTTTTAAAAAATTATCCCTAAAACTCCTACTTATTTTATTTTTTTTATCAATGAGACTTTCAGGAGATTAAACAGGGTTCCCACAGTCATTAACAGTGCTTAATATTTTTGAACTTGTTTTCAATCCTTTGAAACTACGTGAAAATGCTTAGAGGTTCTTAAAAGTCCTTAATTTTTGCTGCTGTTGTGCCAACCGCAAATTTTATAAAAATACTGCTCTGACTTGCTATTCCCGCGTGACCACCACTTATCCGCACTGTATCAGAATTCTGCGACATATTTTATTACGCATGCACCAACTTGTAAATTTTCTGGTATAATATATTTTATTAAAAAGTTATTTTTTGACATGGTGTCTGAAAACATCCTTAAAAAGATTATTTAGGTCCTGAAAAGTCAGTGATTTTTATTCTGTGATTTGAGTGAGAACCCTGTTTAAAAAAAAGTTCTCTCAAAATTTCAAGATTTTTCTGTTATTGTGAATAGTCGAGTTTTATATAAAATGAAAACATATTGTATTCTCTCTAAAACAAGGGGTATAGCGTATGTAAAAATATTTTTGTAATAATTTCTTGGTGCACAATCCAACCAAAGAAAAAGATGCAAAATAAAGCTTTAACTTGGGAAGAATCAGTCAATTAGCAATGAAGGAAACAAAGGGGTTAAAATTTACTGAAGGTAAATTTTACTTTTTTTAAGTCGAATGGAGACTTAAAAAAAGTCATCATTATTGAAAATGATGTCAAAACACTGTGTTACCAAATCTAAACGGTCTCTAGGATTGCTGGAAAACCAAGTCAACGGGTTGCCACATTCAGTGTTAAATCACCAATCAATCCAACCCCTTATAGTATATCTAAACCAACAAAAGACTGTTAAGAGGGATAAAAAGAAATTGGGCAGCTCAAGCAAGCTGGAAGCAAAAGACTTAAGATTGCAAATAATGTAGCTAATAAAACTTTATTTATTGATGAATACTAAATATGAAACATTGAAGTAATAAGAATATAGGATAACATTCGGGATCAGATTATTTTTTTTTCTCTTAAATTCAATGTAACAAGTTTTAAGGGGGGGGGGGGGTATTTTTTAAGTACATGATTGTTGATATTTCTCTCTTAAAAAGAAAATTTTATGTTGCTTAGCACTGTGTGGAAGTCCTCATACTTCAAATAAGTATGTCTTATATGTTCATTGAAATCCAAGATGGTCAGGTTGAGTGATTTGTTGGTTAGGCCTAAAATGACCCTTGTGTCACGTCTGTGATTTATACTTAAACTAAAATGAAATAAACAATCGATGTTCAGATAATGTTGACGACAATCCTTTTCGACAGTTCAGTAGTACTGGATGCTTGGAATATTTATTAACATGCATTTTAATTGGATATTGCGATATTTGTCCAACCCTGTAGTGTAGACAATGAGGTCATGTGCCTCAAGCTTTTACTAAAGATCATTAAGCTTTATATTAATATTGGTTAACCTGTGTTTTAGATTGTTTTATGTTTTTGCATTATAATAGATCTTGTATTTACGTTTTAGATATGCGCAGAGATGTGCAAGAAATATTTCGAAGCACTCCCCATGAAAAACAAGTGATGATGTTCAGCGCTACATTGAGCAAAGAAATTCGACCAGTCTGCAAAAAATTTATGCAAGATGTAATTAAATCTACCTACTTTCCAAATTCCATGCTATTTTATTTCAATCTGTTTTTTCTAATTTTTAATTGTCCTGTATTTCAAATTTACATTGGAAATTTATTTCCATCTTGATTTGGCTAAACATATTACTTTGGTCTTGATTTTTTAAATGTTGGTGAAACTTCATTAAGATTGTGGTTAAGAAGTCTCATTTATCTGGAGTCGTAGTTTTCTATCATGGAATTCGATTGAAACGAGCCCTTGGTCAATGGTAGAAATTCAGCCCGAATCATACAAGTGTGAAGCTAATGTTACAGGATGTTTTGGATTAATACTCAATAAATGGAAGGTGGTTGTTGTAGGTATGGGGGGGAATGTGGGAATTGGTTTGTAAAATAAGTATGGGGGGAAGGGGAATGGTTTGAGATTTGTAGGTATGGGGGGATGGGGAAAGGTTTGTACTGTCTTGCATGCTAAGTCATAATCTTGCACATTTCAAGCTGTTGGCCTGATGTTATGTTGCTTTTGGTTAATATTAAATGTTCGATGTCAATCAGGATTGGATATATAGATCTATTTAAGCATAGTTAGAAAATATTTTGAAAGGAATTTCCTGGGAAAGTTGAAAATCTCTTCTTTGAGGTTGCTGGATTAGATCAGTTAGATGAGATTAAATTTGTTGCATGTTGAACTTTAGTATAAGGTGCTTGTTCTTTGGGAAAGAACTTTAATTTGTTCAGCTTTTCCTTAAACTAATTATGAAGATCATTTGGAAAAGTATATAGAAAACTGTGAAAGTATTGGAAAATTATCTTAAATTTATTAAATATTTTCTGTTTCTTGTCTATACTTTATGCGTCAGGGCAAATCACATTTTTCATTTGCTTGTGTATTGGCTATTGCTAACCTTCCTACAATTTGAACATTAAGTCAATTGTAAATTTCTGTTTGTCCTTAAGTAATTTCCTCTTAAAGTATTTTTTGCATTGAATGTAATATGTCTTCTGTAACAATCTACATCTTATAATATCTTGTTAAATCCTAAGTGTTGAATAATTTTGAGCATCCTTATTTCACTAAAAGTTTCATTTCTATTGAGTAACTAAAATGAAAACTTGTATAGCTTTTTGTTGTCTTGCTATCAACAAATGACTGATTTTGGTAGTTTAGATTATAAATTTTATGCTTTACAACTGCATAATGCATACTGTGCATTTTAAAAATGATTGCATTTTATACAAAATTTAGTTCTTTCCTCTCTAAAGTTGTACATTCCTTTCCTCAGTATTTTAACATATTTTAGATAATTGGGATAGTCTTTTGATTAATATATGTTTTAAACATACTTTCTAGCTTGTTAATTTTAAATTACTTTCCTCTACTTCCTCTTGTGGAAATGTTTAATATGTATATGGCAGAGTTTTGTTGATATTCTTAACTAAACTACTGTATCTTCATAAAGCTAAATTGTTATGCATAGCAGCTGCAAAAAAAGTTTAATTATATCGGGGATTAAGCTATGGGTACTTTTTTTAGCAAAATGCCACAAAACTTCTCAAATGCTAAAATAAACGTTATTTAGCCTTTTTGCTAGAATATTTTGTGCAAAATCACAATTCCTGTTATCTGAAGATTGGTCATTGAGCTAAAGTAAGAAGCAGGCTGAATGTTGAAAGGTATATTTCCATTTGATATTTGGTATAAAATAGCTTTGACTAAAGTTAATAATGACTTTAAAATAGGTTTATTATTTTAGATTAACATCAAGAGTAATGGAGCTTGAGGCATTTTGCTTAAAAGAAATTTTGTACCATAGCTTAAAATTGATTATAATTATTTTTAGTATTTCTAATATAAAAAAGTTCAGTGTTGATAGGAGTTGGTACAATGTTTAAAAAAAATGGTCAATACTATTGAGATTGACAACATTTTAATATTTGTATGCTCTGTATAATGCTTAAATTTTAATTTTTATCAACATTGTCTTGAATTATGTGTACAGGTTTGCCAGTGATTCTTATTTGAAAAGTAACACTCTTCTAAGTATGGTTTAGAATGAATATCCTACCTCTTCTGCATTGGTTTAAAATATAAATTTCTGCCAATATGGTTAGCTGTAGAAATCAGTGTACTAAATTTCAATATTTTCATTTGTAAGCTCTGAAGTATATTTATCTATAGTTTGTACTCCTGAATTTTTTATTTTTTTTTAATAAGGGGGCTTATAACTCCTGAAAATTGTGCTTATTCTCCTGATATTTATCTCTTTAAAATTTATCATTGAAAGGGGAAAAGATTAGTAAAACCTTAAAATGTAGTGTTTTTTTTTTTACTCGATAAAATGTCTGAAATTCTTACCGTACTTCAGAGTCTGCTGTGCATGCGCTTCGTCCCTACAGCCGCAAAGAAAAATCTTCTGACAGTCTCAGAATGCACCACAATTCTCGAAAACCAGGCGCGTAGAACGAAAATATATTATTAGACGTATAATTTTCCCCCTGTTTACTCCTGAAAACGCCTTAGAAACTCCTGAATTCTACTATCATAATTTGAATATGAACCCTGTATTAAGCAAACAGTAATAGCAATAATA